>JALBCR010002261.1:180000-578637 GCA_030710515.1 Abscondita cerata
CTTTGTTTTAATATTTGGGACTTTCTACAATACCTATATCTAGTGATGGTCGGAAAGGGGCTTTTCAAGACTTTCATAACAACTGACCTATCAGGTTACTCCCAGAATTACTAGCATCTACCCCAATTCGTATAGTGCGGTCGTAGTTGTGCTTAAGTGCGTAAGCTACTGAGCAGGCACCTCGGGTTCGATTCCCGGTGCAAACATTGAAGTTTTTGGTCCTACTTTCTTGCAAGGCAATGACAAACCAACGAGAGCTTAGCAAACCTTCGGAATCGGGGTTAAACTGTAGGTCTCATGTAATATGTGTCTATCATGCACAACACTCATGTGTTGCTACATCCGGAAACGGATATGCGACTTTACATCCATACACCCAAATTTTTACTGTGTCAAACATTGACCACCAATTTCTTTCTTGATATTGGGTTTTTGGGTCAAATATGCCGGTTTTAAATACAGTCACCACACCGTGGAACCATCTTAATTTGGTGTCTAAGGTAAGTCCTTAAAATTTAACGTCATTGCTCAGATAAAGTTCTTTTTCCCACAATTAGATTAGATGTAAACCATAAATTTTTCTTTTTTTTTGTGCAGACCAGAAAATACCCTATCAAAATCTTAAGATCTGAACTAAAAGATTCTGTTTCAGAAATGAATTATTTTTTGATATAAGTGGCAATAAATTGACCGTAATATTTTTGAAGTACGAGCGCGAATAAATAATTTCTAGTTCTATTTTTAGTCAAAGCGAACATAACCAGGCCGCGACATGTTTGCTGCTCAAAAAGACGGTAGATAGCGGTTCGAACGTTGATCGTAACGTTGTCATAGCAACGATGGCCGCAAACTTTTGGCGGATTACTATACTTTATCCTGACTTTCTTGAACCGGTGTCCTTGAGCGGTTGTCTTTACCTTCTTTTATTTTGAGTTGTTAAGGCATTACAAAAAACATAATGTTATTTATTGAAACTTATTAACACGAATATGTGTAGTAACATTTAAAACAAATTTTGGTTGGTAAAAGAACCATGCCTATTATCACTCTAAATGAAAGAACAACTTTAACTGGAGTTTATCAAAAAGTAGATTTCGTCTACAATAAAAAATATGAACAAAACTTGGAAACCTTTTATAACAAATGTTCAATGTAACCCCTGTTTACCTCAATTCTATTGTTAAACGATCTTCTAACTTTGTTAGAATGATGTTTGGCTGGTTGATACATAATAAAATTAGCGAAATTTACCATTTGCTATCACAGTTCTTGACAATTATTTATTTCTGGTGAGTATACCAGTGATTTTATATAACCCAGAAAAAATCGCATATAATGAGGCGGTACTCTATTTAGCGTGAACCACATATCTCTCCTTCGATGAAGAGGCAATCCTTCTAGCTCATCGAAAAGTGTAGTTGGTAGAAATTTCAAGTACTAATTACCATCCAAATTGGCGTTAATTTATAAGGACCCAACAAACTGTCTCTAATTATACCGCACCATACATTAATCCCAAATTCATGTTGAAAATGTGATTCTCCGAATAGATGGGGATATTCAATATCCCAACTATGGCTGTACTTTCAGTTGAAAATTTCTTTGCCTCATCAGTAAAAAGAATGTTTTCAATAAAATTATGATTTTAATTTTTTTAATTCATTATCCATTGGGCAAAATTCAATTCTAAAGGATAATCTATGGGCAATAGGTTTTGTTTAGGTTTGAAGTGGAAAAGCCGTAGATTTTCTTTCTCTAGTACTAGAAAAACTGAGCACAACTTGGATGAATGCCTTTTTAGATTATGATTCCTTGGGGATAAACAAATAAATAGCTGCTGCAAATGGCATACATGCCCTCGATGACGAGCTTCACCCACAATTTTTGTAGTTTTACTCTTTTGTCCTTGACTTAGACAGACGCCCTTCGGGAATTGAATTGAGAGGATCACGAACTTCTATTCGGCAAATTAAAGTATGTCCTCAATCACGGGAATTTAAAAATATTTCTTAGGTCAAGAGATAACAAATCAAATTTTCTAAGTATGTAGTTGTTGATGACAAAATCCTCTTTCAGGATAGAATTTATATTTTTTATACCAGAGATATTTTAAAAACTTCCTTTGAACTCTCTCAATTTTAATTTTGAGGTGATCATAATAAGGCATCCAAATTATTGCACCGTATTCAAGACGACTTCTGACTAAAGAAAAGTATAACGTTTTCAGTGTATCAATGTTAGAAAATTGCTTGCAAGTTCGAATCATAAATCCAAGCACTTTAGTTGCAGAAGAAACTGTGTTTGATACATGGATATTAAAAAGCAATTCACTGTCAAAATAAATGCCAAGGTCTTTGGTTTCATAACAACGAGAAACAATACGATCATCAATTGTATAGTTATGCAATAAAGGCTTAAGTTTTCTAGAGAACGTCATTATTTTGCACTTTTCGATGTTTAAGTTGAGTCTGTTTAACTTGCACCATTTTGAGATAGCATTTATATCATATTGTAATTTAATACAATCAATAACAGATTTAACAGTAGTAAAAACTTTTACATCATCTGCATACATTAAGTCTTAACAATCAATTCTATCACAAATGTCATTTATAAACAACAAAAATAAGAGAGGACCCAGGTTTGAGCCTTGTGGTACACCAGATTTTGTTACAAAAACTTTTAGAAATGAAGTCATTATATACCACGTATTGTAAGCGATCTTGGAGGTATGATGAAAGAAATGAAATTATTGAGCTGCAAAAACCATACAGTCTTAATTTTTCTATTAATATCCCATGGTATTTAAATTATTGATGTATTTATACTTATATTTTCTGTATAGTATTTCTACTAAATAAATAAATCTTTCTATCTCAAGTTGATAAGTTGATCAGAACTAAAAACTACGTTCAAATATGAAACTGCGCTCAATTAAATATTTTTTTTCTTTTTTATTTAAAATAAGAATGCAAATATAACTGTATTGACTGAGAAGACGTTGAATCATTTCGTTCGTGTATTTTTATTTCAATAGTATATTAATTAGATTTTTATAAATAAATTTACTTGATACTTTCTGAACAGAACGGAAAAGTTGCATATAAAAACATAGTTTTTATTCCGAACAACTTTTCAGAATTACAGTTTTCGAAATTGTTCATATAAAGGTAGTTTACTCCTGTACCAAGCTTATAATTTTTGTCAAACTCATATACGACTGAAAAAAATGTATACCTGATAATTGTATTTCAGGTTTAAAACATGCAGAATTTTTATAAAGAATAACGTTTTTTTCGTAAAATGCATCATAATAAAGTTTTCCGTACGTTGCCAACTTACCTAGTGTATGTGATTTGTGGTGTTATTTAATTCAACAGTGCTATCTATGGTTTTTATGGACGTGCACCTAGGGTTATGTACATGATGATTTTTATTAAATATTTATTTTAGGTACATTTATATAGTAATACCAAAGGTAATACTTTTTGTTCTCTCGCATAAAGGAACGGAGTAAAAATGTGGAATTTTGTGTATTCCTATGACTGACTGTTCATATGGTTATTATAAATTGTGAGTGATGGAGAACTTCATAATAACGACACTACCGTATCGTCGAACATTTTATTTTCCAATAAGTTTAAGTCGATCCAGAACCTTATAATTTCAAATATATATTTATTTTATTTGTCTTCATAGTTTTAACTGCAGTAAAATTTTGATAATTAATTTGTAAACGCAAGATCCATATTGACGCTATTTTTATAGAAAATTAAAACGACATAAGTGTACAAAAGGTAGTATGACAGAAGGAAAAATAAGAAGGGCATAGAGTCAACTTATCCAAACTACAAACATCGAAGGGATTAAACAACTAGATTGCATTAATCCTGTTCAAACTTTCAACTTTGGCTTCAACTGATATAACTTCAAATTAGAACAACCATAACACTACACAATCATATATAGTTTTGCAGTAGTGCGATAACAACAAGTATTTCAGATAACTTATAAAGAAGGCAATAACATCTTAAAATGGTTTAGTTTTATCTAATTTTTCCAGTCTTTATTTAAGCATTGAACTACTGGATTATTTCAACAGGTAGGTGCACACCTACTTTTTATTTCATTCGTTATTAACTCTACGAAATAAATAATAGAAAAGAAAGGCTAGTAAATACTTAAAAGTGGTATAAATGCTGAGATTTTAAAAAAATTCACAGTGAAAATTTACACTGACTTTCTAAAAGTAGGTTTTAAAAAATGCTGGTAGCGGTATTGATTTTCAGTTTTGTGCGGAAAGAATCGTGTGGTAGAGAAAAATGTATTTCATGTTTTATTTTTCTATTTTATAATGGTGAATGCTGGTTAAAATTTAGCAAAAGGGATTTTATTTTATTGTAAAACAAACTTTTATTTATTAATAACTACGAACGTACTGGTTATTGTAAGTTTCTCCTATGCAAACTAAAACTACTATTAATTAGTTTACTTCAGCACTCACATTTGTTCAATAGAAAGTATTTAATTGAGATGTTACTGTGATGAATGAATAGCAATTATATACAAAAAAAATTGTTCTCAAAATAATCATCGATCAATACGATGTACAGAAGTTTATAAACACATCACGCGTTCGTAATTTAATATCAAAACCTTCGTTTAACAATATTAGTGTTACAAAGCGTTTTCTCTTTAATTACAGTCATATTACTATTACATTGAATTAAAAAATGATAATGAATTATTTATTATTTGCAAGAAATTTTTGATTATCTATATTGTATGTTTGAAATTATCTAATATAACTTGAACTTTTAATTTAAAATATTAATTTCGATTTTATATTTGAATATATATGATAATTATTTCTTTTTTCTTAAAATAGGAGTGTTATTTTTATCGACAAAAATTATACCGGAATCAAACGCTTGCTATATTACAAGCCTGCTTTAACTCGTAAATAATGAAATAGTAAGTGTCCTGCTTGTGGTCGTCGAAAATAATAAACTGATTACGTTTGGTACAAAATTAATGAATGTTTACAATTATTGTAATTATAATTTATAAAGAGATTTGGTACAAATGGAAATTATTATTCAAAAAAGTTTATAATTAAAATGAATTATAATGAAATATTACACAAAATATTTGTTTTTCTACGCCTACTACCGTAAGTAATCATTTACATGAATGTGTTTTTTCACATCCCTTTATATTTTTGCAGTTTATTCAAATATTACATGTTTTTGAACGCTTTTTATTTGTCAGCGTAGAGAAAGTATTGTACGTAATTCCAGCAGTAAACATATTCGTGTAAATTGATGAAGTTTGTTAACTTAGCACTCCCACCATCATTATTGAAAATCGAATCGGATGTATTGCATAATTGGGTGCTAATTGGTTTTTTTCTGAATAAATTGTTAAAGAAGCTAAATTATAATTAATGGTTCTCGAAACACAAACTTGAAGGAAGGCATGTTTTTCATAAGCACAATAATCCAGAACTTAGTTTTATTGTGAGGTTAAATTACAATTTGTTAAAAAAATAATCATAATCATTAAGTTTTCCGATAAAAATTAATGTGGGAGAGAAGTAGTGCAAAATTCTTTCGTTTATTAAATATTTTCAAACAAAATTTAAAACATTGACATTATTGAAGTTGGGATAACATTTATAATACGTTTAGAACAATAAATTGTCCATTTTAGTTTCAAGTTTTATTCTTTCTTTTCAATTTTGTTAAGAATTTGTTTTTTGTATTTACAGTACTCATTAATGTAATTAAAATTGGCAACACTGCGTTTTTAGCATTGAAACCAAGAATTTTAATGGACTTATTCAGTACACCGGGAGCGTAATATTCCACTTTAATAACTTTTTTAATGCAAATGAATTTGTGTTGTTTTTTTTTCTTTCATTTTTAAGGAGCTGCTTCTTCTTGTTATGCGTCTTTACCTAATTCGCAATTTTTTCTTTTTATTCCTGGTTGTTGTAAATAACTAGCATTAATAATAGCACTTTTCTGTGTATTTTTGGTGTTGTGTTATAGCAGCAAAACCACCATTTCTTGTTTACGCTTAACACGTAGCGAAAATTATAACGTAATATGAAATATGCCAACAGATGGAAGCAACAGTGAGTGATTCAAAAACGTAGATCGTTAACTATGCGTTAACATTATTTAAGCATTGAATCTATTTTGCTGTCATTAGCAAGAGATTATATTATAAATACAACATTGTGAACTGTCTGATCCCGGAATTTTATTGATAAATTTAATATGTAAATAATGTTAACACATAGTTAACGATCTTACTTTTTTGAATCGCTTACTTTGGCCTCCATTTAATTTAAAACGGGTTAAAACTCTGTAGTTCTTATGTTTCAACTTCAGTATATTTTGTGAATCGATTCAATTTCAAAGTTACTTCTTATTTTGTATTTAATTTTAGTGTTACTGAAAAGACTAATAATTCTAGACTTTACTAATAAATGATGCTAAATTTTTTGCACTCCAATAATTGTCTATCTGTATCAGTTTTAGATTTTGAAAGAAAACTAAGGGAAAAAATTTCAACAAATTTCACTATTGGACATTGTTGATTGACAATTAACCTTTAAAATGGGTTTAGATTTATCTCCGTAGTTTTAGTTAAGGGTTATTCTGAATGAAAGCAATTTAAAAAATAACATGTTGCCATTTATTTTGGTCTTTTAAATTAATATTGATAAGGTAATTAAAGTTCATTTAAAATGAGCCCTCAATTTAGCTACATAATACCCGATAAGCAAAAATAAAATTTTGCTTTAGAAAAAATTAGTGCAAACAAAAGCTATAGAAAATACAATTCGTCGGAAAAAGTGAAAAAAAAGGAGTACTAAAATTTTAAATTTTTAGATCGTCACATTGAGAAATTTAATCGCAGACATTTTTTTAGAAGAAATCTGATAAATGTTTACAAATAACTGATATTGCAATTTTTGCACAAGAACATCCAAACAATAAGACGAATGCCAAAAGGAGCACCCTACTTTGCATCGGATATTCTATATGCGTAGCAAAACCTTTTACTTTTTAAATTTAAAAATTAAGAATAATGTTTAGTCTTTAACATAAAAGGCGCAGTTAAAATTTTAAGCTCAAATAAAACAATTGCACCTTTTGATGATAAACATTGAAAAGCAAGCATAGTTATCTCGAGAATTTTCTTTTCTAAACCCACCTAAAAATGATCATCCCGTTGTCATTATGATATTCCTAGAACCATAAATTCATTCTCCTGTGGTTCAGCTCCATAAATTGATAATATGAGACCTCCATTTTTAATAAAGGACACGGTTTCTTTTTCGCTGTTATTCCTCTTTTTGAACCAAACAGAATTCTTTTTCATTTTTTGGAGACAAAATAATTTCATGTCAAATTGGAGTTCAACAAGGCGATCTTTCTGGTCCAGCTGCTTTCAGTGCTACTATCCATTAATTACAGTAAAACCTCTAAAAAGCGGTCACTAAAATTTGCTGCAAAACTGACCGGTATATGTGGGTGGCTGTTATTGGGAGGAAAAAAAATTATTTCTATGCGTTGTTAATTAATAGTATATTTAAAAAACTATTACGAGTCGCTAAAATGTTTTCTGAAACGAATTCTTTATACTATTTTTTCTATTTTGGGCTTTTCAGATTGATTTTAAGATCAAATTTTGCGAGTTTTTAAATTTAGGGAATTTTTAAGTATAATTGCTAGGTGGCAATATTTTCATTAAGTTTTGTTTTAAATGCTAGAACGTTTGTCCAGGCTACTTATACTTATCCAAACTAAAGCGCTGGTTAAATTGATACTTTTTTCCGCATCTTCAAATGGACGTTTGGTATTTGTAAATGTTAGCAGCCTTTTCATTAAATACTTCCTGTAGGCCATCTTAAAGTTTTGGATAATTCCTAGATCCAGTGGCTGGCAATGGAATGTGGGTTTAGGGGTAGAAATGTTCACATTTTCAAGAATCAATTTGGGATGAGATGTGTCATTACCCAGAACTAACAAAAATTTTCTATTTTTTTTTTTCATTTTTTCTTCAAATTTTTTTAGACAGGATCCAAGCTTTTTTATTAGATATCCATTCTAAGGGCAGTTTATTGATATGAGAGCCTTTAAAGCATCTTGGGTGTTTACTTTTTTTAATGATTAACGGATTTTCCTTATCACTTTCCATATTTGTACAAAATAAAATTGTCAATCTTTGTTTTGCAGTTTTTACCACTACATTTATCGTATTTTAAAGAGAACGTTTTGTTTGGCATCGCAAGGTAAAAAGTCCGGTCTCGTCAGCATTTTACACATTTTTGGGTGAATGCTTCTTCAATATTACTGACAGCTTTGCTTTCCAAGCTTTAACAGTGTCCATTTTAATATCAGCAGACTCCCCGCAAATTATTTTAAAGGTTATGTTATGTCTTTGACAAAATTTTCTAAGTCACCCATTTGAAGCTTTAAAACCCGTCATTTTTAAATTTTCCTCAACTTCGAATGCTTTCTCTCTTATTAAAGGTCCAGATATAGGGATATTTTTATTCCTAGCTTTACAAAACCAATTGTAAACTACTCGGTCAATTTCTAAACCTTCAGTTCTAGGAAATTTTCTCTTCTGTTCTGTATTGGAAACTTCTTCAAATAGCTTTTTTAAATCACATTTGTTTTTTTAAATATCGTTAACTTGTGTTCTTCCAACACTAAATTTTTCAGTCAACTTTCTAGCACTGGTATTGAACTTTTCACTATCTACAATTATATCAATTTTCTCTTTAAGAGACAAACATTTTCTTTTTAGTGACACTAACTCAAACTGTGTACGCAAAATACGATTTTTGGGGTGAGCTGAATGAGCCTTTTAATTGCACTTTTTCTGTAATGACTGTTAAATGTATATCGAACAAATTCTTTAAATCCGTTCTTAAATACCGGTAATTACTAAAACTTCACACAATGAAACAATTATATATTATGCACAACTTGAACGCTAAGCTGTTGTCTAGTAATGACCTTACTTAAGAATGCCCGGAAATGGGAGGTAGAATTACATGTATTTTTCCAAGAAAGTTTACAAATAAGTGGCCGTGACCGTTATCGAGAGGTGGTCGCTATTAGGAGGGTCATTAATATGGATATTTCCGTATAATTAGTTTTTGAGTTCAAAAACTTGGGTGGTTTTAGAGGTGGCCGCTTTTAAGAGGTGGCCGAAAATAGAGGTTTTACTGTAGTCCAAGCACAAATTTTTTCAATGATCTGCCCAAAAATATTATTTTAGTAACCAAAATTGGTTTTTTTCTTAATTCTACCAAAATTGAACTTTATTTCTGAACTCAAAACATTAATAAAAATGGATCTGGTATCCATTTGCATCAGCATAGCTAAAAACTTGTGTTTTTGAAGAAGCTTACATAAACAGTTTGGGAGTAAAATAAGAGAAACTAGATATTCTTATGTCTCGTCTTGACCAAGCCAATTCATATGTAGCGTAATTCCTTAGAAAACTATTTTTTATTCCAAAATTTATTGAACGAAATTGACTCTCGTTAACGTTTATGTTTAGATATTTATTTTTTACCTTTCTTAGTTTTGTTTACGCTGTTCTTGTATCTACTATACTTCCTGCGAGAGATGAAAATATTGTATTTCAACTATTAGACAAAGCCTTAGCTACTTGGTCAACATTAAATTCTGAACAATCAAACAATAAGTCCATACATCAAAAAGAATTATTAGTGCATCGCTCTATTATTACCGATTTAGCGCGTGTTAAAGCTCTAAAATGTCTAGAATCAGGAGTTTGGCTTCAGACAATTCCGTCACTGAATATAGTCACCTTTATTAATAACAAAATATTAAAATTTTTTGAAGGTTTAAGACTTAGATATAATCTGTTCCAGAACCACCATTGCAATTGTGGACCTTTTGTTAACAAAATTGGTATTCATGGTGTTACTTTTTTGAAGAGTAAGGAAAGAATAATAAAACATAATGACCTTAACAATATTATTCAAATGGCTTTTAGTTCCGTCAATATTTATTCCACCTTAGAACCCACTGGTCTTCAGCGTGACGACGGTAAGGGACCTGATAGTGCAACTGCAAAAACGTTTAATTTGGGATGCCAGATGTGTAGACCCACTTGCTGTCTTTTACTTACCTTTCACTTACTTAGAATCTTGTTCAGCAACTAAGACTGCTTGTTGTAAAAAGAAAGAAAAGTAGAAAAATCTATCTTTCATTTTCTTTTTCAAAGCATTAGCTTTTGAAACGCTCGATCTATAAGATAACAAAGCTAAGACACTATCGGTTCCAAACTAATTATGGCCACTAGACACCGAAAATCAAAATAAACAAAAAGAAGAAATTAGTCTCCGGTACAGGTATAGTTCCTCCTTTGGGTAATCAGGATATGTTTCTTTCACATTCTTTGAGGAGGGGCAATCAAAAACACAAAACTTAATGTGCAATTTTTGCGACGTTTTGTGCTCGATGAGAGCACTTCCTCAGGCTAAACGAAATTGGTCTCCCATCAAGCACGAAACGTCGCCAAAATTGCACATTAGGTTTTGTGTTTGATTGCCCCTCTTAAAAGAAGGTAAAAGAAACATATCGAAAAAAAAAGAAATATCTTTGAGCATTCAACATGGTAATGGTGCATGTATTTTAGGAACATTACCAGGTTGTTCATTGTTGAAAAACGTTTTGTTTTCTTGATTATACTAAAAATGTGTACTTAATTTTAACAAAACTAATTAAAATGTAATCAATAATCTATATAAATCAGTTAATTATTTTGTATAATTAAAATCTATTGCTATTAAACTTTTCAATTAACAAATATTTGCAATTGTTAGAAAATCGTCAAAATTCTGAAAAAAATATAAGAATGCGTAAACATCGTTTTATTTCTTTTTTTATCGAGTTAAAACGCAACAACAAACATTGTTTAATATATATGATGGCAATACAAACGCCACCTGCAATATTTTTTACTTCAGAATAAAAACAGGAAACCGCCGTGTTTAACAATCTGAAAAGTTTTTACATTACATTTTACCGTATGTTACACAAAATTATTACACTTTCTCCCTCTTTTTTTCATTAAATTAAAGCATTCTCAGAATATAATAACATTTTCATCGCCTACATTAGACGAATTCTATATTCCATTAATAAAAGATGAATTAGCAAAACTAATAAAGAAGGTGTGAAAATAGAAATTTATTTTGAGCACGCGTAACTAATAATTAATAACTTTTTTGCATCAATAGTTTCTCACTTATTTTGATTTTATTATATAAAGCTAAGCAATAAACCAACTGTTGCTTTATAATTTATATTTATTCAACCGTTGTTGTGTGTTTTTTTTTGTAATTTCGAGCTCCACATAACCATTTAATACAAATTTTAGAAGATCAAAGTAAAATTTCATTTTGTGGCATCAACAAAAACAGGATTGTGTTTTTCAAAAATATTAAGCGGTACGAAAAGAATTACTTTTGTCAAACTATTCAATGTCTATTAGGTATTGTTATTTCTTCAAGATGTCAAAGAACGATATGCACTCACAATAATTGAAATAAATTATTCAGTTTGATTTATATCATTTGATGAATATAGAAGTTTGTTGTTTCGTGTTTTCATGAATCAGATTCGATCTCATTATTTTTTTAAAAGTCACCTAACTAAAAAAAAGACGAATGTTTACAGTGCGAGAGAACACAATTACCTACAATTAAAATATTTTGAATTAAATAATTAAAAAATACAAAATTTATCAAAACATACATTTTCAATTGTTGTTTCAACAAAAGTTTTCTTGTTCTTCTTTTGATCTATATTGAATTTGATTTTTTGTTTACATTAGTCAACTTTCACTTTTTGAAGTTGATGTTTGATTTAAATTGTTTACTTTTCTTTACGAATTTATGTAAAAATTTGATTGAAGCTGAAGCATTTATTATTTGTTTACTTTCTATGAAAGTTTTGACGTGTGTTAAATTACATTTACGACTATTCATGTATGTAGTAATAACTTTCTTAAATTATTATATTAGTAACGCGACGTAGATATAGAAAGTGCAATTTTAATTTGGTAGGTACCTACTTAAAAATGCAATTTATGTATTATAACCAACAGATTGTGTTGTAAAACTAAATAATTTATAATATATTTCGTCCTTGATTGCTGTAACAAATAGCATATGGTACATGACCATGAAGGTATTGCATCTGAGTTTAGAAATAAACAAAGTTAAAAATGCGGACAAGTAATTTAAAATTTTATAATGTGAATGGTATTTTAAACAGGTTTAGAAAATTGTATTCACAACATAGTTTTACATCTTGTTTTTGCAAGTAATGGTAAATAGTACTCCAAAAGTGTACATCAAAAAAGAAAGTTGTAACTATTGTAAACAGTATCCTTTAACGATACTAACGTAATTACAATTTTTTTACTAATGTTTATACTGAAATGTGTTTATTATTTACTTTAAAATACCTTTTGAGTTAGCGTCTAAATAAAGAGATTTTGGGTCACTTATAATAACTATAAATAACAATGACGTCGAGCAATTTTAGTAGAGATTTTGGACTACATGTAATCAAACTGTCAGTTATTACACTTTTTGGTTATAATTTTTAACCTAATCTAATTTATTTTGACGGTTTACAATTAATCTGACTGCGTATTGCGGATTGGTCACCCTATAACCACACTAAACGTAATTAACATTTTCTATAAATAAAGTTGGGCACTGTACTTATTTTTTCTCACTATGCGCATGCGCACAAATAACGATAACCGTGGGAACTGCAATTTTAGGTGACCCAAAATCTCTAATAATTTAGTTTTTTTACTGTCAATTCATCAGATTTCTTAGTATAGTTTTAGATTTCTTGACTCTGTATTCTGTGTATGAACAATATTAGAACTAAATATATTGTAAATATTTATGATTATATCAATTTTATCACTGATTTCTACGGCGTGGTTTAATAGAAATTTCCAATGAACATATTTTCTATGACAAAGTTTGTTTCAACCATCCAAGTATTATGATTTGATTCTAGCCAAGTCGGCCCATACCACCATAATCGATTACACTTTAAATTGTGCAAGGTGCTATCTCGCGAGATTAAGTCGGCGGGATTATCTTGCGATTTTACATGAAACCATCGCCGTACCTCAGTCAGTGTTTGAATTTCGTTGACACGATTTGCAATAAATGTTTTCCACTGATCTGGAGAACCCTTGATCCATGCTAACGTTACCATGGAATCCGTCCAATAAAATTCATTATCAAATTTTAAGTTAATCATAGCTTTTACTTTAGAAATCAAGTTAGCGAGTAATAGTGCACCGCACAATTCCAAACGCGGTAAACTAATCTTTATTATTGGCGCAACACGAGATTTAGCGCATAATAAATTAATTTTATGTTCGCCCGTTGGCATTATGCACCTAACGTACACGCACGCCCCGTATCCCTTCTCGGATGCATCAGAAAATGCATGTAATTCAAGTTTTTCGTAACCCGGTGTGATTACTCTTCGCAGTTATTCAATATCAGGTAAGTACAATAAATCATTTTGGAACGCTCTCTATTTTTCCACTAAGTGCTGTGGAACCTCATCGTCCCAGCCGAATTTTAATCTCCACATTTCTTGTATGACAAGTTTTGGAATGATAATTAACGGACCCAATAATCCCAAGGGATCGAAAATTTGACAAGTGTCGGATAAGATAGTTCTTTTTGTTAGGGTTTTATTTTGAGAATTCATCTTGTTAATATTGTATTTAATTAAGTCTTTATTTGAATCCCAATATATACCAAGTGTTTTATTTTGTTCGTTTTCCCCTATAAAAAGAATATTATTTTCAAGGTTATTTTTTGTTTTGAATTAATTTAAAAGTTCTTTGTCATTGCACAACCATTTGCGCAAGTGAAACCCTGCGTTTGCTAATATTTTTGTAATGTCACACCGTAACTTCAAAATTTCTGTTTCAGAGTCCGACTCTGTTAACAAATCATCCATGTAAAAATTGCGTTTGATAATATTGGACGCTTCCGGAAACTCATTTTCGTTTTCCTCAGCTAATTTAAATAAACATTTGCCTGCTAAGTAAGGCGAAGATGCCATCCCGTATACTTCGCGATTAATTTCAAATATTTTTATTTTTTCCGTTGGATTTTCGCGCCACAAGATTTTTTGATATTTCCGCATGAACTAAAATTTGTTGATACATCTTTGAAATATCGGCCGTCATGACAAATTTCGGTATGCGAAAACGGTTTAAGATAGAGAATAAATCTTGTTGCAATGTTTTGCCGAAGCATCAAAAACTACGGGACATTTTGTCGTCAAACATTTGGATAATTTGCACTTCCAGGTTGGGTGCGATGATCTTAAACAATTTAAACACAGCTTTAAATTTTGGCAGTTTCTATTTTTGTTCTACCGACAAGTTGCTAAATGTTTCGCATTTGAATATGCTATGTTCTTTTTACAAAAGTAACAGCTGTAATTTTTAGGTTCGTTGGAAGAAACAAAGGACTGGGATTTTTTGTATCGAATATTCCCTTATCATTCAAGTTTTTAAATTTATGTATTTTCTCCTACGTGTTGCATTTTATTTTAATGAATTCCTCCATATCTTCAAGGGTGGGAAATTCACCCTTGATTTTATGAGATTCCCAACTGTTTAACGTCACATTATCAAGTTTTTTACTTAGTATGAAAATTATTAGTCTATACCAGTGCTCTGTTTCCTCCCCTAGACTCTTTAAGGCGCTTAAATGTTCAATTGTGCTGTCATATACAGGGTGTCCAGAAACTCTCCTGACAAAGGAAGACTGGAGATTCCTCAGATAATTTTAAGACAATTTAACCCAATTCACCTAGTCCGAAAATGCTTCCTAAGGGAGCTAGCGCTCTTTGAAGATGGCGATTGGTAAAGTAAAAAATTAAAAGATAAACTACGCGAACTAACAACAATTTGTCAATGAAAAACGTAGGTTTTACTTTTGTTGGCAGTTCAGAGCCAACTAGTGCAAAAAATATAAATTTAACTTTAATGACAAAAAAACAAAAAATTTTCAAATCGTGTAGTATTTGTTAGGCTAAAGTGTTTATTTGATAAATTTGCTTTAAAAAACTAGAGCGTATAGTATAGTATAGTATAGTATAGTATAACGGTAAAGTTACTAATAAATTAGTTATTTATTATTCAAAACCTAAAGAGATGTTTTCAATTGGTATAATTAATATAAAATATGGAAGGTGATCAGTACCTTACAGTACTTCATGGTCAACAAAAAAACATGTTGTTCCTGAGAATCGCCACTTTGGTTTCCGGACCTGGTCATCAAGACCCTCCCGGATAATTAGGAAAAAATGTACAACACAATTTCACAAAACACATCATATTACACACTTAATTAATACTATTACATGTGAATACTAGGGTGGGTAAGGGTTGGCATATTTAGGTTTTAGTGGTTTTCCTAAACCTTGAAGTAAATGCTTTCCCAAGACGAACCAATCCACAATTGCACACGGTTTCGTCACTACACTGTACATGTTTTATTTCTGGGGCACCATACATAACACTTACATCACAATGCAATATTTAAAATGTACCATACGATTAAATAAATAAATTAAATAAATAAATAAATCTTAGGAGGCTGTGGAAACTAATGTGCACAACGGTCAGAATACAATGAAATAACACCCAAATGCTGCAAGGTGTACAAAGAAGTATTGTAAATAGAAGCCGCTAAATGTATACAACAAAATGGGGGCATTTTGAACATTTGTTAAACTAGTTATTTTTTCTTTTGTAGTTTGGTTAGAAATATTTATAAGCTGTTATTTATATTAGCTGTTTTCTGTTTTCATAAGTTGCAAAATATTAATTTGTTGATCGACTGCTGTTAAATTTTGATTTCGAGATTCGTGAGTTTAAACGCTATACCTGTTTTATAGTTTTTTAAAGACTACTAACAATCGTATTTTGACCGTTGCGCACATTAGTTTTCACATCCTCCTAAGATTAATTGTACTAATCAAAAGCATCTCTTTAGATTTTGAATAATAAATAACTAATTTATTAGTAATTTTAGCGCTATACTTGTATTATAGTTTTTTAAAGAGAATTTATCAAAAAATCACTTTAGCCTAAAAAATACTACATGATAAAAAAATAAAGTTGATATAATTTCCGCTTAAACCGGAAGTCAGCCTTTTTGTGCAAAGTTTGGAAAGTACTCATCTTATATACTTGTAAAACTTTTTTTATTAACTTTTTTTCTATCATGGATAATAAAAGAGTAAATCAAGTGGCCCTGAATTTACAATCAACCTGTATAAGCTCTGCAGTAGATGACGATTTCCATCAACTCAAACGCTTCACTATGGTCAAATCAGTTCTCAGTTTGCCATCATTGTAAAGCGGCAAAAACAATGTCCAGTGTAAATTTCCGGCTTCAAAAAATCAGCAATATTTTTAGGATCTTAGAGCCAAATCCACAGTCGTCACTCAATCTCAAATCTGACTACATTACAATTTCCCTCAAATTTCGTATCCACACACGTTTTAAATCGTGTACTTAAATTTTACTAGGTGAGAGTTTGGCAACGTTGTTATTTTTAAGGGAAATTTATTTATAAAATTTGATATGTTAATCACGTTATTGTATGTATTAACAATATTGACGGGTCCACGACGGGACAAAAATATGAATAAACAAAAAAATAGTGGAGTGGAAAAAACTATTCTTTTGGAAATTATTAATAAACTACAGATACCGAATCACCGTCAAATCGAAAACGGGCAATTAGTTGCTAATTATTATATTTTCTAGTGGATTTTCCACATCTCTTATGTACTCCCTGTTATGTTAAAAATATTTTACTTTTGCCTTGGAATCGCTAAACCGTAATCATCCACATGCCTAATAAAATCTACAAAATCTAACAAGTCTATCCATAATATTACGAGATACAAAAATAATATTAACTCTTATAAAATTAAAAAAAAAACGTCCTAATTGTAAACAAATATTCAGTTCAGTCACAATTGAGTAACATTTAAGTGCACATTTGACAGCCCTTAATAATTACTTAATTTTCTAACTGTCAATCTTAAAAATTAAATAATATTTAAGTGTCACTTGTTATGGATACCGATTTTAAGTGAATACTTAAAATTGAGTGTAGGCTTCACTACATTTGAGATTGAGTGACGACTGTGGATTTGGCCCTTATTACTCGTTAGATTGTGAACTTTTTCTGGCGATGATTAATGAAGATTTTGATATGAGGCACGTTTTTTGTGCGCAAGGCGACGTATTTCTTACAATTTGTCTAATACACTTAGTCCACATTATTTCTTTGTTTTGGTATCATTATGACCGATTTTTTATCGTCAACATTAGAAGTTAGTTAGAAATTTGCTAACAAAGCAATTCATCTCACCGACACGCTCCATGTAAACCCATTATTGCAACAACCTATATTTTTAAATCCGCATTATAAATATTACTGAAATCACTGTAGTCTAATCAAGTTAAATATGAAAAAAGGGTCATGATGGCAAACGGTCCGGTCGTAATGAATATTTTATATGTTGTTAGGACCTAAACCAAATTTGCAATGTTTAAAGTGCTATGCGAGCGGCGGTGTACCCAAAAAAACCATTAATGTTTGCACTTTAAAAAAAGGCCTGACTGGCATAGTCAGATTTGAGCGAGCTCTATACTACTATTGGTTCCCAAGATACAGTTCTTGAAAAATAGGTCATTTTTTTCAAAGAGTTAATTTTTTTCATCTAAAATACGCATGCCACATCAAATATTACTTATATGAAATTCATATTGGTACCTATAGGTTAAAAACGGTATATAACCCAAAACAGTACTGAGTGGATTGGGGGAAACACAAATAAACTGTTCTTACGTTTTTTATGGTTTTATTTATCAAATAGTTAAAATTTATTTATTTTTGTTATTGTTAAAAAATTGTTTGACGAAAAAAGGAAAAGATAATATACCTACCGGAAATTACGTCATCATCAAACATTGTTTTACATACCTACATACTAAAAAGCTTCTACAAACATCATGGTACCTACCTACTAATTACAAGTTACATTTACACAACAAAGAAAACTATGTACGTATTGTATTTAGTCATCATCATGCCTTTCTTTTTACCTCGCCCGGGTTTTGGACTAGCACGAAGATGGTGTCTCAATGGTTGTGATAAACACTGGGAGAGGCGCCCAGTCTGTAGTCGTGTCATCTTCCTCGTCCGAGCATTCCAGCTCCACATCCGGCACGTTAATGCAGCATAACTGGCAGCAGACTGAGCAGCGAAACCCAACTTTTCTGCACGAGCAGCTCATAGAGCTTGCATTTACATGAAATAAAAAAGCACCCAGTTTTGCTCTTTTGAAGGTAGACGTTAGTCTCTTCAGCGTCTAAGCGGTGAGAGGTTGACATCTTATCTCACAATGACTACCCGATCGGCTACTGCTCTTTTTGAAAGCGACGTCATGACGATCTTTCTATTTGCATCTTCTTCGACAACAGTCACTTCTACTCCCCTCTTCTGAAAGGTGTCACGAAGAAGAGTTATTAAACGTCTCTTGTTGTTATCATTCCCAATACATGCTCTCGAGCAATTTGAATTACTGCGGATTCATTGAACGTGAATTCGTAGCAGGAATGAGCTGCGTAGTTCAGTTGTTTTGCTTTTTTTTTTTTAATATTTTCGGTGGTACTCCCAAAGTGGTTACGGACGTAGATGGTGTAGCACCAAAAGTGCTTCTTGGCATCTTTCGGCGTGTGACTGGAAAGATGAGTGAAGGCAGAGTACAGAGTGAATTTTGTGCCCTTGTGCACCCCCTGTTCATTGAACAAAGGCATCTGGAATGGAGCCAACTTATACTTGAAGTCATACTGTAAATCCTGTTCAGATTGTTTTGTATACACACTCGCTGAAAATTTTGGCTTTCTGTTTTTGCTGTTGATCGATTTACTCTACAATTTTTTCCACTCTCTCCGTTCCAACTGTCTGGGATTGTGGCAATTACTTACAGGACCTGCCCGTAAACCACTGATAGAAAGCCAACTGTCAGTTTTGGGAAATTAGTTTTTCCACATTACTGTTGTCTCGGATGATTCGATAAGGTTTCCTGTCTACATGCTGTTCTCCAGTAGGACATAAGATGCAAACTGTCAGGTTCCTCACATGTGTTTACCATAAACACTAGCTCTATTGTCCATCTTACCCAGCACACTGTCGAAGATTCCCCTTCATTGGGTCAACTTATCCTAAGTCTTTATGGATCGCGTCAGCTTCTGTTCAATTGTTAGGTCTTACCATAAACCAGACCAAAATTATCAGACCTGCGAATGGTAAAGGATTATTTTGTAAAAATGTGTATTCACTTTTATCTATCCGATCTTGTAGAGTCATCACATCCTGAAAGTAGAGATTCGCGCTTTTAGCATACAAAAAATGCCCAGCATATTATACTAGGTAGATATTAAAGTTCCAATCCTCAGCAACCTCTGCTTGTATGAATAATTTGATCTAAGTGGTCATCCGAAGGTATTGGACCCACAACTGTGATGTTGGACTATGTGCTTCAATTTTCTCTAAGGAACTTTTAAATTTTGCCTTTAGTGTTTGGTTGGTATGAATTTCTTCAGCTAACATAGACACAGATTTTTCAATCTCGCTCCTCAGAAGTCAACCTCATCAAAAACAATGACGGTCATTGTTAGGTTTGTCAAAATGTGCTCGAACAGCTCGTGAATCGAGTTTATTCAAAATTTTGTTAACACTGTGACCTACATAGATAGTGGATACTAGCTCTTTCAAACCACACCCACCTATTATTGAGCCAATATATCTAATAAAAATCAGTATGAGGTGAAATCCACCTATACGTACAACTACACTGTTCAACTCCGGGTAAAGTTCATTCTTATCAATATCTCTTGCTTTTATGAATAATGGCTTGCTCGAAAATGACGAACGTGATTTTCTGACAATGACCTTTGCGTTGGTTGCCGGCTTCCACCTTATTGTAGTCCGTGGGAGGGATCCAGATAAATTAAAGGAAAAGGTTCATTGAGCGCCAAAACTGAAGCCCATCTGTGACTTGCTTCATAAACGCGTTCTACCCTGACATCGACTGTTTGTTGAACGACTTGAAGGTCTTTTTATTCTTTTTATCTAAGTTATTGCAAAATATGACTGACAATTTTTCAGAAAAACATTTTTTTAATTATTCAATTGCTCTCAATTTTTTCTAAAAATGAAATAACTAATTAATGTAAATATTCAAAATGTCTTCCATCAACTTTTATTCAATATTCTAACCGAGCTTGTACAGCTCTTCTCTCACATTTTGTAAGACTTACGGAGTGATCTAACGGCAGTTTCTCTCTATTCTTTCATTTGCGAAATGTTTCAAAATGTGTGAAGACCTGTAGAAGCTCGATTGTACTATTGCATAGAAGTTCATGGAAGAAATGAAATTTATCACTAAAATCTATGGAGTTTGGTTTTGTGTGAACATAATCTTGTAACCTATTATAGCCCGGTTGGGTAAACACAACTTAAGTCTGTTGTTAGGAAATGCCTTTCTGCTTGGTTAAAATTTAAATTTTATGTTCGCTGATTGGCTAATTACTGTTGTTTTATTTATGTATTTTTTCGTATGGGACATTATTTTACATTGATAATTGTTAATGGCTTTAATAAAAATAAATCTGTTTGGCTTTTAGTTTCTAGGCTTATTTAAAAAAAAAGGAGATTCTAACCTTCGATTGGGAACAAAGTGCCAACTATTATACATTTCTGCAAAGCTCTTAATGAGTGGAATGTAAATACAAATTGACATACAGGGTGTCCCATTTAAAAAATCCTAACTTTGGTAACTTTCTCAAAAATGGGGACACCTAGAAAAAAACTAAGCACGTCACTGGATTCTGCATAAAAAAATGTGTAAGATTCCGTTTTTACCTAGTCGATAACTTATTAGATACCTGAATTACAGAGGGTGTCTGAAAATGCACACTTTTCAACTTCACTCTGTATTTTAAAAACGAATAGAGCGATGATAAATCTGTCTGCGCCATCGTTTGTTTTACAAAAAAGTGACACAGGTTCGCGAAAACCCCAAAACCGAACTGCAATAATAACGGAGATACCCTGCAAAAGTGTCAAAAACGGGACACCCTGTACATTGCGTGATCAAAACGTCATAGCTATTTTGCTTTGTGAATCTTACTATAGTTGTTTTGTCTCACATCTTGTCTCCTAAAGCCTTTTCGTAAGGAACCCTACCATAATTAAGATAGAAATTGATTCATTGTACGTGTTTTACTTGTTTTGTCTCAGTCTACTTGATTTTAAGTGTTTTCTAATGCAAAAACTGACCATACACACTAAAATATGCACTTTATTTATTAGGGAAGGCTATATAATTCTTGAAGAAAATTTAATTTTGTTCAAAAAAATTTTAATTTTAAGTCTTACATTTTGAGTCGTTTGAAATGATCGGTATTAAAATTATCATTAAATAATATTAGATTTTATATTCTTAATAGTGGACTCCTAATAATTTATTAATAATGGTTTTCCAATTAATTATTATTAATTAAAAGAAGGCCCAATAATTATTTGGGAAGCCATTGTTAATAATTTACATTTTATATTGTTGAATTAAAAAAATTTTTAAGTATTTTAGGTTCAAGGTTTAAAATAATATTTACCACAATTATAATTATTATTGAACAAAATATTTTTGATGCAATATTCACATAAAAATTAGACAGTTTGTAAATGTTTTGAACACAAAGTCCTTAAATTAAAATCCATGTTCAAAACTAACTAACAAAGTTGAATTTTTCAAACTGCATTCCACATTAACATTTTTTTATGATTTTATTTTTAAAAAAGCATACATTCTAAGATTAAACTAAGAAATTTAATTTTGGTTTCTAACGATTTATAATCTAATAATAGATACATTTTTATGTTATCGTATGCCATATTCAAATAAACAACAAGAAATTTTTATTGAGTTTATTTTTCGGATCGTCTTATAAACTTTTACTTAAAATTTATGCAATCCGTTCTACGAAATTGTATACTTTGTTGCCTATGTAAAAGCTGTATTTTTTAAATGTACCTTGATTCATTATTTTGTAAAAAACAGATTTAAAATTCAATAAAATGTTGCTACGTTTCAAGTATCCTTAATAATAGTCATTTACTAAAAACTGAATGGAATCGTTTATGCCCGGAGAATGACAAACGAATTCACAAATTTGTTCTAGGGCATAATATCCTTTCATTTGGGCGATCACTTCAATAAGAATTAATTTATTATTCTATGGTTGTCATTGCAATATATGATAGTGGATTGACATATTATGTAAACCTTAGGGCATAACAAACTCATATTTCGTTTGCATTTTGCAGGCTGAACGTAGTGTTATTATCCGGCAGACATAAATAATTTTGTAATTAACTATTAAAGGTATTTCCTGGAACAGCAGGTAAAACTAACCTCAGAGTAACTAGTGCTTCTTCTTAGGAAGATTAATGTATGTAAACATCTGTTTAATCTTAGTCGAAAAACTCGTATGCAAATTATTTTTATTGACAACAAAATAAAATTAACTTTTTTTTATGCTCCATCAGCCTTTTTTTATTAAATGTTTTTAATATAATTCATTTTTGCTGAATTATTGAAAAAAAAACTGGGCTGAAGCAACTAAAAACTATTTTTTTAAGAATGTGCCAAATTTTTTTACATAATATTCATATAGATAATAAATCATTAAAACTTTTTGTTTACACTGAAAATTAATTTAAATAATTCATTGAGTTTTCTGTTTAATTTATTGTTATAAATTTACAAAAAAAAAACATTTTTCAATCCCTAATATTCTTTCAGTCCAGTTTAGTTTTTAGGAACAATTTTAATGTTATCTTGAAACCTAAAGATAATTGTTGGTTTGTAACCATTAATCATTCTCAGGTTTAAGCTGTTAATTCTAAGTTAGTTGATCTAACATTTTATTATTAAATCTGAATTTTATTACGTAACGATAGTGGAATTACATGCATTCACTCTTTTTGTTTTTACATTCTATCCTTAAAACTAAAATTGATTGTTCATATTTTATAATTGTACGTCATGTACATTGCAGATCAGTGTCAGAGGAGCTGCATAATGTATACTGAATGTTTCCGTTTTATTATAATACATATGCACAATATATTCTTATCAAATAATATTATTGTAATCATTCAATAAAAATCTAATTTATGTTGGGGGTCTAATTTGAAATATGAAGTGATGCCAAATAACCTAAAAATTAAACTATATTTTATGCTATATTTGTTCATGTTAGCAGTTTTGTTAATCTACTTATATTTTTATACAATTTTCTTTTATCTATTGTCATAAATTATTATTATCAAAAAAAAAAAACTACACTTTTATAAACGTCAAACCCACTGATAAAACTTTAATAAAAACCGAATCACAATCACAATTTCAAATATATGTGATACAAATAGCACAGTACCTTGATAATGGCCAGAATAATTATAGACCGAAACAATTGTCGGTTTTTATTAAAGTTTTACCACTTCAGAGGAAATGGATTTATTTCAATTAATTATTATTATCCATTTTTGTACTGAAATCAATGTAGGAAATGTGTCTAATTTTTTATATTGTAAAAGCTTCAAGTGAACTGTCAATCAAAACCGCATACCTCTTGTCATTTCAAGAAATGTTTACAAATATTTGTGAGTGTAAGCTAATTTTTTTTTTTAAGATAAAATACCGTTAAAAATGCATCAGAAATAGTTCGCAATCAAATATGTCTAAATTTAGTTAAGCTATTGTTTGTTACCCAATTAAAGTTAGCGTACCAATTTAAGGTTGGTGATTAGGGAAACTTGACGTACAAACGTCACTTACACACGGTGACTTAAAAACTAGAATTAAACTCGGATTAGTATGGTAAGTAGCTCTCGTCAACCCAAAAGTCCTTTTGTTTTAGCTTCACCCACTTTATTGAAAACGCCACAGCACTGATGTAGCTAGTAAAAACAAACCCAAACGTCGGTGGATGGAGTCCACCCCGAATAAAAACCGTAGCGTGCGCGATAAATTTGATTTTTGTCGCAACGTGCAACTCTTGCGACCTACGTTCGGGTTCTAGCAATTTGGACCGTAACAAATTGGTGGTGCTGTAACGGTTGTAACTTACAAATACGGAAAGGATCAACGGCTCTAGCTGTACAACCTAGAGAAAACACGAGCAACAATATTGAATTCGAATCAACGCATGAAATTTCATGGGAGTTCCCGAATTTATAATCGTTATCGCAAAGTGTCCGGCTTCAGCGGTAAATTTGGGAGGTCTTTAAGAAATCTGCAAAGATTTAAGCTGTTGCGTAACGTGGCGCCACCTGCTGAGTAAAGAACCGAATTAAAACCAACCAACAGGAGTACAATTTGGTTTTACTACAAGATCCAACACGTTAAAAACGAGAACAATATGGAAGAGACACATGCACGATTAAAATATAGCAAATCGCAATTAAAAAATTACTAAAAGAAGATGTAAGAAGTAACAGAGACTGTCGCATAAAATTGTACGGGCATTAGCAATAACGGTTAAATTAAACGCGTAATTAAAGTATCACTTCAGATAAGTTTTATCGATACACCCCAAATTTAATGATGGCGTACCAATTTAAGATTGGTTTTTGCGAAAACTTGACGTACACACGTCACTTACAAAACGGTGTCTTAAAAATAACTTAAGCTCGGAAGTAAACGATAACCAGGTCTCGTCAACCCAAAAGGCCTTTTGTTTTAAAACGTCGCCCCCGGTATTTAAGTGTCTAGCTCTGATGGAGCCAACGTCAACAAAACCGAATGTCGGTGATCGAGTTCACCTCGACTACAAGAATTACTTAAATACTAAAGTTTACAAGACCGTTCGATGTCACGTGTACGTGAGCTTCTTACGCTTTGATAATGAGTAGGAATAATTAAATATAAAACTTAGCTGTGTTATAGGAGTATTCAAGTCGGAAGATTCGTTCTCGCTATCGGCCGTAGACAATTAAGGTCCCTCAAAGGAGTAGGTAGGAAGTATGCACGAGTGAATCTGCGTCCAGCATTCACCAGCTGTTGTCGACGTCAAGCCAAACGAAAGCGAGATACTTGAACAAGTAAACGACGAGAAGTTCCTAACTATCCATTCTAGCATCCCCAGGAGTTCTTCCAGGTGTGAGAATAATGCAAAAGTGTGAGGTTAACACACGTGCTAAAGCAAACGTTGCAATTAATCACTAATACAACCTCGAAAGTACCCACAAAAAATAGTAAAAAGGATGTACTTACGGTATAATGATCGGATTTATCTTTCCACACACAATTATGGAGTAATTATTGAAGCCACGTTGAAATTTCAACTTTATTATACTTGCTTCATGTGTTCCCATCAATCACCCCAGCGGAAATGAATCGTGTCAAAATGTCGTTTCGTCGTTTAGTTTGAGGTCTTTCACCAATAGAAAAATTCGATGTAGTGCGGTCGATTTGAATTCCGGCGTAACGCCCAACCTACGCTCTACGTTTTGAACTCGGCTTACGACCTACGTTCAGTTCGAATTCAGGACCGTAACAATGCTGTAATGCTTTTCAAAGAAAAGAGACAAAACAGTCTACCGTTAATTCTGCTCACCCATTTTTACAAATGGTTCACAAGAATCATAATATCAAGACTAGAGAATAGTGAGTTTTACTAACCAAGAGAGAAACAAGAATTTCGATCCAGTTTTGGAACGAATGATCAACTGCAGAGTGTCTCTCTATACATTTTTAAGAAACTAGACTGGAATGTGACTCAAATAAATACTGATAAATTAGTCACAAAGTTACAGTTATCACAGACGGCGTAGAATAAAGGATATATTTTTCTAAAATTAGTTATCAGCATTTTATAATTTGGTGTTTTTTTTTGTAGAGTTATTATTATCTTATGATGAAGAGAGGCTAAGTGTTTTACGGATGGTAAAAACAGGCATCATCTGTAGAGTGTCACTGGGATCTGTACTTGACACATCTTTTTTGATAACTGGTAACTTTATTTGTAGAAGTCGAAGAGATTGGAAGTATTGCAACTGCCATCAAGAGAAAACTAACTAACACTTTTGGCACTTTAAACGCAAGGTGGCAGTTGCAGTAGTCCCAAACTGCCAATTACCGCGACGTATTACTGGAGACCTACATGGTCTTGTTTCCATGCATCTTATTAACAATGTTTTTCATTTTCACTGACCTCTTTCTAAATAAAGATGAACTACATTATGACCCAATGGACATGAAATGAAACAAACTTTTTTTGTATGTCACAAATTGCTACACTGTAATTTAACACGTTAATATCTGCAGTAGTTAGGAAAACGGAATAAGTGCCGTAGATGGTTTTGATGTGGTAGTCGTGTTTGGTTTGAAGTTTCTTTAACAGGTTTAAATTTATTCTTAAAAAAAAGTGCATGGGGGGCCAAACGTCGGCAACCATTTCAATTCTTTTGCGTTTTTTACATCTATCAAGGAAGTGTCGCATCTGACCAAAATTGAGTAAGGAACCACATCCTGAAGTTTGGCTGCATACTTCATTAACACACTATATAATCACAGACTTACTTTTACCTTCTAGAACAAACGTTTATCTGTTTGTTAACTTGCGAACGACCAATGTTAAATTGAAACTTACTATCATATACAAAGTTGTAAGGTGAAATGCTTATTGAATTTCAATCATTCATAAAACCGTCTGTGACGGGCTCAATTGTTACGAAGAAAAAGTAAGATTGTGATTGACTTGTAGGACCAAGATGTTAGGCTGAAAGCATCAAATATGAGAATTGTGAAGACTTGAATATCAAATTTTTTGATAGATATCGTAGCAGTGACTTTATTAGATTAGAAAGAACATCCGATCTTTTTAAGCTTGAATAAGTGCAGTGCACTCTTAGAGGTCTAATTGTTGAATTGTTGATTAACCAAGTCTCACCAAGTGTGAGAATTCCACTGTATGATCAATGCCATAATCGTTGTAATGGTGTTTTTTGGGGGTTCCAAGCACCATAATGTAACACTTGGATGTTTGTAATAATCTTTACGTTAGAAGAAGCAGAACATTTTTTTCGAATACTTAAATGACTCAAATGATTGGTTCTTCTTTGGGTTAGGGACCAAAAACTACTAAAGCGTTTTATCATTATAAGTTTTAAGTTAAATGAACCAACAAGTAGCTAATCATGCTGAATTTATTTATTTTTTCGTATGGTACATTTTTATTATTGTATTGTGATGTAAGTGTTATATATAGTGCCCCACATGCATAGTGTGGTGACGAAACCGTGTGGATTGGTTTGTCTTGGCAAAGCGTTTGCTTTAAAGTTTAGGAAAACTGCTAAAACATGCCGACGCTTACCCACCTTAGTATTCATATGTAATAATATTAATTAAAAGTGTAGGAGCCAGTTGCACAAACTTGGTTAAATTTAACCGTAGGTTAAAAACAATCGTTACTATGTTTAATCCTTGGATACTATTGTATTTAACCTACCGTTAAATTTAACCGGTTCATGCAACTAGCTCTAATATTATAGAAGGTAAATAAAATCATAAAACGTAACAGCACAGTCATTTCATGACGACATATAATGGACCGGTCAAGCGCCAGTCACGCAATGACAAAAGAAGATAACATGATAAAGAAATAGCAAACAAAATAATGGAAAACAAATAACCAGAATACAGAATAAAAAACTTAACTTTAGATGGTTTTCAAATTAGTAAGCCATAATTTAACTTCATCCGTCAAGTTATGTTCAATGAGAATAAGTCAGAACACATTATTTCGGTAATAAACTAATAGAATCCCGATATGCTAACAGAGCCTTGGATGACTCTCGACGCCAAGATAAGATGGAAAGCTCACGTCAAAAAGAAAAGGCAAGAGTTGAACCTAAGATACAGAAATATGCATTGGCTAATCGGAGGTTACTCTACATTGTCAATATACTATAAACTTTTACCTTACAAGCTGAAACCGTCTGATTTATGGTGAGGTTGTAAACAAGTAAACTTATTTAATAATAATATAATAATAATAATAATAATAAGGCCTTTATTCTCCAAACAATTTCATAAATCAAAATTAGAAATTCTAATTAATACAGAAACTTAAATACTAAAGTGTTGTAGAATCATTGGTATTTAAAGGTAATACAAATATTTCAAGATAAAGTATTAAGGCATATCGTCGGGGCTTCTTGGTATGGTACATAGGGACCTTCAAGTAAATTTTGTTGTAGTTATTCAACTACTAGACAACAGGAACTTAGTGAGGAGAAAAAAACCTTTTGAGCTACTGTAGTTGCAATAAAGGCGGAGTTAGTTCTAGCGTATATGCTGAACAAAAATGTGGGCATTTAATACGTCAGAAACTAAGATGTAAATATGAGTTTAAAAAACATAGTCAGTGCTCAACAGAAATGAGCACACATTCGGTCAAAGTACCAATTTTGCATATTAAATTAGAATAAGATTAGCGTATATGACATTATTTATTCCGGAAACAATATGCCTCTTATAAGTTCACAGAAAGAATGAAAATGTCAAACTATTTCAGCAAATTCCGATATTTCTACTCTTCTTCTTCTTCTCTCTCCTCGCTCATGGTATTCCATCTACTTAGCCTTGGGCGGTTTTTATCCATTGTAGACCCGCCACCTTTTTAATATATTCAATCTATCTTGCTTATGGTCTTCCCCTTTCCCTGTGTCAGTGGTATGCTCTCCATTGCAAGATTGTGCTGTTCTATCTGTTATCTTTTATGCGTGCTACATGTCCCGCATAGCTCCATTTTAACTGAGATATTTGCTGTGCTATATCTTTCACTTTTATAATTGTTCGTATCCACTTGTTAGTTTTTCTATCTTTTAAAGATTGCCTTTCATTTTCTTTGTGTGACACGCAACTTTTCCATACTTAGTTTTGTGATGGTTCAGGTCTGCGCTTCATATGCCTGCACCGGTTGGTTAAACACTTTTGATCTGTCAACGTTCTCTATTGTATTATTGAACACTTGTATTTGTGGATCAGTTTGCCTCATTACTTTAGTTTCTTGATAGTTCATTTCAAAGCTTATTTACTAATTCGCGTGCTAAATCTTTTAGCATTTGTCCGAGATCTTCTTTATTATCCGCTATTAAGACAACGTCGTCAACGTACCTGAAGTTGTTGAGTCTTTGGCCATTAATATCGATTCCAATCCATTTTCCTGAAAATAGATTCAAGGGCTAACGTAAACCGCTTTGGGAAGGTCGTATCTCCGTGCCTACTAATTTCTACGAATACTTTTAAAATAAAATTTTCTTGTTAATTCAATGGTTCTGGATACTAAAGTGGATTGAGTTTTAGCTTCTAATACCTGTTTTGATGTAAGAAGGCGACATTAGGGTGAAGAACGTTTATTGCAGAGTATGTTGATAACGGGTGTATTTCGGTTATGATGGTAGGTATACACCGTCTTCATAAATGATTGACGAGCGCTTAATTTTGCGCTCGCTAAATAATTTTAGAAAGTTGGTACTAAGCATTGGCTTCACCATCGGCACACTGTATCCCACGTGGAACATTAGAATCATTCTTGCATCACTCACTTTGTAAATGTTACATTCTAGTGCAGGCTTTCTGACATGTTCCAGGTGATATATTTGTTTGATGTGGTAGTTGTTATAAAAATTTCTTAGTTCCATTCTCTGAAAAATATCAACTTCTTTAATTAAAAGTGTACACGCCAGCATTATGATCATTTGATACCACTACCTGTACTCTTTTGACTATACTTATACTTTGACTGTATATTTATGTCAACAATTAAATTAGTTTTTAATTCCCAATAAAACACAGCCCAGCTCAGAAGTGGAAATAAAAAGTATTTTGGTAATGAATATCTCACATACCACAGCATAATAAACATACAGCAGTGTATCACTCTAACCGAGTATTTGAATGACCTTGTAGTCGTTACATTCGGTTTAAAACTAGTCGTAGCGTTACAAATCTTAGGTGATTTTGAACCATGTTTAATTATAATTTTATTTCTAACGTAAAATAAACAAAATTTAAATAACTCTAATTCTAATTTTTAAAAATAGTTTATTTAATTTGTGTTTAATAATTAAATGGAGTACATTATACAAGGGTGTCTAAAAAGCAAATTGCTGTTAAATTACAATTTTCGAAACTGTACTTTTTCTTTACTTCATTAATTGAAGGTTTTTACTATGTACTTCTATTTTTATTTGTTTTTTCTATTTATCTAAATATTTTATTACTCTGTTATGTATTGCTTGAAAATGTGTTAAGTTTCAATGGCAAAATTTTTTTTATATTTCAGTTTTAGGTTTTGTTCTATAACATGCATTACTTTTTGTAAAATTGTAAATGTTTTTATTAACATTCCTATTCGATTTTTAATCTTTATTTTTCGAATGAAACATTATCTAAAAGGAACAAAATAATACTTTTAAAACATCTATTAAAATTAAAACGCAAATTTTTGATGTTAGTATGTTTATAAAAAATTCTTTCACTTTTAATTACATTACCGAGGGAGAGTTTTATATAAAAGTTTTAATGAAATGTAACCATAACATTATGTAATAGCTTTTTTTAATCTTGTTAATCTTGTAAGAAGAAGCTACAACGTTTTAAAAGATTTAGTTACTCCAAACGTATTTAAATATTTGTTATTGCCATTTTGCAGCATCACAAACAATAACACAACTTTTGTTCCAGAAATATACAAAATATAGGTTACAAATGGTTTTTCAAGAAAGGCAATAATGGAAATTTGTTGTTCCCCTTTGTCACGCGATTACATTTTCTTTCAAATAAGATATCTTTTGAGACATCTCAATTTTATGTATCCCATATGTAACCTCGTATGTGCTTTGAAAATTTGCTTATTCGTAACAAAATAAACTGCATCTATTAGATTCTTTTCAGTAATTAGATATTTTAAGTTTTCTTCTTGTTAACATCATAATTGTAACAAATAACCGCACTTGCGAACCGTTTAAAGTTCCACTAATCAACTCGTAGGATAATGATATTGTTGTGGAATACAATAATATCATTATTATGGGATAAAGAATCGAAAATAAATAATCGTTCAACACCTTTCGGTATTTTTAATGCACTTCTTATAAATCAGATGGGCAGTTATGCGACGGTTTCCAATAAAAAAATTTTAACAATTTTTTTTTCACTTTTTCCAACGAATTAGAGTTGGTTATAATGAAGTAAAAAAAAATTTTTGTCCGATAGCGGTCCGGCAAGCCGGCGGTATTTAAACAAGATATCAAGAAAATCACCCGTCCGATTGTTATGAAACTTCGCACATGGGCAGATCGGATTTGATTTTGGGCATAATCTATCTGGCCAAAAGAGACTCAACCTACAATTTTAAATATTTAGAAAAAATATTTATTTTACACATTTTTGCTTTAAATAAAAGTTGTTTATAATTTAATTATAGACAAGTTTCGTTTAAATTATTTTTTGATCAGATAAGTAATTACTCAAATATAACAATAACGGACACTAATTGTTACAATCAGCTGTGTGATGTATCAAGTAAACATTATATACCGTTTACGTTATAGAATATAATGAATATAAAGTAAATATTCGATAACGTAAACGTTTACTTGATACATCACAACATTGATTATCCCCACCAACATCAATTATACAAAAAAGTTGAGGGAAAAAGTTGTTGGAAACTCTACTGTCTATAGCTTTTGTTTGAAACATTTTTTCTGTAGTAGCTGTAGTAGATAGCGTTTTTATAACGGTGTAACAGTCTCTTCGTACACTTCTGAGAGAAGAGAATTTTTTAAATATTGAGACTTACCGAAATGGGATGCCATTACATTTTAATTTCTTGGCTAGAATGTAAAGAAAGCCAACGAGAAATAGATAATTTTGAAACACACATGATTAAGAAATAAAACGTAGAAAAAAAGCAAAGGTTGTATTAGCGGAAAATTGTAGAAGGCGGCGTAATTGCCGTGCGTTGACCTTTCCCCGATAAGATCTATTAGATAGATTCAGCGGTAGATAAATAAATCAATAAATGGTTTCTTAATAAAAATCTTCGGTTTTCTCCTCAAAATCTTGCATGAGTAAGGAAAATACAGCAACAGTTTGTGACAATGTACGACACGGAATGTAGTTAACAAATGTAGAAGAAAAAGAAAAGGTATGAAAGACCTTAAAGCAAAATAACACAATTAAATAAGGAAAATGTGAACAAAAATGAGCTTACTAAAATTAATTTTGGGTCTTTTTAATGAAGATAAATGAGCAAACACAGTACATCACGTTCGCCGTGAAAAAACAAGATGGCGTTAAAAGTTCACACAGGGACTCCGGTGGTTTGCGCATTCGTACTAGAGAATCCCCTAAATTTAGATATATAAATAAATGCAGAAAACATATACGGGGGTAAAAATATATACAGTTTCCACTCCAAATTAATGAAAGATAAAATAAAAGTTACAACGTAACAACAGCTTACCAGTTGGATATAGTTTACTATTGTTGGCCAATACTAAAATGTTTAATTTGATTTTACAAATTGCTTCGCGGTGCAAATTTCCTTCATAAAGTGTATTTTTTCTTACAACGTATCTGATTTTTTCTCCACATCTTAGAAACAAGATGTCAGAAAAACCGTCGTTCAATTTTTTGTAAATTTTGCATATGGGTTTAATATACATCAGTGCAGATCTGGTTAGATTTTGGGTATTATTAATCTAGCCAAAAAAACAGTCAACCTACATAGATTATCGAAATCTTAGAATATTTACAAAAATATTTATTTTACACATTTTTTTATTTTTTCTTTTACAATATATTCATAGTTTCCTTGTCCTTTGACGGTTGTTAGTATCGGGGCGATGTGGAGTTCTGCGGGAAACGCTTGTTTTAATTAACTTTGATGGTTTTTGAAATTACAGCGTCATTTTTTTAATATATTGTGTGTTTTCTTGCGACCGTTCTGCACTAAACAGTGGAATAGTGTACGGAATAAAACGACATAATATACTCGGTTGGCGGTGTTGGCAAATTTTTGTCAGTTGTGACAGCAAACGTATATGAGATCTGAATTAGACATAATTAAGATGCGGGAGCCATTATGTAAAAATATGAGTTGATTTATTTTAGTAAGTGAATACCTTTTAAACCTCACAGACTATCATCTAATAGAAGACCCAATAAAACGACCGGAGTAGTCACTCCAGAATAAAAAATGTACCAATAAAGCGCACGTATAATCTGATTGTAATGAGTGTGAATGCGAATAAAACGTTGTATTACATTCTCGTTTTAGTTGCGTTTAATCCACTTTCTTGTGCGGATAAAATGCTGTCTAAAACACTTATACACGATAAATAATTATATTTTACTCCTGTAATTCATTTTATTTCATAATATACTGTAATATTAGGTTTACGGTAGGATGTGGTCGATAGTAAAACACAATTTTACTGTAGGGTAGAATATTTTTAGAACTCAATTCATAGCTGCCTTTACAAGAAAAATTTATTTATAAAATAAAACATATTTATCAAAAATAAACCAAGTTACAACCGCTAATTAAACTAATAATATTGACACCGGTTGTAGTCGCAGATAAAGACTAAACGAGAGCGACGGGCTAATGCGCCGTTTATTACTCGGAATACATTATATTACACTAAATACAATATTTACATGAACGTAAACGCAATTGCTGGCACAGGCATGAAAGGCGTATTCCCGTACTACCTTTCTGCTGACGATCGTATTCTATTTATTTGCATTGAGTTGAAATCAGCAAGGTCGACGAGATGTGCTTCCCAATGGTCAGCATTTGTTAATTTTGTTTTACGAAATCCTGACAGTGTTTTGTTTATATTCCACATTCTTAACAAATAGTATTTCCTGATCCGGCTATTATGTGGTTGTTCATAAATATTACGGAATCTGAAAATTAATAATATTAATTGTTAAATTTTCATTTCTATTTGTTGTGGCTAAGGTGTTGTTATTGACATGCAAATTTGTGTTGCAGACATTGCTTTCTCATGGTACAGTTTTTAAAGAGGACAGCCGTTTAGTACTTTCATGTACTTCCACAAAAACTTCGCGCTTTGAATCATGCGTGCAACTTTGTTTTGGCAGCACGCGAATCTTGAACATATTTTTCAACGATGGTGTTGCTTTTCCACCCTCCAAATATTTTGAGACCGAAATATCAGCTCCAGAGAATATGTCTAGTACAAATTCTGATTAATGCAGTGCCCATGCCGTTATCCCACAAAAAACGTATGTGCTTAACATTTTTGGTCCGTAAATTGACGTATTTTTGATAAAGAGCAAAAAAGTTAATTCCGTCTTTGATTATTCTGAATACTCGTGCTTGGTTAGTTTTTGTTTTAAGAAATGGCAATAACTATTTGTCTATTTTCTTATATAAATTTTATACAGTTCCTCACCGCGTCAGTCTTCAGTCCACTTTAATCAATAAAACTGCTTAAAAATATGTATTATTTTTGGAACAAATTGTTGACAAAAGCAAAAAAGTCAGTTACTTTTATCAAAAGATACTCCGTATTAGATATTGATGAATTCGTAATTTTTTTTGGATTTGAACTTGTGATTGGTTAGCCCGGTGACCAATTGAATGATTTCACCATTGAATATTTGCTCAGCAAAAAAGGACTTTGATATTTCTAAGATTTTGTCAGAATTCTATATATTTTGATAACAATTTTTTACTTTTTTGAATGATCAAAAATTATAAACTGTGTGTTTACAATTTTTCCTAGCGTCTCTAGCAACCCCGCTAACCACGGTAATTATCTATTTTTGTTTGATGTAAGTTTGAACCAATGCATTTTTAGTTTTTCTTAATTTTTAGTTAGTTTCTGTATCAAATAAAGTACGTTATGTTATTCGTCTGAAACCAGGATATTGCGTACTCATTACGCAAACAAATTCTGATTCTACTTTACCCCGTGTTTGAATGTATTAATTATTCATTCGTAATGTCCGTTGTACCGGACTTATAACGTAAATAACTATATTAGAGTTTTGCAATTGTATTTCAGCGTTAGCATAAATAAAACGTTTGCGTTGAAATGTATGTCGCCACAGGTTACTCCCAGGCCATTGGTGGAAAGTTCACCACGATGCAAGCTGTTGCGGGGTTGTAGCAGATATATTTAATTCTGGTTGGTAACGTATCGAGATGCTGGCGTTGCTGTGTTGTTGGTGAGTATGGTTGTTGTTGCGGATGGTGCTGAAATGCTGACGTTCCTTCAGGGGAAAATTGTGCGGATATTTATACTGTATTCGATAGCGTTAAGACGTTAGAACTGGCCATGAAAAGGTTTGTGAGGTGGGACCGATTTGTGCTTGTATGTACCGGTATCTGACAGGCAGTGCCACGATGACTTTTCGCCGCCAGTTTAAGGACGATTGAGTGCTCGAGCATGGTAATGGACGTCGAAATTGGGCGTTGCAAGCTTCATGATGTGTGTAGGCGTTTCTGGGTTTTGTGACGTTTACAATGCCATCGTTGACCGCTATGTTAAAAAAGACGTATGCGCGTTTTGATCTGTTGGTTCTTTGTCTTAACGATGCGCTCGTTAAGAATGGGCGAGTGTAGTGTTGTCGTCTATGATGCAGCAGGTTTGATTTTGTTAACGTTGCAGCAGTTGTAGCGTTTCATCTTGGCTGGTTGGGCGATGGAGTTGATGAAACGACTTTGTGGCGTTGTCAATCGCCCAATGCGATGAGGTGCGTTACATAGCAGTGAAAGTGGAAGGGAGCTGGAAGTTTGCCCCTCTTCGGTTAGCACTATTTTTGATGATGACGATGTGTATGGCAGGCGTAACGATGGCAGGCGTAGTGTTGTCGATAGTGTCAATGCCATGTAGTGCAAATGACGCAAAAAAAATGTGCGTCTTACTTACGTATTTGGTCTACCCCTTGTATCAATCGTCGTGGGTCACCACTTTGGTAGTGTGTTGTTAATACCCAATGGCGTGGACGATAAGGCAGGAGGTTAGGTAAAAAATACTACAATTATTACACCCTGTCTGTATTACCCCTGTCTTACTAGTACAGTATTGATACGACGTGACATATGATACCTCGGCAGAGATGCGTATTCACAGTTTGCCTCTGCATATCTTGTAACGTCGCTTCGTGTCCAACCTAGATTAGATAGCTACAATTATTACAAACGTACATGTTATGAAACTTAAGCATTTCAGCGTTATCATAAATAAAATGGTTATGTTGTAATGTATGTCGCCACACGTCATAATTTATATCAACTCGCATTTAATGACAACTTACAACTGATTCAAAAACTAAATGACTACGCTTTTATAGTAAAATAATTGTCTAAGATATTCGAACAATCACGAGAACGAAAGTTCTGGAATCTCCAGTGGCGTATTATTAATGTAGCGCTTAATAAATTGTTGGCACATGATTTATTACTTGATTGCACTCAAAAAATGCAACAAAGTATTAAAGCAAACTTTATTATGTTTACATAACTGGTCTTATTATAGTTATTGTCAACATAATTTCAAAGCGAAATTTTATTGTAACAAAAACTTAAATACAAATTTACTGTCCTGAAATAAATTTCTAGCTTTTTTTTTTCTAATATTCCAATGAAATACTATAAATGTATAATATAAAGCCATTTTGCTTATTATCGCCAACCTTACACAAACTGAAAAACTATTAGAATAGAACTTCCTTCTCCTAGCGTTTTTATTTATAAATCGAAAAGTCTTTATTTCAACAATATATACTTTTTATTACGTTACTTGTTGTTTAAATCAATTATAGTTCGTGTAAAGTTTTCAAACTTGTTATAGAAAAACACTTACATCAAATATATTGATTAACTTGTGGCTATATATTTTTGATTGAACGGATTTCATTTTTGTTTACGACCTTTAATTATTTTTCATAAAACTGAATTTCGTTCAATCTATTTTTGTGTGCACTTTTATGAAAAATATTAATTGAACTTTTTTTTTACAGGTAAGTGACTTCCATATTTCAACTCGATTTTATCAAAATTGTAGGTGCGGGTAAGTCATTTTCAAAAAGTTTTTATATACGAATAATTTGAAAGCTTCCAAATTGCTTAGATAAAAATTTAATTCTATTCTATAATGGATTTGTACATTCTTAAATAACAATCACAACAAAGGAACTGAAATTAGAAACGTAAGTGGTTTAACTGAAATAGGTTTTTTCTTTTCAAATTCATTTTATTTTCGTTACGATAACATACTTTGTCACTCAATCTAATATTAAATAAATTTTTAACCTGTCACGAAAAAAATCAGTTTAACTTTGATTTTTTACGAATATTGCTTTTATTTAATTTTTTTTTTCCAATGATTTACTACATTTTTTTTTAAATTCTTTAAACAATTAATTAAGACGATTATGTTTTATGTGGCATTTGGAATTTCTATTTAGAGGACAAATTTGTTGAATTTATATATTTAAGCTTCCAAGCAAAATATATATGTATAGCAGATGAGATTCTTCCATCCTCAATTTTCCACTAGGTGAAAATGTACTAGCGTTGTATTTTCTTCTTCAAATGGTTTTCGTAAACAAAATAAGTCCACGTAGAAGTTGACATGATTTATTTCGTCTGCTGATGCTGTAAAGTATCTACAGTGGCGCAACCCTTGAGAATGTCATGCTCGATTACGTATTTCTACGTACATACATAACTCTATCTTGTATCGGGGAAATATACATCGCAAAATATTATAGGGTTGTTTAACTTAGATTGCTTTTTGGTATGTTGACAAATCTTAACTTAACGATGATTAATGTATGGTTAAATAATATTTCTTCAACTAAAAACACTATTTAATTGATAATTAACGTAGTATTGCTGACAGTAAAGTTCTTTTGTACAAAATACCGAGATATTCATACTTGGCTACTTTGGCAACAGACTATATTGTATAAAAACCAATTTTTTCAAACTTCTGATAAAGTAATAAACCTAATTGAATTGCTCCCATTCTTGACGCTTTTTAAAAGCCTCTAAATTTTAAAGATAATATTGTGGATGTAGTTGTTGAATGAATTATTTTATTCATCAATAATTATTATCGAATCCGAATGTCAATGTGAATGTCAAAAATAACACTACAATTTTTACCCTTTTTATTTGCGTTATAAACAGTTGCCAAAGTGTTTAACCCTTTTGTGCTAAATCGTTATATCGAATTGCTAAGAACTCTACTATTTTTTTATATAAAAACAATGTTAAAACAAGGTCACCGACCCATTTGAAAAACTAGTTTCAGGTTTTATCGTATCATGGCGCTATTTTTTAGAGAGAAATTACATGTTTTCGAAGCACCAGAATAACACCCTTATATGCAATTGAAATATTGTAAAACATTATTTTTCACATTCTACAATGTTTTCTCCAACTTTGTGCGAACGTTTTTCTTAATTCAAGAACAATTAATAAATTTGGAAGGATTTTAATATTTCACGACAAAAACTGCAAAAACAGCTTTGTCTTTTAAACGAAATTATAACAAATCAGAATATTTTAGGGAAAAAAATTGAAGTTTTCCTTCTATTCCGAAGTTACGTTATTTGTGTTATTTATCTCATTTCAATTTTATTATTGCTCAATTTAATTTACCCAACGGTAGAGGTCCAGTAACGAGCTTTGTTTGTCAACTGTAAGTGGTCAAGAATTGTGTGTTTAATTTTTTTGAATCATGAATATTTGAATAGGATGAATTCAACCACAGTTGTAGTGCGTGATGCGTCGTTTACAGGGCTTCGTTTTGGGGTTTGATTTGCAAATGAAAAAATTATTACTAAACGATTATTTAAAACTTTTCATAAGTACTTAGGCAAACGTCAACTACGTATTTTTTTGCTTTTTTTCGTTAAAGAAGAAGAAGTATTGTTACATCAAATTGTACATTTCTGGACCAGACCAGATGTTTTAGTAAATATATATGTTTTTAAGTGGAATTTATTGAACTGTCATTCTTTTTTTTGTGGTGGTTGTGAATTGTTACTTATAAGTGACAAAATCCTCCACGAAGTGTCTGCACCGTTAACTTTTGGCTACTGTGACAGTAATTTTTATTAGCATTGTTCTTGTCGAACTATTTTTTGGGTTTTCTGTTGTTTACCTTTGGCGCCTGGTGACAGGCAACCAAAATTTTCTTGCTAATACTCCTAAGCCTGCGTAACTAGTGGCTTTATTTCCGTTGTAAAGGTTGATGGGTGGTTCTTCTAATGAATTCGCTAAAATATTGTAATTAATTGTAGATATGTCCTTATGACTTTTTATAACATATTTTGGGGGACTCGTTTAATCCAGCAACGTAAGCGCTTAAGTTGATTATTAATCAGACCTCAACATTTTGGTAATTTTCAGAATTTTTACCTGGATTTTTACTACCAAATTATGTATTCCCTGTGAACGTCAACTTCAACGTCTATAATTGTCCAAAGGAAGTTTTATCCTGGTGCCTTCTTTGTCATCGATAACCTGGGTAGTCGCTCTAGGAAACTATCTAATATCACAAAGATCGCCAGTTCAGTCGTATGTTGTGATGATGTCTAATTGTTCCTGTGAAACTGTCACCGAAATATGTCAGATAAGTCTAATTTTAAGCAATTGCCTTTCTTAATTGTATGGCGAAACGCGTCTTTTGTGTATGAGCGGAACATTTCTAAATTGCGAATTACATTTTTTTAAAGAAATCAATTAAACATTGGGTTTACTGTTTGTAAGCTAAATCATCATTATACCGTTTTCACATTCAAGGCCTTATTTGCAGTCTAGTTGTAGGTATTAATCAACAAGTTCTGGTAGTAAGAATACTACTTTTTCTGCCCAATCATATGCAGGAATACATATTTTATGTACAACAAAAGTACAGGTTGGGCGTGAATTTTTCAACATATTTGTTTCGGCCTTCATGTGGAAAAGAAGCATATTCTTATTTTTGGTATAAGCTGAAATGTCTTTGTATGTTGTAATATTTGTGTTACTGCGTTGCAACCTATTGTAAAATATTAAAATTACTGAGAGCTGAGGGCTACTTGTCTCATAAAAAATCTTTGAATTCTCACAATGCTGTTCACTTCAACAGCATACACGATAGCAGAAAATTTGCAAATAAAATCATAATTACCCATTTGATAAACAAAGAACAATTTTTATACTCACCGGAAGACTCTACCCCCTATCTTTGTTGTCATTTGATTAACTAGGTCCATTTAATTACCCCATATAGTATTTACTCTTCGACAATTAGCTAGTGTCGCCTAAAATAAGTGAAGGCCCCGGACTCTCAACACATCTCAATGACCGGATAGGTAGCACCTAATAAAGCTACCTTCTCCACCTACTTAATTAACACTCTGTATGTGTATTTTATTTAATCATATACTATATATATATATATATTTTGATCACGTCTGTCTTTGTTTAGTGAGAAAACCGTTCACATTCTTCTTTATTATAAAATTAGCATTATGTAAAATGTTTTTGATATTAATTTTTGACATTGTGGAATACTTTATTTTATTGATTATTTAATTTGGGAATAATGCAATTCAGAGTGTGTTTGTATTAATAACATTTTCTAGAAATTAAACTGTTTATCCCTTTCAACTTAAACTTCAATCAAAATCAATTTTCTAGAAAGTGATGCAAGAGCTCCATATTTTTATGTGTAGTTTTGTTTATTTATGATTTTTTATTTGGTGCAAATCTATGATATTGCTGTTCGATCCCGAAATTGAACAACATTACATATTTATATTTTAATATGTTATTATGTGTTTACTAACATTGTTTAGTTTCAAATGAAATTCTGCATATAAATGAACTGAATTACAATATTAAGAATACATGTAGGTTTGTATGCAAGATGTAACTTATAAAAAACTTAGGGTGGTGACATTTCTTATTTTCGCCATGTTCTTTATTTACATACTAATAATTGTATTATGTTCGTGTTTAAATTTGAAACGAGATTATTTTCATATTAATAAGCGGTTTCCTACAATGAAAGCATTATTTTGATATATGTTTTGTTTTGTATAATTGTTGGGAAACCTGCGGTTTTCTGTATATTTCTTTCACCATGCGGCCTAGACAGAGGGTACCTTTTGACTTAAAATATTTACATAATTTTGTGTAATTAAATCATTGAATTAAATTTACTTTATTTTTATCCCCATGCTTGAGCTATATTTCACTTCTGTAGATTACTACATTTGTCACTGCCACCTAGAGAGAATTATTTTGGATTCAATGTAAGTGTCTGTAGTAAGTTTCCCCCGCTTTTCGATCGGCCAAGTTCACTTTGGTTTTTCAACTTCCTTTTGCAAATACATGGTTACATTACAGATACATTTTTCACGATTGTGTAAAACTCGCTCCAATTTTTGGGGTTCAACAACGGATTCTCAGATTATTCTACGAAATACCAATATTATATATACTGGGTGAGTCGGGAGGAGCGCACCAAACTCTAGGAGTGTATTATACACGTGAAAATAATGTAAAAAAACTCATATGTTCTTATGCGATTCTCATTTGTTTTCAAGTTATGGCGTAATTAAAAATGTTCATCTAGCTTTTCACTTATTATCTGAATTTTAACATTATTGAAGTATGCCATGTTCGAGGCTCAAAGACATTTGATAATTCTGACGTTTTGATGAACTGTCAGTATACAGTGAACAGTAACTGAACATTTAATTTGGAATTTATGTAATTGTTAGTGTTGCAAAATGCCAGATACTTATTCAAATTTAGAATATGCGAATATGGTGTTTGTTTATGGTTTCTGTAATGGAAATGCTACAGCTGCTGCTGAAGAATATCGTCAACGCTTTCTACACCAAAGACATCTTGATAAAAACGTATTTATTAGAGTTTTCAACAAATTGTGCGAGACTGGTAAGCTTCCCAGTGCTACATTTACCCGTGATGGCATTAATAATATTCGTAACTATCATGTATGGTCAGTCGAAAATCCCCACGCAACAATCGAAAGCAATTTTCAACATCTGTTTTTAGTGAACGTGTGGTGTGGTATGGTTGACAGTTATTTAATTGACCCTTTTATTTTGGAGGATCGTCTCACAGGAGACAACTACCTCATTTTTTACAAAATGAATTACAAGGCCTGCTAGAGGATGTTCCTGTAAATATTAGAATGCAGATGTACTATCAGCACGATAGAGTTTCTTGCACATGTTACTCGTCAGGTCGAGCAACATTTGAACGAACGTTTTCAGGGTGTTGGATTGGTCGTCGTGGAGGTCCTATTAATTGGCCTGCAAGATCTCCAGACCTCACACCACTAGATTTTTCTTTATAGGGCTGGATGAAAATGAAGTCTACAAAATAGAAGTGGACACACGGGATGCACTAATTAGACGAATTGAGAATACTGCAGTCCATATTAAAGAAAAAAGAAATGAATCAATTGGGAGAGCAACAAACGCCCTTCGTAGACGAAGCAGAAAATGTTTAGAAGTCAATGACGGTATTTTTGAACATTTATTGAAAGAACGCTATGATTAAGAACATTTTATGTGTATAATTTGTTTATTTGTTAATATGCTATAACTTGAAAACAAATGAAAATCGGATAAGAACATATGAGTTTTTTTACATTATTTTCACTTGTATAATACACTCCTATAGTTTGGTGCGCTCCTCCCGACTCACCCAGTATATATAAGTTGTATTTTTTGACACGTCAACTTATTTACAAAACGTTGTAAAGTTTTCAAAAAAATTTATATTTGTTTAAAATTACTTTCAGATACTTTTTTGCGGCCCGGGAGTTTTGCTTTAATCTAAAATGAAAAAATTGAAATTTCTCAGGGTGGAGGCCAGAAACCTATTTAACTTAGCTAAGCGATTTGGAAACGTATATGAGCTTACTGTTTTCCTACAATCGCAAGATCAGAAAAGCAAAACTTAACAGCTACAGAACCTTCTGTGAAGATATCTTCTCCACCCCATGCTCCACCAGGATCTATAAAGCGCTGGCTCGCAGTGAAGGGGATACGAATGTCTCGCTCTACTGGCCAGACGGTAGCATCCAAAGAATCCTTCTGTACACGCATTTCTCTGACTGTCAAGAGCCATGCGCAGAAGAATATGAGATGTCTAGGTGCAGTAAATTGGAAGGTGACTAAAATCATCTGTGACCCAGCTAAGCTATCATGGGTAATAAGCTCGTTAAACAAAATCCCTGGCGTAGATGCAATTTTTCTTGTGTATTAGCAAAAAGGTACCAACTCACTTCTTGATAGGATTTTCAGGAGCAGTCTGACCTTAGGGTTTGGAGAGCGGGTGGGGTGAAATTTATATCAAAAATTGGAAAGAAAGACACTACCACATTTTATCTGGACAACAGCGCTCGCCGTGGTCAACTACACCGGGATCAGCATGCGTGCAGGGTGCGAAGATCTACCAAGATTGCCCTGTACCAGTTGGCAAAGAAGTTGAGTAACTCATTAGAGCAGAAGAAAATGATTATTTGGGCCTTCCGAAATATTACATGGGCTTTCGACAAGGCCTCATACAGTTCCATGCTCCAGTAGTTGACCCCCTATTGTTAGATGTTTGGTACAACTTATTAGGACCAGTAGGGCTCAAACTAGGCTGAAAGACTTGTCCGTTTTGGTGAGTACCACCTGGGAATGCCCCAAGCCGGAGTTTTATATCTGCATAAGACAAGTGTGAGTACATTATTTGCGACATAGTACAGGCAGGGCGGAATTGGTAGAAAAGTGGTGCAGGTCCGCTAGCTAACCCCTAACCCCAGCAAAACCCATTGGTGGCGTTTACCCGTAAAAAGAAACTTGTCTGTTTCATCAACTACACAAGAGACTGAACGTGTAAGAACACCTGGTGAATAATAGATTGTTTTGCTGTAGAAATTGTCCACGGACTTCTAATTGGAGGATGGATAGAAAAAAACTACCTTTTTAGTATATGGCGACGTTTCGCATTGAAAATCGATGCTTTATCGGGCCGGTGCTAAAAATAATTGAGTTTTTCAGTGTACTTGTAGTTTGATTATAATTGAGTCCACATATGTTATATATAGTTATTAATTAATTAATAAAGTTGCATCAACATTTTTGGTAAGTACTTGTATGAAAACTTTTATTGCAAGTAGATTGAAAAATTTAATTATTTTTAGAACCGGCCCGATGAGAATTGAATTTCGATGCAAAACGTTGCAATATGCTACAAAGACATTTTTTTTTATTCGTCCTCCAATTAGAAAGATGACCTTATTCATTAGAAGAAATCCTTTGCTTTTGTTTTGGGAAACATTTCTTTGAAGTGGGGGAGATTACTTCTCTCAGTCCCAGGTCAAGCATGAGATTCCTCAAAGAAATTAACCTACTGGAGGTGCTGTAAGTTCAGAAAGGGGGAGCACCATAATCACCACTGGTTCCGTGCTACACACCTCAGATTACGTATACCTTATCTTTTCTAAAAGGAATTTGAAACGTAAATATGAGGATATTGTGACATCAGTTTACAGAAAGCCAATTCATACCGGCCTATATCTGAATTACGACTCCAATCACAGTGAAACAACAAAGAAAGGGATTATTAAATATTTAGTCGACAGAGCTCACAGACTATGTAATACAGAGGTAGGACTACAAGAAGAAATCAAGAACATCAGAAGAGACCTTAAACAAAATGGTTACCCGAAACGAGTGGTAGAAACTGCTCTACAACTCTCTAAGAACCAACCAGCCATGACCGAAGAGAAACCCAAAACATTACTCAGCATTCCATATGTCAAAGGATTATCTGAGAAAATAAAACGGATAGGAAGAAATTATGACATTAACACGGTATTCAGATCATCAAGAACTATTGGTAGCATGATCTCCAAAACTAGACCAGACAACAGTCGTGACTCCAAGAATTGCATCTACGAAGTCCCATGTGAATGGGGCCAGTCATACGTGGGGGAAACTAAAAGACCTTTAGATATCAGGTTGAAGGAACATAAAACCCATACGCAGAGAAGAGAGACTTTGAAAACCGGAATTGCCCAACACTCCTGGGAAAAACATCACAAAATGAAATGGTCGGAGGCAAGAATTATACACCGAGAAGAGCACTGGTACAAGAGAAAATTTAAAGAAGCAGCGTTTATCGAAAACAACAAGAATGTTTTTATTCAACCCAGTGTAGAGATTAACAATGTGTGGAAACCCTTAATTGGACGCCTGACTAATCTTAGTCTAAGGTAACGCCTCCGTTCATTAACTTTGTACGCTTGATCGCTTCACTAACTTTGTATTAGTATATAAGTTACAGTAGTCTTTAAGTTTGTTAGTATTCACCTGAAGACGATTGCAGAGTCCAAAATCGTGTTATTATTGTAAATATTTTTATTCAGAACCAAATCATTTTTTTAAATTCTATAAAAAAACAGAATACCACTATTATGTGACAATTTCAAAATGATTTTGTACAATTTACATAACTAATATACATTATCAGAGTAGGTAATAAATAATGTCGACACACAAAACGTACAATTAAAATAAAATAATTATTTTAACCCAATAATTATTTTATACTTATATTAACAATATTATAAAATTAATATTTTGATCATACATTGTTCTATAATAAAAATGAAGTGTCTACTTTTAGAAGATACTTTTTTAATTAAGTAATTTAAAATCTTTTTTTTTAATAATTTATTTTCAAATGTGTCGGGTTCGCGTACTTTTCTATTTACCGTCCAAATTTAATCTGGTATGAAAAATATGTCGTAAGCCTAATTTTTTTCTGGAAACAGAAAAATATTAACAAATTTTATGAATATGTGTGTGTGAGAAGCTTGTTTATTCAAACACGTGCTTGAAAATGTATGAATAATTCAGGACTTTACTACGCACAAACAAGTTGATATACGCGATCGAGTTAAACAAACCATTAAAAATTTCACAATTCTTGCCCACTTTTACAAGAGGTTTATCTTAAACTTTTTGAATTGTTTTTTTTTCTATGAAAAGTTTCAATTGTTTGTTTAATCATTTCTACTTTCTGAGTAATTCACAGGAAGAAGAAGGAAACATTTTTTGTTTGTAATTTCAGACTGGCGATTGTTTGAGTACAAGAAAATTGTTTACTTATTTATAAATTATTACAGAAAAATACAAAATCTTATACAAAGATAAAATAAAAACATTTAGTAGTTCAAAGATGCAAAATAGGCGTGTGATTGGAAACTTACTAGAGAGCAACTTGAAAATTTCAGTTTGATTTAAATTATAAGCATTACACTCAATATCTATTTGGAGAGGTTACAAAACTTTATATAGAAGTTTATTGTGATCGGTTTTTTATTTATAAGACAATTTTGTTTTTCAAACTCAATAAAAGGATATACATTTATATTAGCATTAAGTTCAATTTTTATTGGTGTCACGTTTTTGTGTTTTATTATTTTAAACAATAATTAACTGAACAAAAACTTTTTGACGGATTAATTTAAATGTAAATTAAATGGCACTTTAAAACTCAGGTTATGTCACATGTAACTGTATTGCAATGAATACGCATCTATCGATTCATAACATTTCGCACAGAAAATATCAGCTTCACATATTAATTTTCTTCAAATTTTAGTTTTTGATAAAACTGTCTTGATTGTTTGAATAGGTTTTGGCTTCCTGAAATAAATATTGTTCATTTTTATGTAGTTTTAAGTTTATTTTTAAGAATATTACCTGTACGACCTTTATTATCAAGGGTATGTGCAATGAAATTAGCTGACATAGACTAAAGGAAAGGATTAATAGGAACTCAGTCTGCGTTTCTGTGTCCAAAACATTTAATTTCTTCCGACGAAAACTGTAGAAAAACTTTATTGTAAAATGTGTACCTAAAGAAACAATTAAATTAACCGACGTTTTGGTCAAGAGTTGTCTGACCTTTATCTAGGCTTTAGTCCAGTCACTTTAGACTTCAGTACGAAAAAATTAGATCCGTAAATTTTTTTTAATCGATGTATTTTTGTGTTTTAAACAAAATGTCAAAAATCGAGAACAAGATCAGTGTCGCGTAATTAATTATTCAAGGTCAAAGGTCATAAAAAAACAGATTTTTGCGAATATCTTGCTTTCTATGGCTCGGAGGCCAATTCAGGTTATTATGAAAATGAAAAAATGAAAAATAATAAAATTTTCTATAAAAATTATATCTTCTATTTTTACGTACAACGAATAATTAAGCCGCAAACGCGCACCGAAGTTTCCGGACAGGGCATATACCTTATTTGAGAAATTCAAGACAATTTTCATAAAAAATGTCTTCTTTTTTGAAATCGATATCATGAACCGTTCTCGAGAAAAATAAATTGAAACTATTTGTGTTTCTAACATAACATCATGTTGTATTATAAAATTGTATCTGTAATATCAAGTTGGCTTTGAAAATCTACAAATACTGATAATAAAAGTCATAAGTATTAAGTTGTTTGCATTGTTTTGGAAATTTTAAAATAATTTTATTTCGTGAGGGTATAAAACAACTGTTATGTTAGAAACATAAAAAGTTTAAATTTATTTTCTCGAAAACAGTTCATGATATCGATTTCATAGAAGAAGATAATTTTTATGAAAATTATCTGGAACTAGTAACCAAACCCATTTGAAAATGGGCCTAATCTAGACAAACCTGAAATTAAAGACGTGAGGTCACTACTCCTGGTCAGAGGTCAAAGTCAGGTCAACTTGTGACCCCGCCTAATATCAGCGCCTGGACTTCCTGAACAATTTGACGTATCGATCTCGAAATCGGTTCAGTGGTTTCGGAGGAAAAAACGAACATACAGACACACACACAGACAAACCGGGCCACGATTTTATGTATGTAGATTTCTCAAATTTGGTATTAGATACAATAAAAACGAGATACTGATCACGTTCTCGATTTTTGACATTTTGTCTAAAACACCAAAATAAATCAATTATAAAAAATTGACGGATCTAATTTGTTCGTACTGAAATCCTAAAATAACTGGACTATTAATGAATCAAAAACAAATATTACTACAAGTCAAATACACATAATTTATTGAAATTCTAATAAATCGATAAAAATAGAACTACCACACTTCTACCAGAAGGCCCCATAAGTTCGGTAAAACTAAAATCTAATTAAAATCAAAGCAGGAGATTTCATCCAAATTAAATTAGTGTAAGAATCGACAGATATTAATTTATAGACATTTTAAAGGTAGTGTATACTAAGAAAAACCCGAATAAACAAAGAAAATTATAATTTACAAGGTCATATGACCTTAACCCTAAAGTACAAATCATTCTGAAACGCTACAGCGAAATGGTATAAATATATAAACATTATCTGCTTAGAATTTTACAAGCTTTGACGCTAATATTTTATTTAACTTCAAATATTTAATTTTTGGGCATGATTCGATTGTCTTTTACTTCAAAAGGCACCAAAAAACGTTAATTATTAAAAAAACCTTTGGCGACATTATAAATATGGGGAACGAGAAGATTTTGAAAAATTATCAATTTACCAGCGTCAAAAGGATATCGGTCCACGTGTTGAAAAATAAATTTGTAAATGGTAAATTAATTGTGTGGTAAAAGCAATCATGCGTTTGTCATTCAATAATTTAATAGAATTGCTGATTGCAGTTGTTGGCCATTCAGTACGTCATTTAAGTCAATTTGAAATTTTAATTATAAAATTTTTATCAATATTTCTTAAAAATCACATGCACATTCATTATAAAGTGAGTCACAGTAAATTAAAATATAAGCATAATAAAAGTAATTACATAAAACAAGGTACTTTTAATAGATATTGAACAAGAATGTAAAAACTGATTTAAAATATAAGTATAAGAAAAAATTATAAAATACAGCCAATTTTGATGACGCACACTAAACTTGCATAATTTTTTAGTGCAATCTTAAAATTAATTAAAATATTGCAGGTTGTCAGACTATATGATTTGTACACAATGTTTTATCATTAATTGTAAATATTTTAACTGCAAAATGCGGAGCTCAAAATATTAGTATTTAATCCAAATCAGATAGATGATATGCTTTACTGAGTTACAGGATGTTTTTAAACCGCAATATAATACATATTAAAATCAAAACAAAGGTGCAGCTTCATGTTAAACTTTAAATATCTCATGGTTGCTGAAATTGCTGTAATTGTTTCAATAATTAAATTGTTTAAGTTTGTAGAAGAAACTTCTATCTTAAGGTCGATAATTTACTTTTATTTTTATGTTCACCAATTAATGCTTCGCGAAAACGATCAGTCTTGCTGACCGAAACGTCGACAATTAAAAAGGCGCATTCTAAATTCAAACTTTAAACCCTAAATAGTTTAGATTGTCATTTTCATTGTTTTTTAGTTTAGTACAATATTATATACTCAATATCAATAGATAAAACAGTAGATACCGGAGAATTGCAACACATTTACAAAATGGAATGTGATAATTGTTCAAAAGTTTATATCGGACACTTTCAAAAAAATAACCAATGAAAAGACTACTAACTTTTGCTAGAAATGACCACCATTCACTTCCATGCAATGGTGTAAGTTTTGTTGGAAACGGTCCCTTACATTACGCAACATATCGGGTGTAATTTTACGATATTCATTAAAATTAGTTATTTTTTCCACATTATCTTTTCTACTACTTTATCTCTCATTTTGTTATCGACGAAAGTTTTGACGCAAAATTAGAGAGTCAGATAGTACTCGATGAGATCTTTAAAATGATGTATTGCAACACCCCTCATCCCTATTTAAAAATAGGGGGTTGTGCTTCGCCCCGGTATGGGGGTTAAAATTGCACGGATGAAGAAAACGACAAGTTGGTCCCTGTCGAATCAGAAATCGACGGGTCCAAGCGTTTTCCTGGATTATTATTTTAAAGACCTAAAATCGGTGTGTAAAGTTTTGATTGGTTACTGTTACTTTTAAATAAATCGTGTGTAGAAGAAAATAACAAAAGTACAATGTAAGTTAAATGGGACTTTCATTATTGAACGATTTTTGTTGTCCAGGATGCCTGACAACCAACACTCAAAATTAAAAAAAGTGTAACCGCATGCGTTTCTCTGTTGGAGTAACTGTTTTTATTTGCAAAATTAGTTCTAACGTCAATAAAATATTGTATGAGACACGTGTGTGAACGATATTTATTCAATCCTTGTAGTTAAATCACTCACCTACGGCTCGTGTTTTAAACTCCGCAACTAGTGCATAAAAGCCTTACATCACACACTTGTATCATAGATAACTATTAAAAAGCGATTACTATTTATTCATACTCTTTGTTTTGAGCAACCTACTCCAATCATAGCCATTCTTTCTTTTTCAACTCCACACCAACATATTGCGGTGATTGCATTTTTTGTTGAATAAAATAATTTCATATTGAATGTGAACATGAGACTTTAATTATTATTATTCTTTTAATTGTTATTATTTAAATTACAATATCCCAAAAACTTGGATTCTTATAATAATAATAATAATAATAATAATAACGTCGTTTATGATTTAACAAAATTTTAATTTATAGAAAAATAATCAAACGTATAATTCTTACAAATAGGAACATAATTCTAAATAATGTTTCGTGTACGACTTAACGCAATTAATAATTCGTTACAATTTTATTTAATTTTAACACACAGATCTAAATATCCTAACTTAAACTAACCCTGTAAATTTATGTTTGATGTGTACGTGCGACCTTCAACACCGCTTCTGGGTAGTGACCTCTTGACTGCTTCATCAAATTTTCCTTACTTATAGTTATTCTTCCATTTTCTTCTTAAGTTTTAAATTGTTTGCTTTTCCTTTACCAACAACTTTGTTTTTGGCAATTAACGAAGAAACTTCCGTATTCATTGTTTTATGCACAGACTCAAAACTACACGTTCATCATTCTCTACTGCCTGAGAGCGTCTCTCTACCCCACTTTCACTTCACTTGATCTCGTACGCACATCAATCGATATATCTTCTTAACATACAACAAACATGTAATATCTTACTACTAGACATTATAAATCTTTTTACATCTATACATTACAATTATGATGAATAAGTAAATCAGTAGTATTTCTCTTAGTGAATACTAATATTTCTAGTCTGTTTTTCTAATGCTATCACCTATATTATTTAGTAAAGTTGTTGTCCTACAACCAATTTTTAAAACCTGATGGGAAGGAAGGTAATGTATTGTATTCTTTTTTAGAGGAGTGAATTTAGCCGCAACGCAATGTCTTTTATTTTCACATAGTTAATGTTCCATCATACTTTATCTGTCTATATGCAGTCATTTCTTTTTATTTCCACATTTGAGTATCCTCAATTTTAACATTATTCTTTAGGTTCTCTTCATGACGTTTCTAAAAACTATCACGGATAACGTCGTTGAGGATATTCCGCACATATAGATTTTTAACGCCACGACAACAAGATTCAGGTTACAGATATTAAGATAGGTTTTAATGGTTTTGTACAGTGTCATGCATATTGATGTGAAATCAAACTTTAATATTCAATACGTTTTTTAAAAAAATCATGGTGCAAAGATTAAAACGTTACTGTTTTTGATCTAGACTTCTAAAACTTTAATTTATGACAATTAAGTTTGAATCTTTTAGGCTTGTTGCAATATCTCTTAGTTACGAAGCGTTTTCTGATAGTTAGTGTCAGTTCCCATCCGCCACTTACAAAGTCTACGCAAATGGACAAGTCATACCTAATGATATTGACTCCTGTAATAGATTATCTTTTAAATCGTAAAGTTTAACGAACCATTTGTTTTTTTCTAACATTCTACCAGAAATGACCAACGTAAAAAAAGGAAATCTTGATTCTTTCAGGTATATAGCTGAAGCTTGTGGTCAAGTGGTATGATTTTCCTACCACGAACATTTGCCATTCGGGAGACTCGGGTTTGATCCCCGCAAGAATCGGCTTGTCTGTCGTGTCCCCTTATACGTAGGAGAATGCTGAACCAGTAACTTTCTTTATTCCTCTTGTCCTCTTTAATTTCTCATTTCTCAAGCACACTCTCGTTGTATATATGCATGTACATATGCGTATATACACGTGCATTTCTTTCCGGCTGAAGTAGCTATCAAATGCTAGAACAATCGGCTCCTGAGGAGAGGGGAGTCAAGCTCGTACCTCTCTTTGAGGTAACAAAACACGCATTTTTGGTTTCAAGGTATTTCCCTGTTTAATAGATATAAAAATGTCGTTGAACTTTCTTGTTTTATGGGGTCAGGACCGATGTCAAGAGATACGAGATACGGAACCGGTGCAAATGACACAAAGATAAACCGTTTTGTAGGGAACACGCAGTAGCAAGTCATCAGCAAAGTAAAAGGATTTAATGTCCCAAAAAACAATTAATACTTTGGAAGGTCGGCCGAAGTGCTTGTAAGTAACTTGTGACGGTAATTTTTATTAGCGCAGTTTTTCCAAACTATTTTTTAGATTTTCTGTTGTTTACAGTACATTTGGCTTCTGGCGACAGGTATATATATTTTCCTGTTGATGTTCTAACGCCTACGTAACCTACGTAACTAGAGCCTTTATTTCTGTGCAGACGGGGTTGGGACGCACTCTTTTAGGTAATTACAATGGTTTTTCTAATTAATTTGATAAAATGTTGTAATTAATCGTATGTATGTCCTTGTGAGTTCATATTTTAGAAATTTTCACAATTTCTCCTTGGAAGATTTGAAATAATTTTCTACTACCGAATTTCAACGTTGGTAATTAAATTAAAATTTGACTGGGGTGTATGCCAAATGGACCTTTGACCTGGTGCTTTTTTTGTCACTGATAACCTGGGTTGTCGCTTTAGGGAGGCTGTCCGAATCACACAGATTACCAGTTTTATGTGGTGATGATGTGAACCGTTCTTGTGAAGCTATCACCTATATACGTTAGATAAGTTTGGCTTTAAGTATTTGTCTTTATTTATTGTACGGTGAAATTGCCGTTAACTTCAAAAGTCGTCTTTGTTCATGTATGTAAAGTAAGGTACAATAGTTTATTAGTATATTGTGTCTTACTACGTGCGGTCATTCAGCTTTGGATCGGACACTTAAATTAACTCATGGCGTCTATTCGAAATTTTATATTATCAGACTGTGAATAATGTATTAACTGTGATAATCTGTACACTGTTCTGCTTCTTATTATTTTCAAATTGTTGGTGTTATTTAGGCGAATCTTGTCAGAATAAATTCTCAGTCCTTCTTCTACAAGTTTGTCTGTTTTACTTTTCTTAAGTCCTACTGATTAAAGTTAATAACTAGAATGCTGTAGGTGGTGCTGCTTTAGAAGCCTTCAACTGCGTTCTTCGTTTCCTTCCTGGAATCCACTCTTCGACACAGAGCTACGGGTAGGTTTCCCAGCGACTTTCTCAGTATTAAATATATTTTTTTAAATACCTAAACAACAAACCTGTAACAAACTAAAGCAATTCAGAAGATTTATATTGACGTTATTAATTAATGAAAAATAATAAAGAAAATTTTGAGACTAAGACATCAATTGACGATACGAAAAATTATCACGTAATTACTCTACATATTTACCGCGTCAACCATAGTATTAATTTGTTACTACATTTTTAACTTAATTTTCTAATGTGACATCCTTACACCTCTACTTTTACTACGTTTTGGTAATTTAATAATTAACATTGATATTTGACATGCTTTTAAGTAAACAAAATTTAATCTTATTAGTTATTAAGTAACAAAATTAATACATTGTTATTACTTCCGTTTCAAAATTCTCGATAAATTAATAAAAACTGAAGAGGCTTAGATATTAGCAAAATTCAATAAAATTTTAATTTTCTACAATAAGTTAATAATTTTTGATATAGGTACATTTTACATCAAAAAAGTTACAGCGAAACTGTTTTCGCTGGAACTAATTAATTTAACTTAATTTTGTGTTTGAACTAAATTCAGTTTCAATTCTAACATACAAATTAAGAATTTATTTTTACAACAAATACTAAATTTAATCAAATACATTGAATTATTTACTTGCTTGATTTAAGTGGATAAACATCTAACAACAACGCAATATTCCGTTACAAGGTTTTTTTTATGTAAACATACAGATACAAGATATTTTCTGAAAATGTTCTTTATACATGGTAAAATTAAATAATTTAAAAATTTTATTACCCAACCGAAAATAACGTTTTTTTTAAAACAATTTTACCAAAAGCATAATCGTTTTCAAAATTTTAACAATGTTAAACAATCAAGTCTGAAATAAAGTTTTATTTTTATATAACATAACTTTTCCATTTCCTTAAATATGAACATGTTTTTGTAGATATTTTAAAAAAATTAAAGTATTTTACTTTTTAATTAATTTTTGATGTTTTTGGTCGCCTACTTATAAGTAAACTAGCGTTTTGTTCAGAACTCTAGAACGCCCCGATAGTAATAAACTAGGCAACACAAAGAAACTTGCATTTTAGAAAAAAAATAGTTTAAATAAAAATTATAGATAATAAAATTTGGAAGGACTTTCGTTTTACTAACTGTTCTGTATAATTAGAACTTTTGGAAATATTGTAAAACAAGAACAAACATATTTTTGCTTGATTGCAACATTAAAAAGGGTGTTTGGAAACGGTCGCATAACTCTCAAGTAAAATCTAATAGAACAAAAGACGCATTCATCTCAATCGAATTTTTTGGAAGATCTTTCAACTCACATCGATCAAATACAATGCGCAAGAATTAGGTAGTCTAATTCACGTCTGAATACAGATACAATCACGCTTCAGGTAAACTTATAACCTAAAACATGCACAACTACAACTTATCCGACGACTACGATGGAAGGTAAGCAGGTTCGTATTCTAGAACGGATACGTAGTATCATTGACAGCTAGTCAAAAGAAGCACAAACCAGTTGTCCGAGTATGGATGACTAGATCAGTTCAGGTGATAATTTTGAGTTTACTTTTGATCAACCTTTCGACTAGATTAATAGCAGCCAGAACAAGAAGTAGATTAGTAACAACGGCTTCCCAAGGATGTGTTTATCAATGCTAAACAACCATATTTAGCTGCACTCGTATTTAAATAGTTATTTTCCATCAACCATACAGGGAGAGGTTCTGAAACGTGTTCAAAATGGCGCTAGAATCTAAAGTTTACAAGGGTAAGAATACATCGAGAAATGTTACTTACGACGTAGAAGATGTTTGAGCAGTAATCGTTTCAATACTATCGGGAACTTTCCTTGGGGTTTATACCCAATAGCAATTAATTAGTAACTTTGTATAATCAGGATTTCCCCAATTTTAAATTAGAAGTCAAACACAATTTCTTACGTCAACGTTTTAATTAGAAGATTGGACGGCACATTTGCGAAGAAACGGGCTAATTTTAGTATAGCCAACCTCAAAATCTCTAACTTAGCTCATTTGTTACGGGAATGCTTGAATGTAACTTAAATTGCCTAACTAACAAAGAGAAACCCAACATCAGGTGGACTAAAAAAATGTCACAAGATGTGGAAAAAAAATTTGGTATTACATTGTAAAGTAATACTGTTTGTTTTAATAAGTAACAAAGTTTTTAAAAAACAAACGAATACAAAAATTGTTTATTTGCTTCAGTTACTTTTAAGGATCATGTAAAATACTTTTTAAATTTTAATTAAAATTGCATATACTATTTATTAAATTAATATATTTGTAATATTAATGTAAATTGGTAGAAACGCGAAATTTTGAAATTATAATTTAATTATTTTTGTACCAGAATACACATTTTGTTAAAAATATATTAATGGAGAGTATATTCATCACAAGATTTGTAATCCCAAAGCGTCCAACGTTTTACCTTTCGGTTATTTGTTAGAAACGTTTACAAAACAAAACAAAAGTTGTTTTATGACCTATAATGAACGCATTAGGTAATTGACTGTTACATTAATTGAATTACAGTTGTTTTTCATTTGGATTTTCCGTCATTTCCTTTGTGAAAATTAACTAACAAATTCATTTCTGTTTACGTTGTTACTAAATGAGTAGATATAAAAGTTTCAATGTATATATTTGTTTATTTATAGAAAGAAATTTATTTGCTTTCTTTGGGTATTTACAAAATCAATAAAATATTAAATTTTATTTACGTCAATTTTACGTCAATGAAAAAAACTGACTTATTTAAACATTTAAATATCTGCAATGATAGAGTTTGAATACAAATATTTAAAAAACAATTATTAACAGAAATGCAATTGTTTATGAATTGTAGTTAGCACGATTTAAATTAGATTCATATTTTTAGTGGGTGCATTGGAAAGTAAGCGATTGATTTTTTTCTTACTGAGCATAACTAGTTACTTTGCAATGGTGTATTTGTTTCTAAAATATAAAGTTGTGACGTTTTTTTTCTATTTATTTTTTTATTAACTTTGGTTTAATAAATTGCAAATTTTCCAGCTGTTGTCAGGCTACCAATTCAATCCAGAGATTGCGTGTGAATCGACTCCCGAATTATTTAACTGCTTGTAGGTTTATGAATTTTTTCATCGATATTTTACCCATTGTCGAACGCCGTAAGTACATACTTTCTCTTATTTACACAAACGCCATTTTGGTATTCCTTTTTAGAATTGCTACCTCATGAACTACTGCATCAATAACTAAAGGCATAAATTAGTCGATGCATTCCTTTCCAGTCTTTACTTGTGCTGCTGGTGTTATTTTACGCCATACTTTGATTGTATGAGGCAGACATTGTCGTTAACAGAAACCCAACTGAAAATTAAGTCGAATATAAATCCACGCATATGATTTCTAAATTCTGAGAAAAAGAGATGTACTGTTAAAGTCCTATCTTCTCATATTCTATTCTTCATGGCCAAATTACCAGTTTTAAAACTCAACCAAAAAACACGACACCGGAAGGATATAAGAATTATAATAGGGACTTTGTTCCAGGATATAGAAATAAGTATACAAAAATAATAAAGAAGATTGACGTAGACATACTAATAGTTAATAAGACTTAAAAGAAAGGAAATGAGACAGAGAATTTAGACGGAATATTACACTGTTGGAGTTAAAGGCATATATGCAAAAAGAATAAAAACATAACAATCAATAAATGAGAGGATAATAGAAATGAATCTCAGTATTCATGGCCGAGATATCGTGATACCATGAGTGTATGTTTCTACAGTTGCTAACCCTGCAAATAAACAGGAAAGATTTATTGACACCCTAAGAAATGAAATAGAGAAAGCTAATGCAACAGATGAGATAATAATTGCAGAAGATTTAAAAAGAAAAACTGGAAACAAAAAGGATGATGAGACTGTGAGGCGATAAGGCGAGGACGTCTTGCATGACCACGGAAAATACACAAGAAAATACCAGAAATACACAAGTAATACTCGATTAAAAATAACAATTTATCAAAAATCAATCATACATTACATAATAGTAAATTGACAAACACAATTAAAGATGTACGACTAGAAAGGGTTGCGGAGTGTGGTAGTGGGCTTTTGATAGCAAAAATGGGGTTTAGATAGAAATACAAAAACCCAATGGATAATAAAAGGACAAATACCAAAAATGTTAGGAAAGAAACGAGATTAAAACGACATTTGTTCTAAGATGAAACAGTAAAAGGATTACATCACAAAGATTTGTGGCAGTTAAGAACTTACTTGGCCGACAAAAGTTGTAACGATAATTTTGTTTGTTAGTTCGTGTTGTTATAACATTTTTAAGCGCACTGCTTTTTCGGAAATTTTTAAATTGTTGTAGCGGTCACTAGAGGTAGTGACGCTGCATTTTCGTGCAATTTTGGCCGTTATCAAAATTGAATTTTAGTCCGCTTTCAAAAACGTTTTTCGTTTTCCGTTCTTGTTCGACACGCCATACGAGTAACATAGCACGACAAAATTTCTAAAGGTACTTCATTTATGCCAGCATATATTATTTTGCGTTGCGGTGTGAACAAAAATATGTTTTAATATCGTTTTGGCTTATTTAGTGCTTTTAATGCAAAGAAATCGTAAGTAATAGAAATTTGCGTTTTAAACGCGCATTTACGTTATCTTAATTTGTAGCCTCGTTGAATTGACGTAGAAAATCTGACAGACGAGGGATTTAATTGCTTATTGCTGAAATTGGATTTCGATCCTCCATTTTGTTTCCTCCCTTTTGGGTCCCTTTCTGGAAGCAAGGCTATTTCTGGGCGTTCATCTGTAGTCACATTTTATCTACCGCTGCCGACTACAGAAGCAGATGGAGACCGAGTATCCGTGCTACTGGATATCAGATAAGTGTTCTCGACTTTTGTACTATTATTTTCGCGTCCTATTTGCTACTTCTTAAAATAACCAAACAAAGAGAACCTGATAATTGATGCTAAATTTTGTACATCTGTTTTCGATAAGCGAACGCGTTATTGACCAATTCAATTTATCGAAGACGCGTGGAACGAGTGTTTGTGTGCTTTCGATATTACGGTTATCGGTTTGCGTACGAACCTGCGCTTCTCTTACGACTATAAAATTAATTTAATCGTCCACCATAGTTTTAGCTTATATCTAATTACTTGTATATGCGTCGTTTATTTTTTTATGCTCCTGTGTTTTATGTTATTTAAAAAAAAAAAAAAAAACGAAATGCGCTAACTCGTACTACGATTTGTGCATGGAATTTTATCACGGTTTACGGCCAAGTAGATTTCACTTTTTGTACTTGAATTTATATATTGAATGTAACAAGTTAATATACGAGTAGGAATTGTACTTTGATTTCTGCGTTTCATTCCGATTTTTAGCTAGAAATTTTACTAAAAAGTGTGGCGCTCCCTAATTTGGGATATTTGCGCTCCCATTCCATTTTTTGTGTACCACCCACGAAACCGGAAGAGCTAAAGTCGAGCTGACTAAGTTTTGGTTGAGGAGCGGTATTCGAATTAGATAATTAATTTTTTTTGTTATCGAAAGATTGGCTAAATTTTCTTTAAGATTTTATCGGAACTTGTTAAGCAGTACCCGTAGTGTACGATTTCTCAGTTAAAATTATTTATTCTTTTCTTTTGGGTTTTACGGGGAAAAATTTGCGTAACAAAGTATAAATTAATTGAGTTTAACAATAAATGAAAAAGTTTCAGTAATACCGGATTGAGCAAAACAGTGTACCTGGCTAGTTTCAATATTTGGGTCAGCCGTCGTGCGATTCAATAGGTATTTCAAAACTGTTTGCCGATCCAAAGAAACGTGTGCTCACAGTTGTAAGGATAAATTCTTAACGCTCAAAGAATAAAAATAATTTATTGACTTAAGGATCATAACAGAAATATATATATATATATATATATATATATATATATATATATATATATAGATAGATAAATTCTGTTAACGGAATACGCAAACAATAACATATCGTACATAACAACGGATAATTGTCTTAAGGTAGCGATTGACCAGAGCATTTATTCGTAATGTAACATTCGTTTCGAGCTTGTTATATTACTTCGTCTTCTAAAAGTGGCGAAACATGTTCGTTTTGAACACGGTGTTCACCGTGCTCTGCTGTTTGCTTTTGCATTCGCAGAGAAGATGATAGAAGAGATTGTACACTGTTCTTTGATTTTACTTAATTATTGTTTACTTCAAATGAAGAAGAGAAAAAAGGAACGTTATTGGATTTTAAACTTGTACAAAAGCAGAAATGAAACTAGTGGTTTGCCGTTGATAAATATTTTGAAAAAACCAAATGCTTACCGTATAATAACAAAATTTTGTTAGGATGTCGCCTACATTATTATATCTGTACAACAGAAATTGCAAATAAACTACGAAAACATTCGCCAGAAATGATCACAACCACAATATCCAAACTTTGCCTTGCGACGCTCGTCGACTTGTACTGACCTGTAACGTAACTTACTAACTAAGGAATTCTTAGAAGTAAAAAAACAAGACTATTAAAATATAGATTAGGAAGCAGTAAAATTATTCAAAATTAATAAATCACTAGGACCTGGAAGTATATCTTCTGAACTAATAAAATAAAGATCGGTGAAGATACTACATACGATCAGACACATATTTAAAAAACAATATAGATGGAACCGAACTACCAGATGAATGGAAACAAGCACTGATTACCTTAACATTCAAGAAGGGAAATCGGAAAGAATGCAAGAACTATAGATGGATTAGTGTCTTTGCAACAATGGACACAATATATGGGAAAGTGATATAAAACAGACTACATAGAAGAATTTTCAATTTTCTCTTTTTAAAGGACCCTTTGTGGTTGGAGTTGTGGGATGAAAATCAATCCTTCAAGAAGAACAAGAACTAGAAAAAGCATAAAAGGAAAAATTGGAGAAGAACAAACCAGATTGACAGCGGGAAGATCAACGATAGACCATTATACACGCTACAGAAGTGATCGAAAACAAAATGCATTTTCGGACGTGTTACGATAGCACCAGACGACACTGGATGTCGCAACACTTATTCGTCGCAAAAAGTAAAATTTTGTTGCCATCATACGTTGTCAAAGTTCATATAAATACTAATACTACTTTTAATTTTTAAATGAAACTTAAATAACATATTGAAATATTATTATTAATTAGTTGTTATTAAATACATAAATTTGTGTTGGTGTAAATGAAAAAAAAAATTTAAGCAATTTTAAGTATTGATTAACTTTATTCCTACTTACGTGATTGATTTATTTGTATTTGAGGATGAAGTAGGTCGAATGATATTTAAAACGTATTATCGATTTTGACGAATGTTTCTGTAGTGGAGAACTCTGAAAATCATCTTGTGAAATTGTGTACATAGAACTTTAAAACTTTGAAATAATTTTCTTACAGAAGAACTTGCGTTTTACCGCACCTCTTGAAAGAGAAACATTTTTTGGTTTAGTCAGTGGTTTAGTAGACGGTCAATAGAATTAGGAAAACTTCGTAAGTTTATTTGAAAAATTAGTAATGTCTAATGAATATAATTTTTTAAAGTGAAATGAACGACGAATTCAGGTCTAGTTGTTACACCGATAAAGGTTCACTTCAATTAGAAATGAAAATTATACCAGATATAAAAACTATTATATAGTGGAAATATTAAAATGATCAAAAAAATTGGTATAGAACAGTGAAAAACTGTCGGAACACACATCTTGATATAAAAAGTTTAAAAATAAAAAGATTATTGCGTCGATTTGATTAAAAAACTTAGTTAAGCAAATTAACAAAGGTCTAATGTATTAATTTCTAAACGTTACGAATCTTATCATTAGCTATTCACAACCACGAAATAAGTCATATTGTATTGCTCAATCAACGGTATTACGCTATTAGAGATTATTTATTTTAAACACCTACAGTAAGTATATCTCTGATAAATACACAATTAATATTACATGTTAGAATTTACATCTACTCGCATTTTCAACTGAATTGAATAAATACATGACTACGATTTTATAGTTGTAAAACAATACTCTAGAAGATTATCAAACGTAGTAACTCCAGATGCGTAACAATAAATTAATGATTTACTTAAATTTAAATCATTTTCCTGACATTAGTTTAGAATTTTATCAATCTTTAACATTTTAGGCGTTTTTCAAGCGACAAGGTAACCATTACAAATCTAAGAAATCAAAGTTTTAAGAACAGAAGAAGTTCAGGATTTGAGTTCTGCGGTACTGATAAAACTAACTGAAACAAAACTTCAAGACGATTTTCTATCATAGTAATTTGTATGTACTTTGCTTTGTGTTCTCCACATACTAAACACAATCGTTTCTTTGTTCTCTACAGAAATGAAAGGTGTTCCAAAGTCGCAGCGTATTTAAACCTTGCTCTGAAGTTTATACCGGACATTGTTGTGGTGAGATATTACACAGTTAAAACAACACGGAGGTTGGCGGTCTGATACAATTGCAAAAGGATATGTTCAGAACAAGTTGATGACTCGAACTCATCTCGACGCCAGATTATATTTGCTTTAATGGGTTTTAAAGATGGGTTGTATTTTCAAAGTGTTTGTAATATAAAGACAGATGCAAACATAACGCATGTGATCGATAAATCAAGGACATTTTTTGCATATATTAGGAAAATTTAAAAATTATTGTTTTTTTATTATTATTCATAAGATTTAGTAGCTATCAGAATTAACAGTCACTTACGTCCAGCAAAGTGTTTTCTTCAACCGTCAATTAAGTCTATTGGTCTTCTTCTCAAACATCTGCCATGACGCTTTTCCAGTCATATGTGACGTAGGGTACTTTTAAATTATCTTGGAGTGTCTGGTTACTGATGTGCAATCATTTCTCAAATTTTTTATTGGTATCTTTAAATTATGGTTATGTTACTGATCTTTAATAGCTAATGGATGTTCAAATAATCTTGGTCTTGAAATTTTCTTTGACATTTGGTAATTTTTAATAAAATTTTTTATGTTTAAGTGTCATATTTTAATTTAATTCAAAGTTTTACTCTACCATGAGTTATTTCGCTGTACTTTTGCGAAATAATTAACCTAATTCAATTTCATGGCATGCCCAGTCCAGTTCTTTATTTGAACATTCCTTAAATAGTCTAATCAAATATGTTATTCGCAATAGACGAAATCGACCAATGTCCGAAATTTTTACTCACTTTCGGGGCCAAGTTAGATGTTTTTAGGAAGAACACGATATTTTAAACATTACTAATTTTTAATAAAACTTTGTTTCATACATATTTCATTGAGTAAAATTAGCTTAGTACGACGGAAACCCAAATTTCACTAATTAGTTTAAGAAATCACTTAAAATTAATAGCTTGAAGTTGAGGGCTAGAAGACCATGTCCTTTAGTAACCGTGAAAGAAATATGTAGTAAAATTAGTTATAAGAATAATACTGACCCATATTCAAGTGACTTTTGCGATAAATGAAAGAATTGAGGTGAATCGCCTTCAAAAACAGGTTCCAATCCTTAAAAACCCTGTAGGAGTGAATGTGTAGTGGTGTGAACGTGGAACATTAACCCGTTGGAGGTTATCTGTTCATAATGGTGTATAAACTTCATTCCGTGAAAAGTAACCATTTATCTAAAATTTCAAATTAAAAAGCTAACCTAAAAATGAAAATGGTGGATAAAAATTAAAATAATTCATCAATAAGACAGATGCGAACTTATGTGTCGTATATGAAAATGACCAGCTTAAATTCCTGCGTCGTTTGAGATTATTTTTGAGGCACTTCGGAAAAATTCGTAAAATTTAGTTCAGATTTGAAATGTTTGAGGACGCGCGGAATCGTTGCAAAACTTGAAAATATAAAAGATTAAGGGATGCTTAAATGGTCATATTTTATTACTGTAAAGACTATGTTAATTCAGTTTTCAAAATAATTGAATAATTAACGTCCGAGACTAATATCGGAGAGCATGACAAATAAAAGTCGGGTTATGTTGTAAAGTGTGTAAACATTGGCAATGTAGTGGTTGAAATTATGAATGAATTGTTAAGTACGACTGGTTCAACAATATTAAAAATCTACATCAATCAACAGGGATTAAAATTTAAACTTACCAAAAATAATTCAAGTAATCCTAATGTGGCATGTAGTAGAAATAATTTCGTTCTCATTAGTAAACATTTATAATTTAACGGACGAAGCTGTATTTTGGCTTACTAATCTGAAGGACATCTGAAGTTAAGCAATATTTTGTATTCTATGTCCTGATTATCTGTTTTTCCCTTATTTTGTTTGCTATTTCTTTAACCTACTATTTTCTTTACGTCATTGTCGTGACTGGCGCTTGGACCGGTCCATTATATGTCGTCATGCAATGGCTGTGCTAAGTGTTATATTTTATGTTCTTATTTACCTTCTATAATGTTTACACACTTAATCAATATTGTTACATATGAATACTTAGGTGGGTAAGAGGGTTAGCATGTTTAGGTTTTAGTGATTTTTCTAAACCTTGAAACAAATACTTTACCAAGACGAACCAATCTACAATTGCACACGGTTTCGTTACCACACTAAACAGGTTTATAATGATCTTCTGGGGCACCATACATAACACTTACATCACAATACAATATTAAAAATGTACTATACGAATAAATAAATCATTTCAACAAAGGCAGCCAAGGGTCAAATAAACGAAGAAGAATCCTGAAACGTCTACCCAAAGAAAACACCGACTACCAGTTTATAAGAAAGAAGACTTACCGTAAACGCCTAAAGGTTAGATTAATATAACATTTATTAACGAAAACCTGTTTGTAATGCATGATTTTCTTGTTCCTATTGTTTATAATAACGTAATTGTTGAGAGAAATTAAAAATACTGCAGTGAGTATTTACATATTAAAGTCTTCCGACAACTTCTGTCGACATGAGCTTATGCCGAGATGAACTTCCGTGAGATGAGCTAGCGTCGAGGTGATCTCGCTTAGAGATGATTTGACATCAAAGTTAAAAAAAAATCAACATCCACTTTTTCGAATGATCACATGGAACAACCCAATGGAAAGAAAATTACTGAACTGAACCCATATGTAAAAATTTAACAACGAAGATTTCCGATAACACTTACTCGACATCGAATAATAATTTTAGAAAAATTAAATTTACCTTACATTCAAGAAACTATGCTAGAGTAGACATTTTTCATTTATTTATATTATTAAATTTTTGTGTAATACAATATTATTATAGAGCATAAAAATAATGCAAATGTTCAAATTATGCAATATAATGAGGTAAATAAGAGACCTAAATTTGCTTTTTAGGAATGACAACAACTAATTATCTATGCTTATAATTCTCTGATGTTAAGAGTTACAAAATACGTAACTAAATATTAATTATTAAATGAAATTGAAAAACTTAGGAAATGAGAAATAAAATTAGTTTCAGGAGTTAATTAAGAAAAGCTTTAAGCGTAGAATATTTTAAAATGATAATAATATACAAGACTCATTTAAACTGAAATCAATATAAAACTAATTTAACAATAATTTTAGATAGTACTGACAGACTATTATGCCAGTTGAAGCGTTGCATCTTTTTACTACACATCTTATAAATAAGATGGGGAGTTATGCGACAATTTATGTGAACGAAAAATTTATGTCCGACAGCCGGCTGGCCGGCCGTCCGTTTTAAGTGAGCAAGATATCAAAAAAACACCCAACCGATATTTATGAAACTTTGTACATGCACCTTATTTATAATTTCACAGATCTGTTTAGATTTTGGGCACATTGCATGTAGTCGAAAAGATTGTTAACCTACATAGATTTTAAATTTTTTAAATATTTAGAAAAATATTCATTTTACACATTTTTGTTTCAAATAAAAGTTTATAATTTAATTATACACAACTTTTGTTTAAACTATTTGTTGATCCGATAATTACTGAGATATAACAATTACGTGACAATAATTCTTGTAAGAATATCTCCACCAATATCAATTTTACAAAAAAAAGTTCAGGGAAAAAAGTTGTTCGAAATTCTATTTACTATATGTTTGAACCATTTTTTTTTAAAGCTCAACTTTATTTTTACTTATCAGGGCGATGTGGAGTTCTGCGGTAAACACTTGTTTTTAAATCTGATTCTTGGGTAATGGGCCAATGTATGCAACATTAAAATGCTTTTTGAAAAAATACCCCTAATTATAAGATAGCGTACTGTGTACATATTTCATATTCTGTATCTACATAAATATATTGATTTCAAATCCTGCTCCACCTAAATTTATGCAATACTTTTACATAGGAATGTCCTGTTTCAGAAAATATCTAATTTCCTACATTTCCTGCATTACATTTGAACGTGGGTTATGGTTTTATAAAGTTAAACATCTGCTTCGTGTTGAAATGTCTCTTATTTCCTTGAATCAAAAATCTTTGCCTAGTTTAGAATTTCATGTGCAATCTATAGCACAAAGAAAAGTCGTAAAATTCGAAACTGCACTTTACATTCGATTTTGTGTGTTATTTTAAAATTGAGTATTGCAAATTTCGAACCTATAAAACAATTTATGGAAAAATATTTTAATACGGATAAATAGTTACATTTTTATTGTTATACAAAAGCTTTTTTTTCGTATTGAATTACTTTTGGGTATTTGAGTATTTGTTAACACTTTTTGCTACTGAAATATTTTTATTTAAATTCAATTAAAATACCCCAATTAACATCAAAGTACTTACTCTTCATCCTATTGGTGTTTGTCTTTACCTTTTTCACAACTTCTCCTTTCATTTATTTTCCGTCAGTACTTTTTACGTTTATATTTAATGAATTGATTCGAGTTTAATTTGTTCTTTAATTAATTTAAAAAGTACAAGAATGTTACGGAATTAACTTTGCTTGTCACATAATCTGTGTGGGATTATATTTGAAGTTGATGACTAGTTAGTAAAAATTGTTATTTAAATTTTGCATTTAGAATATTCACATATACAAACACGAGAATTGTCATTTAACATTATTGAGTTTGATGATAGAATTATATTATATAATTAAAAACACTTATGAAAGTCGCTGTGTATATATTTGTCATCTTTGACCCATTTATATTAAATAAGATTTTTAAAAATAAATTTTAAGGCTCCATCGCCGTCCGACAATTTCTAATCGCTGCACTGCACTGCACAATGCATGAGTTTAGAAATATACATAAAATTTGCATAATAAATAGTTTTATTGAAATAAAATTATATCTTTGCAAAAAGGAAAGCTTCTTGTAGGACAATCGTGTATTAAAATGTTTCATTTTTGTACGAGTTTCATACATACTTCACACACTCGAAAGATGGTTTGTAGCAAATCGTTTAATAGTAAACTTAGACAAAACGTTTGGTTTACCATACTTACACTTAAAAGTCTACAAAATGTTTTGTGATAAAATAATTCACCATAGTTTAAAATTGATAACACCAGGAAAATTTATCGGCTTAACCGTAAATAATAATTTAAATTGAGATAATTGTATTAAAACTAAACAATGCTTACGGAGCAGCGTCTAAAACCAATTTGTGATAGTTACACACTTAAAATGGTATACTTTGCATATTTTGAATAAATAGTGTCTTACTGTCTGATAAATGTCCAAAATTAGACAAAATTCTTATTCTGCGAAAAAAGCCAATAACAACTATATTTGTTAATCATAAAATCATGACGATCTACAATTTGTATATTTTTCAATGTTATTCATATGTTTACAATAATAAATTAAATACTTGTTACGGTTTATTAGTAAACAAACTCAAAAATATAGCAGTGCTGACCTGGCCGGCAGCTCCTCTTAGTCGGAAGTGGTTGTGGGCTTATTGAGAATCGTTCGAAATGAGGGCTTCTACACTGCACGAAGAATTTATAAGGCGCCACCTAGGATTGCGTATAAGAAATATTCTAGAGCCACTAGGAACTCGTAGACACAGAAACAAACACATATAGAAATACATAGACACACCAATAGATAATATCATTTAAAGTTAATAGCAAAATATAGTTATAAAATAATAATAACTCACGAGAGCGAGTTAAGGCACGAGTAAATAATTCGAGGCATAAATGCTCAAATAGGTTAGCGTATTATGAACTTTTGAAGTCGTAGCACCGATTATTCCATGCAAGCGATTCACCGAGTTTACGTGGAAAATGTTGTTTGGAATGTACTTGACAACAATTACGGAGAGTACCGGACCTTGGCCGATTATTTAAATACTTTAAAAGCGCACAAAATTAATCAGGTATTTGGAAAAATCTTTCTAGTTTACAAATTGTCTATACAGCGCCAAAAAGATACGTTGCTAAACTCACGGTCGCAGTACGTATACATAGAACGCGACAAGATTTATGAATAACATGCATAAAAGAATTAACTTAGCTTGAATAAATAAGAAGTCTTCGGTGTTCGACAATTAATCGGCAAGATGTAACAGCTTTCGTATCCAAATCTAATATTTTATTATTCAATAAAGAAAAGGAAAAACCAAAATGGACTCCGTTGATAACAGTTGCTGGGCTGCTCACGAAGAACCAGATAACATGCTTATCTTGGGTGGTGTCCTTCACCAGAAGGAAGTTTCAAGGTAGGTTGAAATTCCAACGCTAGTGAAGATACCGGACCCTACTTTGTTATATTATAATTTTTGGATTATTATTCTTGCCAGCATAACCATAATTAATGTTCCATTGATTAATTAATCCCTAGTAGAAAACGGAGTACATCTGAAGTGACCAGCAAATGAAACCAAAAAAGAGGTGTCTGCAATTGATAGAACCCGTGATAGCAAATAATTTATTAAAACAAAGGAAAGTAAAAAGGTACTTACACAGGAACAGTAGTCGAAGACTTATTCCTTAATTTAAAAGGGACGATTTTACTTCAATTGATACTACAAAGTACATGTCTAATTGTTCAATTTTTAGACAAAATTGTCCATGCACACCTTTTTACAACGGTCACCAAATAGGATATAAAGTTTATCTTTTGCGAGCAAATAAAGACAAATTATTGAACTGGCAATTTCAAATAACTAAAATCACCAGAAGATTTTTCAATACAAACATTCATATTCAAACGCATGAGTGTCTATACTGTAGGGGGAAATTGGTCAACAAATCAATTTTTAATGCTGAAGTTTCGTTTATCTGCGAAATAATACCGTCACATACTACAAGAAATGCAGATATTTATAATTATTCTACACGCAATGACTTACTCAGACCTGTTCAAGCCCCTAATTCTAAATATTTTCAAAGCTTCACTTTTTATTCAATAAAATTTTATAATAATCTTTCAAATGACATCAAAAATATTAAAGGTGCTAAAGAATTTAAAGTGATATTAAAGAAGTTATTTACTGCTAAAAGTTTCTATTCAATTAGAGAGTATATGTTTCACAAATAGCTGCGTACTGTGACATGCAATAATCATAACTTGTATGTGTATTGTTTATAGCGTGTTTCATATATTTTATATTTTGTGACTTACATATATTTTTTTATATACCTTTATATTCAACGACTCAGGCACAGAATAAATATTACTTACTTACTCACTTTCTATTTATTGTTCTAACTTATGATTCTGTTTAAGGGTATAAAATGGAAAAAATTCATTTTCTCAAAAAGGCTAAAACTATTTTTCTTAAAATTTGCATACAACAAATTAAACTCAAATCAATTGTAATACATTACAATGTTTACAAACTGGCTAACTACGTTTTCCCAGAAAAAACTTTTGATATAAATGAGTACACATTTCAACATACTTATAAAATGCCTTTACTTCTTATATGTCTAATCTGTTACGGTTACCTAGTTTAAATAATAATGTGTATCAAAATTTAATTGTATGGATTGGAATTCAATTAGCTTATATGCTAGTGATTTCATAATTCTTATGTTGACACAATATTTTAAATAATTTTTAGGTTTTCTTACATTTAGCCCTATTATGGTGACCATTGATAATTTAACAATGCCAGAAATTAACCAATTGTTGAAAAATTAAGAGCATTGGAAATAGTTTCCTATTCTAATTTAATGGAAAATTATTGTCAAATTATCAATTATCACCATAATGAGGCTGAGTATCCACTGTACCCCTTGTTTACGTTAATTCTATTTATTTGTTGCCTCTAGCAACTACTTAGAAAATTAGTTGTACCTTTTTGAACATTTACTATTTTGGTCGCAAATTATTTTGGAGAAATGCGAATAAAGTGTATCAACATCAACTTGCTGTTGTCGGACTGTATTACAGAATAGTACTATAGACACAAACCTTGTTGTTTCAGTACCTTCGATACTAGAGGATTTTGAGCGCCGTCTTTTAACCGAAGTGTTCTAATAATAATAGGGTGAAACACGCGTATCTAGGTGTCTGAAAGTTTTGTTTCATAACGCATTTTAAATGACGTACTAGTAAAACTACAACAATCTCATTCATTCACGAACAAATGCAAATTAGAAAACTATGAAAAATATATAATATGAATGAAGTACGTAACGTAAGCGCAGTATGTAGTATTCTGATCGTGGCAATGATCAAAGTCAATATAAAGATATTTCGTGTACTTTCAATCATTTTTTTAAATTAAAACAAAAAAACGACTCTTACATTTTTTATTAAATCTTTGAGAACTCAAATTTATACATATGCTTAGTAAATCTTATGACTTAACTTCCAGCACAGTCACACAAAGAAATTCATTTTCTTAAACGGCTTTATATGGTTAAAAAATACTTTGAAGTTTTATTTTATCCGCATCCACTTAACTTCCCGAAAAGTTCTTAATGAAAAATTGTGCATTAACAAAAATGACCCTCAAATTTACACCCCTTATCTACATTTATTTCAACTTGTGGTCATTGGAAAGGTAAACGTTATTAATCATTTAATTAATAAGAATAATCATGCTACAATATACTCTTTCTTCATTCTGTAGAATTTGTTACCTTAAACGAATTTTTGTTTTAATTATATTTTGGTAATTAATAAATAAATTAATTTCTTCTAGATGACTAGGAATCCAAAATGTGTTTATTAATAAGTATACTTTTACTGAGCCCTTCTAGGTGGAGGTGGGATGGACAAAAAACAACTCAGTTGGTTGCAATTGTCGACGTATCGCCCACCATTGTGAGAATTTTATCAAGACTAACCAACTGAGTTGTTTATTGTTCATCCGCCTCCACCTAGAAGGGCTCAATAAAAGTATACTTATCAATTAATTCTTCTGATTACATTGAATCATTTAAAATGTTGTGGTCATAAATAAATTGCATTTAAAAAACAGTTCCGCATTTTTCGTTCCAATTTAATTGAGCTGGATTCATTAAATTGGAAACATTTCGAAAAATGTCTTAAGAAAATGTATGAAAAACAAAACTTGTCATAAAATTGGTTTAAAAAGAGTGCTCGAGTCGGGCTATTACTAAATTAAATTGTCACTTAGATTAACCTAATTTGGGTTTAAGATGTTTCAATTTACATCTTAGAAGCAACAAAATTTGAAGAGCGGTTCTCTTTCAAAGAAAAACTTATTTAGTAATTCAAATATGTTAGTTCATGCATTTATAAAAAATTTATTGGTTTAATTCGTATTCACGTAAATAAGGATTGCGGTTACTATACCTACCCATAATTGCAATGTAGTCATAACGTAGAGTCAGTTAAAGCTTTTTGCGTAATAATTTAGAATTTATAAATCCGTATGGTTCCGAAACATAAATGGAATTTAAAAGCGATTTCTGAACAATGTAAACAAAAACACCATGTCCCAATTAATGTGGATAGATAAATATGATAATTTTGTATACAAAATTGGATTGGAATTAATAACGTACCTAAACGTAAGAACAGTTTTTAAAATTTTTGAAGACTGTAACTGTTATATTTATCTATAATCCGTTCTTTACGAAAGAGAGTAAGTACTTGACAAATTGTTTTAATAGAAATTCTAGTTGCTTGTTTTAAAATGGGATTAGCATTCTTATCAACATTAATGCAGAACAATAATACAATAATCATGCAGAAAAAATAAGAACGGTTACTAGATGGTCATGGCACGTTGGTTCAGGTATTTTCAAATTCAATTCAATTCAGTTATTAGAAATGGTTAGGATGATGTTTAATTAGAACCGTATTATAATTTTTCTTGTAAATAAAGTTCAATAACATATCCCAGTGATCGCAAAGGTCGTTGCAATGTATGAATTTGTGACTTGTGTATTGTATAGTATCAGGATAAACTTGAGTATTGTATAGTATGAAGATAAATCGATTTGAGGTATACATGGTAAAACGAAGTGAAAGGCTTTTAAGATTAACATTAGAAAAACTGAAGGTGTAGCTCGTCCATTACCTTTAACCGAAACTTCTTGACATGATGGGTGAAATTTTATTTTCTGATCAAAACGATAAAAAGAAATTAACCATTAACAGCATTTATTTAGAAAATACAGATTGTCAAGATTTTTTCAACTGTATTTTATTGTTAGTTCAGAAATAATGGGTACTATGAACTAATATATCAGGCACCAAAACTTAAAATCCAACAAGTAACACATTGTCTCAATTTGATTTTTATACGCCATTTATTCTTCCTCAATGTACCTACTACTTACTAGTACTGATATTTATTAACATTGTAAATTCAGTTTCAAAAATGAGGCTTATATGCAAAAACCCACATGTAATATTTTTATTCAAACAATGTCAAATATATACATTTATTATTTACAGTGATACGTGTTAAAGCACTCAAGACAATATCTTGGATTTCCTTCGCAATGTTGGCAGTAAGTGGTGACTTTCTTCACCTTGTTCTTTTCGATGATGTCATCCACTTTTGCAATATTTACGGTTTTCGCCAGTTTTACAGTCCATTTTGGCAAATTCATGTAATTTCAGATTTTGATTTTTTGACTGACGAGGCCATGCAACATCAGATTGATCTCTGAACTTCAAGAAGTGTTCAATTGCCGATAAGCAAAAATTATTTATCAAGATATTGCTTTGTTCCACAACTTTGTATATTACGTGAGCATTTACCATTGAAGTGCCTAATAAATCATACGTTTTAGTTGCAAAACTGACAAACGAATCAAGAAAATACTCACCTAAAAGTACTTCAACAGCCAATTTTTTGTATCAACGGATGTATATTCTCAAGGCTGAACTGTAGCTCAGAAAGATCAATCGAACTTTTCCCTGAATTATAATTTATGACAGCTGTTGGCTTTTGAATGGGACCTGTTCGCCGTTGAATTTCCACCATTTCATCTGTATGACATGTAGATAAAACTAAGACATCTCGGTTATCGCGCCATTTCGGCACACATATTTCTCTTTCATTCTCTTGGGCGAAAACCTCACCTTTTTTGAGCTTTTTCTTCATCACTTCAGCCGGATTTTCTTTTCGGCTTGTACGTAATGTTCCTAGGCAATGCGTTTTGTAATTCAGCAATATGTGCACTTGCTGGAGGCTAGTGTTCTAGTTATTGATAATACATAGTCTACCACTTTGTAAGAGATCTTTAGCCAACTTGAGAACAATTTTAGTAGAAACGGCCAACGAAATGTCTGGTGTTTTCTTTTTCCCTGCATAAATATTAATATTCCAAGTATACTCGTGGTTAAAACAAAATTTGAATAATTTTATGCCGTATTTATGAGTCTTCTGTGGATTGTATTGCTTGAACACTAACCTCCTGGAAAGGCACCATAGCTTCGTCAATACAGGTGTGTATATAGTTTGATAATTTTGGTGAGCATGTCTATAACCGGTTGAATCTTATAAAACGGTCTCCTTCAGGACACTGTTTATTGTCGGAGAAGTGTAGCATGAGTTAGAATAGAATAGACTTTATTAAATGCAATATTAGCATATGAAATACATTGTAAAATAATAACTTATATATCATACTTTTAATTTTAAAATACAAAAATTAATAAATTTTTATTTACATATGTAGTTAAAATTACGTAAAAATAATACATTAAAATATAAAATATAAAGTAAAATTAGGTATTGTAAAAAATATATAAATTGTAGCCTAAATATTAAAACAATTATAATTGTAAAACATGTTAAGTTTGGTATATAATATATGAGGAAATAAAAAGGGTCAACAATCAAAAATTTAGTTAAAATGTATTTTTTCAACAGTTGTTTAATTAATGAATAGGTAATAATAAATTCGTGTGTAAAAGTGCTCTAATTTTTGCTTTAAATGCATAAAAATTTTTTTTCTCCTCTAATTTCTCTCGGCAACTTATTATAATTTTCAATACCATCATAAAATAACGATCGTTTAGTGCTTTTTTTACGCGCCTTTTTAACATAAAGTTTGGCCCTACAATGAGTATTATGATCATGTATTTCAAAGACATTAGACACAGTTTTATAAACAATAATTCGATATTGTAGATTAAAGTTATAACAAACCCTACTAAAGTAATTTATTTTTGCATATTTTAGAAATCATATTTGTTATGTGACTTAAAATTTAATTTGTTGTCTATTTCAACGCCTAAATATTTCACTATATTGACCACTTCTAATTTTTTTGTTTCATAAAATGTGAACGTTGTTGCAGTCATAATGCGTACCCATTATCATAACTTTACATTTAGTTTCATTTACAACAAGACTATTACTATGAAAATACATAGCTACATCGTTTTAAGATATTGTTCATTCGGTGAATGGCAGTGGATAAATCGTCATCATCTAATGAAATAAGTGTGTCGTCAAAAATAAATTTAAAAATGTGCTTACATCTTTTGACAATATATTGTTTGACATGTCATTTATATATAAAATAAATAGTAAGGGCCCAAGAACGGTACCTTGGGGAACACCAAATTCAGTTACAATTTCGTTTGACACTTCAGAATTGATTTTAACCACTTGTAATCGTTCAGTAAGGTAACTCAATAACCACTGAATAAACGATTCATCAAAACCGATGATACGTAATTTCTCAAGAAGATGATTTCTGTTAATAGTCTCAAATGCTCGACGTAAATCTATAAAAACCGCAACAATCACTTTAGTAGGACAATCTAATATTTTTCGCCAACTGGACAAAACAAGATCTAAATGCTGATTGGTTAGTAGTAATAATTTTGTTCTTTTCAATGAAGGGTAACAGTTGCTGAAGAATTAGCTTTTCAAAAATTTGTTCTACATATGGAACAACATTAATTGGTCTAAATTCTTCTGGTCTTTTAGCGTGTGCAACTTTAGGTATAGGAGTGACCGTTGTTTTCTTCCACTGAGATGGAAATATACAGTTTTTTATAGACGCATTAAATATTTGTGTTAATTTGTTTACAAAAAGTTTACAGCTGATTCAATTATTTTTTTATGTAAGGTATCGCTTGTCGAAGACTTTGTAATTTTTTTCAACATGTGGTAAACTTCAGATTCGTTAACTTCACGAAGTTGGACACGATCATCTACAACGATGGTAATATTTTTCTTATTGTTGTATGATCTGGTAGAATATCACGGATATTTTCTATTATGTATTGATTGTATCTTTCAGCAATAATTTTAGGATCTTTAATTTCTTTTTTTTGAAAATTTATAGCAATTATGTCATTTTGAGGTTTACATTCGATCGTTTCTTTTATTATTCTCCAAAATTTTTAGGGTCTTGTTTGTTTTGATCAAGTAAATTTTCAAAATACAATTTTTTTCTTTGATTTTATCGTTTTAGTAACTAAATTTCTTGATTCCTTGTAGTTTAGCCAATTTTCCGATGTTTTATTTAAAATCGCTATTTTATAGTATTTATCTCTTAGCTTACACAATTCTATTATATCGTAATCATACCATTTGAATGAACCTTTCATTGGTTTTTTATATGTTTTGAAGGGAGCAATTTTTTCTAATACACTTTCAACGTTTTCATAAAGTTCAGACACTAAATAATTTACGTTAGTAGAGTATTGCGATTGACTCCAGCAACATTTATTTAATTTGTGTAAGAATGTTTTATTATTAAAGGATTTAAAGTTCCTTTTTGTTATAAATTCTGTGTTTAATTTGTAGTAATTTATATTTACATTTAACAGTCGTTTAGCATAGATTTCTATTAAGAAATGATCAGATAAGCGAGGTGAACTTAATACCTTTACATCCGGTAGAACTTTATTCGCAAATACTAAATCTATTTTTGTAGAACTAAGATATGTGAGTCTTGTCGGACATTTAACATACATACTGTATGAAACCATATTCGTTCATTATCTTAATTAATTTAGTTGAGTAAAACGAGTTTTCATTAAGGTTTATATTAAAGTCTCCTATTAAGATGTTAAACATTTTATCGTCGCAACTTTGAATTAAATCGATTAGTTTTTCTAAAAAGTATTTGCAACCACTTGACGGTGATCTATATGTAACCAACAATTGTATCCATTGGTTGTCGACATTTTTGTATTTTATACCCAAAAACTAAACTAAATTGTCATGATTAATATTAACACTAACTGTATATTCAACACTTTGCAGGACATAAATAACTATACCACCTGTATGGCGACTTAATGAATCGCACCTAATAATTCGGTAATTATTTAATGTTAATTCTTTACCAAGAATGTCGGGAGTAATGTGTTTTTCCGTAAAGCAGTATATAATGTAACGAGAACTTTGAATGAAGTTTAAAATATCATCTTTATTTGAAATTAGGCTTTGAATATTAGTAAAAATTATGTGCTTTAATTGCTATTTCAAATACGATTTTAAAACACTCGCAATGAGTGTTCCAAACATTATGATTAACATCAATTGTAGGCCGTGTTTTATTATATTTGTTTGAATTTATGCAATTAATACATTTATTATTATTGTATTTATTTTCGCAATTCCGGGAGTCATGTTCTCCTGCACAATAACCCCATGTAAGAGTTTTGTTACAAAACTTTGCCTTATGCCCGAAACTGCAGCATTTAAAACTCTTTAAAGTAATATTTATTTAGCCCGATGTAAATGTAGTTTTCACTATTTAAATTTCTAACAGTTAAAGGATCGCATTCAATTATCGCATCATATCGCGTGCCAATTTTTCGATTACGAATTTTATAGAATATTTTAAAAACAAATTGTTCATACTTATCGTCGATGTCATTTTGGTCTATTATCTTCTGCACTAATTGATTTTCAGAATCATCTTTTTCTTGAACACTATACACACGAATACGCGGGTTTGTACCGGTTGCAACAATAATGCTAGAGCAATTTTCTCCCAAAATATTGTCCACATTTGATTTTAATTTATTACCATGTTGTTCATCTGCGCACTCAATTACTACATTACCACTAGTCGAATCTTTAACATTAACACGCTTGAATAATTTCATATTATGTCTAATAACTTCTTTATTAACTCCTTCTTTAATTGGTTTTATTATAACTGCATGATTGTTTTTTTTTGTTCTTTGTGTTCAACACATCCGCATATGATTGTTGTTGTTGAATAGTTAAATTGGCATCGCAAGTCACATTACCAGATGTTTTCTTCTCATCGAAATTTATAGAACTCAGTTCTTTCTCTACTGTTGTTATCTTATACTTCAGTAAATCATTTTTATCATCCATTTCATTAACTAATTTTTTAAAGATGAAAATGTTATTTTTTAAAATTTTATTTTCTATGATTAGCATTTTGTATTGTTCTTCAGTATATTCTGGGGTGTTTTCTGTGTTATCTGACAATTATGTTGCTTCTTCTTGCAGATTCCTACATCTATGCTTCTTTATACAACCTGGGTGACATGGTCGAAAACATTTATCACAGGTTGTCCCCTTAGCTACCCTTTGGCTACATCCATTACAAAAATCATCACTATTTAGTTGAGACAGAATACGTTTTCCGCTATCTTCCTTAACATTATCACCAACCATCATATTTTTCGCAAAATTTGTTTTCACGCGTTTAAGAACGTACTTTCCCGTATAAACGCGCGAACGCAGTTCATGCGTCGGACGAAACTTTCCTACAGGAGAGGACTGTGTTAAATCATATAATGTTTGTTCATTGTCATCTCTTCTTTCTATCTGTTCTTCATGTTTCATTTCATCATCCTCAATATCGTGACAGGGTTCGGTCAAATTTTCATTCTGAGATAAAGTGTTTTCAGTAAAAATTGCAAGACTTTCTGCCAATTGCACTTGTTGGATTTCTTCCTGATATTCACTTATTATTTCTTTAGTAGTTGAGCAGGCCAAAGCGGACACTGGTGTGCGCTGTCAGTTTTTGTATTTTGAATGCGTAAACTTTTTTGAAATCATTAATTTTTTTTTATAATGGACCGATATATAAGAAATAGCCTTAAACACATTTTGGTCTAAGGTGAAATTTTGTTCAAATCGCCTTGGCGCTGAATCCGTTAACTCAAAAACCTCTACAAATATAACCAAAGGATTCAAAATTAATAAAAATGAATAAAAAGTCTTCTTAAAACAAATGACAAGATTGGCGTGTCTCCCGGTGTGAAGCATACGATCGCAAAGTGGAAAGAAGTTGTTATTTGTTGAATATCTTTGTTTTCGGTTCCTGTGATTTCAAAGTAAAAAGAGTGAAAGCTTGCGTATTTTATCAAGAGGCCTCTTTTTCGGTAAGTTCCATAGTTTTCTCTTTATGGAGTTATAAACTAAAATTGTCTTTGAAAAATCACAAAATCTCGACTTCTTCTAACCGAGTAAAACAGGTTCCAAAATTTTTATACCCATAAGGTCCAATGTATCGTTAATAATTCGTTATTTTTTAAAATACATATATCGTACAGATAAAAAACTGAGATTTTTGTCACATAAAGATTTTATTTAGAACTTTCTGTTGATGTAAAGAAGTCGAAAATTTTGAATTTAGGCCCTCTGTATAGTAAAACTTTTTAACAAACTAGTACATTTTGATGACTCATAGGGCAGCAGTAGCAAATTTTACCTTTAGCTTTTAACTTTTAAGTTGTTTAATTCAGATATAAATATTCCGTTCAGTAAATTAATTTTTTATAATATGTATTTTAATTTTGAAAAAAAGGAAATGTATTTATTCGTGTTGAGAATAGATAACTCTAAAAGAATAAAGTGTATATACTTTGTCAAACGAAACTCTTGGAAACGTAACACCTTATTTCATAATAATCAAAATTTCTAATAAATACATTTTGGTTAAATTTTATTAACTAAGTAAATTTTTCATTTGGTACAGAAAAGGTCAAAGTTTATTTGTAATAGTTTAATCCTGATTAAAATTCCATTGAAACTGAAAACGGCGGTTGAACGTGACCAATTTACTTGTCAAATATATTGCAGCATTATGTAAAAGTTGTTCAAAGCGGATACAAATTGTTTTGTGATAAGACTCCTAATAAGTCTGTAAAAAATTACCCTACGTGATAAGAACATTTCATAAAATTTATATTTAATTTAATTAATTCTGAAACCTCTATTGTTGTTTTTGAAAAACAAATTTCAAGTAAGAGACTTAAAGCAAGTTTGTATTGGAAATTGTAATTGGAAATAAGTTGATTTTAACCAAAAACTATTATCATTATATAAATTGAAAGCTGGAAAGTGAAAAATGGAGAAGAGTTGTCAAATAAGTCAAAATTTATTTCTTATAATGGAGCTTACAATGTTATATTTTTAAAGAATCCAAGGATGCTGATTAACATTAAAAAACATACCATCTAATTTTTGCTACTTTCAAACCAAATAATGTTAGGTACAAATTTAAATTTGAAATTGCATTGTTTATGGGAAAATTTTTCTTGTTTGTATAATTGTTGAAGTCGAAAGCTTGACACATGTGGTAACAATTAACCATCCCATACTAATTGTCAATATTGGAATTTCAGAAATAAATGTAATTACTTTATGATACCCAAAAGGTTCGGTGATAATCGGGGTGTTTCTATACCAAATGTAAATTGAATTGTTGCAATTACAAATATACTCAACATTTGGAAACCTCGATGATTAACTATGAAGTAGATAAAGTAACATTGCATGCGGTCTATGTCTAACAAAGTTTAAATGTAATGAAATATTAAAAAAATACTACGTATTGTGTGACCCGCTTTTCATTGGGGGATAAAAAGACTTAATTTTTAGAAAATGTATGTTAGGGCTTATTTTATGTAGTTCAAATGTAGACCTTTTTATTTGTACTTTCTGCAATTATTGAACCATAAATATATGGCCACTATAGTAATAAAATGTTTATTAGAATTAATCATTCTAATGTCACATTGAAATAAAAAAAAATTTGATATTTTTATAAATGTAATTTAATATTTATCTTTTGATTCAAATTCCTTAAGCGTAAATGTAAAAATATTTACGTTCATAATCCACAAATAATTCTCCGAAATGGCTTATAAAAATGGTTATTTATGATACAAGAAGATCAAAAGCCCTTCACACACGCGTTTTATCTATTAGAAAAAATATTGAATGTTACACGTAACGAAACATAATTTTTTGTAACTCATGTAATATTTCGCGTTTTGTTACGCTCGTCCCGCAATTATCACATTCGTTTCGTCACACAACAGGATTATTATTATGAAAGTCTCATTTAAATAGCGTTGTACTTTTACACCGATTTTACTTTTTTTTATTTAAAAGTAGCTTTTCAAACACAAAAACTATACATTATAATACAATCATATTAAATTTTGATGATTTTACGAGAGTTTTTGATTAGGACAAAACAACTTTTTTTTATTCAATGAATTTCGATGTAAAAGTGACTTTATTCAAAATATTTTAAAAACATCAGAGTTAGTTTGTACATGTTTTAAATACTTTATTTACTTGTATGATGATTATTATATTATTTTAATATTGTGCTAATTTTTTGCCAAGATCTTGAGAATTCACCAATTCTTAGTATCTCAAAATATGAGGTATTTTCGGGAAAATTTTAAAAATTACTTTTTATACAAAATAAAATTCTCTATAAAATGGTTTATTCTATTTTTTAGTTTAACAGCTTTTGTAAAATATGTAGTGGATACATCTATTGAAAAAGAACTTCAATTTTTCCCTTCGTTGCAAAAATTTTCTTTTTCTGCAATGTCGAAACAACAACAAGATTAAAATGTGTATATATCTCTAATATTATTTAACATGCTAATTTTATTAACTTATTGGCAAATAATAATAGTTATAATAATAATTTATTGTTCAACAGAAACAAAGTTCCAATAATAGAACAAAAATTAAACAAATAAATAATAACTAAAGTAAACACTTAACCTAGACATTAATTCTGCAGTATATGTTTAAACATTCAAAATTAACGTCTTTTTCTTGACAAAACAAATTAAAATTATTACACATAACTGAAATTGGCGCCTTAAGAATGTTGCTTTTACGATACTGGTGATAAAGGTTCTAGTAGGTTTGAAATTTATTCTAGGAACTCGAAAATTAATTTTGAATAAAAGGTATGAACAATCAATTTTATTATGAAGAATATTGTGGAGGAATTTAAAACTACTTTCTATCTTCTTTTTATTAAAAGACGCGACTTTAAATTCGTTGAGTAACTCCTCTTGATAAGATAAGATCTATAGATTTTAAAAAATAAACATTTTAGAAACTTTCTCTGGACAGGCTTCAAAAGAGATATGTGTTTGTAGTAAATAGGATACAAAGTAAAGAACAATATTCCAGTTTAAACCGTAGTAGTGAGTAATATAATATTTTAAACTACTAACGTTTTGAAAAATTTTACAATTTCTGATAATGAAACCTAACATTTTATTAACAGACAGGTAGACGCTGTTGACGTGTGACGAAAAACTAAGTTTACTATCAATAATTACTCTCAGGTCGTTGAATTCGTTACATCTTTGAATAGGTGTGGACTCGATGAAATATGGATAAGTAATGTGACCTCCTTTTCGTGAGAAAGATATTACTTTACATTTGTTTAGATTTAAGTACAGGCCATTCTTTTGGCACCAATACGAACTTATATCAATTTGTTGCTGTAAGCGATTCGAAATTTTTATACTTGCCAACTGTTAGGTTGGCTATAATTATTGAAGAATCGACTATGTAACTGCTTTACATACCTGTCGGCAAAGTTGCTAACATTTTCGTACGTGAACGCTTTCACGAGTCGACAGTAGATGTCGAAAAACTTATCATTTAAATATTGTGATCCCTCCAGTAGGGCATATAGTCGACAGCGCGCGTTTGTACAATAGTGAACTTACACTCGAGTTCTCTCACTCCCGATGAGTCCCAAAAGGACGAAACAGCTGTCGGGTAATTCTCAGTGTTCGTTTGCTATTGTACAACCTCTTGCGTACTTTACTGCAGGCGATTCGAAATTTTATACTTGCCATCTGTTAGGTTGGCTATAATTATTGAAGAATCGACTATGTAACTGCTTTACATACCTGTCGGCAAAGTTGCTAACATTTTCGTACGTGAACGCTTTCACGAGTCGACACTAGATGTCGAAAAACTTATCATTTAAATATTGTGATCCCTCCAGTAGGGCATATAGTCGACAGCGCGCGTTTGTACAATAGTGAACTTACACTCGAGTTCTCTCACTCCCGATGAGTCCCAAAAGGACGAAACAGCTGTCGGGTGATTCTCAGTGTTCGTTTGCTATTGTACAACCTCTTGCGTACTTTACTGCAGGCGATTCGAAATTTTTATACTTGCCATCTGTTAGGTTGGCTATAATTATTGAAGAATCGACTATGTAACTGCTTTACATACCTGTCGGCAAAGTTGCTAACATTTTCGTACGTGAACGCTTTCACGAGTCGACACTAGATGTCGAAAACTTATCATTTAAATATATATATATCTGATTTTCCTTCTTTACAATGTCAAAAATTCATCTACGCCGACGATATGGCAATTTCATTTCAACATTTGGATTTTTTCGAAATTGACAATAAACTATCTGATGATTTGCGTGTTATGGAAAATTATTTCAAAAAATTGCAATTATGCCCCAATCTTAAAAAGACAGAGGTTTCTTGTTTTCATTTTAGTAATAGAGAAAAAAGTAGAAAACTTAATGTTATGTTTAATAATGCCAAGTTAAACCATAATTTTAACCCAGTTTATCTGGGAATAACTTTAGATATTAATTTACAAAGATCATTTAGAAAAAGTCAAACAAAAAATGAAAACAAGAAATAATGTCATTCAAAAAATTAGCTTCGTACAGCTGCATTGGCATTAGTTTATTCTACAGCAGAATATTGTGCTCCTGTTTGGTTGAATAGTTATCATACAAAAAAAATAGATGCCCAGTTGAGTTAGCACTATGCGTATAATTAGTGGAACCATTAAATCTACTCCTCTCGATTGGCTTTCTGTTCTTTGAATATTACTCCATCGAACATTCGACGAAAAGCTGCGTTAAAACGACAATGGGATAAATACCAACTTAACAAAAACTTACCAATTTGGAATGACATTGACAACCCTCCTGCTAAAAGACTTAAATCTCGAAATCCTATATGGTTGCAAGACCACTTAAGTAGGGCTTTTTCCGAAGTTGCAGAGTGGCAAAAATTATGGTTTGGAGTTGATGTTTTCAATAAACATCTCATTGATGATCCAACAATAGAAGTACCGGGCTTTGATCAAAAGACAAATTTGGTCAAAGTAAATCGCATAAGAACAGGTCATTCAAAATGCAACTCTATGTTGTTTAAATGGGTGCGAGATTTCTAATCCAAATTGTGACTGTGGAAACGAACCAGAGATCGTTACACATATTTTAGAGGATTGTCAATTAACGAAGTTTAAAGGAGGGTTTCCAAACATTCATAATTTAACGGATGAAGCATTATTATGGCTTACGAATCTGAAGGACATCTGAAGTTCAGCAATATTTTGTATTCTTGTCTTGATTATCTGTTTTTCCATTATTTTGTTTTGCTATTTCTTTAACCTACTATTTTTTTCGTCATTGTCGTGACTGGCGCTTGGACCGGTCCATTATATGTTGTCATGCAATTGCTGTGCTGTTATATTTATGTTCTTATTTACCTTCTATAATGTTTACACACTCTAATTAATATTATTACATATGAATACTAAGATGGGTAAGGGTTGGCATGTTTTAGTGGTTTTCCTAACCTTGAAGCAAAGCTTTGTCAAGACGAACCAATCCAGTATTGCATACGGTTTCGTCACCACACTATACAGGTTTATACTGATCTTCTGGGTCACCATACATAACACTTACATCACAATACAATTATTAAATGTACCATACAAATAATATGAATAAATAAATAAATAAACTGGAAAGACAAATGTATTGGTTTGGAATTGGTCTAGTATTATTGATAGTGCAGGGATGATGAATGTCCTCAAATATTAGCGGACAATTATAGTGAATAACCGAGCAATTAGAGATTAATAAATCCAGAGCGTATTATTACAGTTCACGACAAAATTGTTTTGAGTAAAATTTAACGTATTAATAAAATTTGCCATTGTTCGGTGCCTGTTATCATGTGTTTTTCAAAACTTGGGACATTGGGGTGATCAGGACAGACACTTCATTATTTCAGACTTTTTTCAATCTAGAATATGGCTTGGGATACAACTTGATTAACACGTCTATTTTGAACTTTTTATTTGCTTCTATTGAATTTTTGAGTTTGAAAATCTTAGCCCTGATTAAGGGCGTTATAATATATCACAAAAACGTTAGCAACTACACATACCATTTCGACCAAGTCCAATCCCAAAGGATATTTTTTGTTTTAATTATGCTCCGAGAAAGCCTCATTTTCTATAATTTTTACATTGTTTCTGAACAGAAAAGGATTCTGTTATTTTAGTACAGCAGTCAACATACATCACAGAAATTATATAATTTTAGTAAACCTAAAATTACTGTGCTTATTATAACGGAGGTGAATCTTCTCCCCTCGTGATATAAATAGTAAACTAAATCAACTAACATAAATAAACGCAAAAGTTACGATCCTGCAAAATATGTTTTAGAAATTCAAGAGGTCGAAGTTTCGGAACTAGAATACTCAGTCCCAATTATTCACACATTATTTACAGAAAAACTTTATAATAATGCGACCTATTTTTATTTCACTCATATTTTTACAAATTAGTGTATCGATTAACCGTAAACCTTAGAATTAGCAGTATAAGTAAAGCAATTTATAAACCACATGTGCGTATAGTATAAGACTTAATCTATATCTTCATTAAAATGGATTTGGTGCAACATTAAATTCTCTACTCTATTGTTAGAGAGAATTCATTACAGAATCGGCAGAACAATTTCGTGAACTTAATGAGCACGAAAATTCATAAACGGAAATGTCCAAGTAACACAAAAAAAAAAACCTAATTGTCTATCAGCATTAATGATTCGATTAACAAAGAATACGGCGTAATAAACTAATAATGTCGTAATTTTAACGATGGAATTCCACAAAGGATTATTGACTATCTTAAAACTTAAAATGTAGTTACCAAGCTTGTGGTGTTTATATATTTTACATTTCTCTTATTGGAAAAATTTATCATCAAAAACATGTTTTCTTGGAGTCCAAGTTAAGCTTTTAAAACTTTGTCAAAAGCAGCATACCGCCATTACCCGTATTAATTTAATAATATAATACTAAACTAAGCTACTTTGTAAGTAGCCAAAGGATAAAAACTGGCTCGTAACTCTAAAAATAATATTCAATCAATTTCTTGGTTTATCTTTCAAAACGTTAAGAGCGTACGTCCTAGCATTCTACACAATTACACAATCCTGCGAGGTAGATAATCAATAATAGGTGGGGATGATTATTGTGTTTTTTTTTTGCACTAAAAGCTAATTTGACCTTGAAAAAAAATGGTTATTTTAATAATTTTCATCAATTTCTTTTGAGAACCAAATTTTCTTGTTTCAATTTTTCAAAATCGCATTGCAATCGCCTCATCGCCGAGGAGTAGGTCCAAGTAAATATCTCTCACTTACGTTTATGGTAGACTGAAGGTTCTTATCACGAATCAATTTCAGGATTTTGCTAGCAGATCTTTTAGTTGCTCAATAAATGCTTACTAAAAATCTGGGAAAACAGTAAGCACTCGAAAGAGAGCGCTTCATAAAAAGAAAAACACAAATGATGTATGATTTTCTACTTAAATGCAAGTGTATCTTACAAATATTTATTTTGAACTCACTACCTCGAAAACAACGTCTGACGCACTCTGTAGTCAACCAGGAACGCGTGTTTCCCGGTTTAGTCGACCGGGAAAGACGCAGTGGTGCCAACCCTTTCAAAGTAGAAAAGTTTCATGTTACCGCGATTATTTCATAATGAGATGTCTATAATTCATTCGTTTATTGTATTAGCTAACATAGCGTATCGTTTTATATGTTTCTTATTAAGTAACTGAAAGGATAACATCAACAACAAATTTCGTTTTATTGTACGATCGCACAATTTTGCAACCAACTTAACGTAAATGTCAAATGTAGTATTCCCTTATTATAGTTCATCTCGTGAAAGAAAATTGGTCTGATAATTTGACGTTTGGAAATTGTTATCGGTGCACCTGTAAAGTGGTTTCGACATAATTGTGTGGATTTTGTGTAGACCATGTCCAATAGTCGCAGAGCACCTCAATAACAAAATCGAGCCAGAGAAGGAGACTGTCTATTCCGTTTCAAAACAGATTAAACATATTTTATTTGACTTTAAATAAAGTAAGTGACATTTAGAATTAAATTAATGTATACAGTATCTTAAACAAACAACTTAAACAGTGTTACTGTTATATATATTTATCGTACAGTTGGTGCAATTTGAAATTGTTATTCAGAAGTTCCTGGAGGGTGAGAATCAGATAACGACTCTGCCACATTTACATTATGCAATACTAATTTTACTTTGAATGGAGTCATCAACGTAACTTTCAGCAACGCTTGAAGATTTCCATCCTCCAAATTTTTTAAGTGTTAGCAGATCTCCACCTTTATCAGCCAACAGAGTTGCTACACTTCTTCGAAAACAGTGGCCAGTGTAGTCTTTTGGATTCTCTAACTGAAGGAATTCGGCTACTTGGCTAGGAATTCTACCAATTGTATTAAGCCCTACTGGTGAATTAATACATTTGCCGTTTCTGTAAGTGCAAAAAAACGTTTGTTTGCCTCTGGTCTTACATTTCTATATTTTAGCAGCAAGTTTATCCATTCGGGTTTAGTTACTGCAAAACGTCGAGAAACATTTGCTTTTGTTTCTGGTACATTGACGAGAATAACTTCAGATTTGAACTCGATATCATTAATTGACATTTTGCACAACTCTTCACGACGACATGCACCGGAAATACCCATTATTACTACTACCTATAAAATGAATTAGATACTTAGTTTATATGTATTTATAAAATATGTTGCTTATTACACACCTTCATTAATAGAAATGAATTGTCTGGGGCCTCAACAGTGAACTTATCAATTTCGTGATCGTTTAAACCTTTGGATTTTTCGTTTTAAATTGTACGTTTCCTTCTTTAAAAAGGCCACAAGTTTTGTAGATTTCGAAATGTCAACGTTATTGTGTATTATCAAACAGGACTTTAACATAGAATAATGCGACCAAAAAGACTTTTTACTCGAAAACGTTTGAAAATATCCCAGTAAACAATTTTCAGTGTATTTACTAATTTTATGTAATTTGCACCAGTCCAGAAACTTTGAATACACTAATTCATACCTTTTTTTGACTTATCCGGCAATAAGTTTTCGATCGCCTTTTTGGCCGTTTCTCTTATTTCTCGTGGTGTAAATTCAATTTCAGAATCAGAAGACATAATTAATATTTTTAATTGTAAAATAATTGTAACACAATAAACAACTGTCAAAATTGCAATTTTTTTAAATAAAACTTCAATGAAAGTTAGAAATTTATTTGAGAATTATTGTTTTATGTTCGTTTCAAAAATATTGTACAATATTCATGGGTGAACAATTTTCTGGCGTTCACGCAGATGAAAAACAAGCTCCCTTCGGTCGCTCGTTTTTCAAAATGCGTTCACGCGGGAACATTGTGTTCCCACACTTATATCGTAAATAACTATTACACTACGGTTTTTGCTAACCCAATCGCTTTACTTAAGACCAAACGCAAAAATATAAAAATATAATTTCGGTACCGCTCGCTTTCATTAGTGAACGCAGATTATACCGAAGTTTGCTTAAAAATTATTTACAGTTTCACGACGATCATGATCGAAATCAGACTGTGGGTTTTGTTTAAAAGAAAATAACTAATTTAGCACCGAACTGGAAATTCACAAATCCCATCTCAGTTCGTTCATTTTGAGACAATATAACATTACCAAACAAGAACAAAAAATACGCAAGGGCGATTTCTAACTTAATTCGATTTTTCGTAACTGCACACAAAATCACTCAAAACACGATAGTTTTCCGGAATAAACAATCCGATTACTTACAGTTGGTTTTCTTCTGTTGAGACAAATAATCCGTTTTGAGGTATATATCAAAATTTCCTAAGGTTTATATAGTTGTTGCACTAAATTTCTTTAAATAGGAACTTTTTTATTACGCCGATTACTCGTTTGCAGTTTTAGACTTAAAAATACTAAAATACAAACTGGGGAAGTACATCCTCCTTTCTAAATTTTCCTTACATACACAAAAACCTTACAAAAATACGTTCATAATTCTCAGAAAGATAAACAACCTGCAAATTCAGAATTTTAACCGTGGCTTGTAATCAGTGTACTGTTTATTTTAGTCATAACAAATATCCAATTTATTTTATAAAATCGTAACATTCGAGTTCTTTTCTTGGAACAAACAAAGAGTTTATTAATTGAACAAAACCAAAACGGCGACATATGGGATATGTTTCTACGAAATCTTTGATAAAAATTGTCGAGATAAACATTTCTTTAAAGCTTAAATGTGAGAAGACAAAGATAAAGCATTTTAGTACAACACGTCTGATTTAAAAAGTATCAAATGACAAAAGAAAACATTATCGCCATACTTTATTTTTAGATTTAAAGTTGCGGGCTGTGGTTTATTTTCCAGAATCATATATTTTTTAATTTTTCTTTTGTTCTTGATAGGATCACTACATCATCTGCAAAGGCTAGTCATTGATAAGAGCTCTTTAAAATATTATTGTTTCTATTGATTCCATTGTCCCGTAGTATGCCTTCTAAAGCTATGATAAACAAAGTGGCTACTTATTTTGCTTAAATTGAAAGTTCGAGAACTTTATTCGTCAGTACTTTAATGCCTTTATGGTTTTTATTATCATTTTTTAGAATTTAAATTGGCGTTTAGTGTATTTTACTAACATTTATTTGCTTTTCAATTTTCCTTTTATTCTAAACTGTATTACATACTTTAATACAATGGTACACATTGCGATAATGCATTTTATGTAGAAAAATATAATTTTATATTGAATGTGAACATGAACTTAATTTGTTTAATTGTTTGGTTGGTAACATCTCTCAAGGGCTTGGCTTCTCAATAACAACAACGTAGTTTAAAATTTAACAAAATTTTAATATATCGAAAATAATTAAAAATAATTCTTACAAATACAATATACTCATAATCTTATTTAATTTTCAATACACAAAATTAATTAACTATTCGACTTGTGCGTGTACGTGCGACCTTGTGCAGCTCTCGTAAAATGACCTCTCAAAACCGGACTGCTTCCTGAACTTTTCTTTATCGTTCCATTTTGTCTTTAGTTATTTACTACTACTTCGCAGGCTTACAACAATTCGCAGCGTTTTTTTTTAATAACTGGGTTAAGCAACTGCACCCACAACACTTCTTTCACTTATAGGCAATGAACATTTCACATTAATTGTTTCTTGCACGGACTCCAAGTTACACGTCCATCGTTCTCTACTGCCCGAAAGCCTCTCCCTTTTCCCCACTTTCACTACATTAGATCACGTACGCACAAAAATCGATATATCTTCTTTACATGCTAGATATATCTTACTACTAGACCTTATACCTATATTTACATCTATACATTACAATTATGACCTCATACAATTACTGTAATATGTGTTACATTTGTAAATTAGTGCAAACGAAGGAAAACAATTGGACTCTACGCAAGTAAGTTGTATTTTGTATACAGAGTACAGGAAAATTAAGAAATTATCCTACAAAATAATTGAATTTTCTCAATCTCCTAACAACAAAATTATATTTGCATGTATCCATTGATATATAGGGTGGCCCACGAAAAAGTTGCATTTTAAAATTGCTATAAAAAAAACGGCTAGATATTTTTCAATTTTTTTTTTATTGAAAACTTACAACATTGCGGTTTAATAGTGGAAAATCACTTCATTCATATGGCCGCCCCGGCTGGCTTTGCAGTAGCCCATTCTGTGAACCCAATTTTTCATGACCTTTTCGATAGTGTGGCCCTCAATGGCTGCAATGGCGACTTCAATCTCGTGCTTTAGTTCGTTAATCGTCTCTGGATGGTTGGCGTAGCACTTATCCTTGACGGTTCCCCACAAAAAATAATCCAATGGGGTCAAATCGCAACTGCGAGGTGGCCAGTTGACATCGCCTCTTCGACTAATTATGCGATTTTCGAACGTACCGCGCAAAGTTCGACTGTAGCGTTGGCTGTGTGGCACGTGGCGCCGTAAACTTAACCATTTCGTAAACTGCGAACCTTTGACTAAAATTTGACACATTGGCGAAATCATTCGAGCTGTCAAAGCCGAAATAATCGATAGTTCAAAAAGCAACCGCTAGATGGGCCACCCTTTAGTACACGTCACTAATTAATTTTTATTACACCTAAAATTCGCCACTGAATTGTTCGCGTTGTGCATGAGAATTTTGAATAAGCCAATTAGGTTCAATCTCTTTTTTTAGGAACAATATGAAATCTTTCAATGTTTTATCTATGTAAATATATAAAAGCAACGTAACGTGTGCAAACATTTACAAAATAATACGCATACCGCGCATACACGGTTTAATATCAATTTACGGGATCGGTTTCGATAATCTACCGTCGATTCTCGGATTTTATTAATATCATACGTAGAACAAAGTCGCCGACGAATTTTTACGGTTCTCTTTTTAGCAAACGACTTTCACTCATTTGCACAATTTGGAACATTGATTGATACTCTTCTAACTTATTTAATGCTCTATCCATGTTGTAAATATATATGATCTAAGGTTAGATCTCTTTCCATATTATACTTTCTTTGTCATAACTCATATTTTATGTTTACTAATGTTTATAATAATGTTGATGGTGTTCTTCACTGATTTTAATTTCTTTAGATATCCAGATAGTGAGGGCACGTCTAAACCGTTACTATTTGAAGGTAGGGATCAAAAGTGAAAAATAAAGTGGATATAAAAAATATAAAACTTTTATTTACAGTACAGTACAGTACAGTACGGTAACGAAATTAGTTAACAAGGTTCGATTTCACATTTAAAAATTTACCACATTTACCACCAAAACCGAGATTCCAACCTCTCTCGTTCTTCCATTACATTTAGGGCCGAAAAAGAACAAGAAATTCATCGTATATTGCAGCAAAAGTGAATAGTGTTTTATCAACACGAACAAAATCTAATTAAAATTACAGTACAACTCACTTAAAACGAACACTTTCATAAGACCAAAATCATTTCTTCGTAAAAAAAAAATAAATTTTCACCAAACAGGTGAATTATAAAACAAATATCATTCAAGGGCGTCAGGGGTTTGCCCACCAAGTAAGATCCGATCAGATAACTACGATCTGAAATTTTGTTTGTCGGATAAATAACAAAAGAGATTTGTGATGTCAATTAAAAATAACATGAATTATATTAGAAAATAATTTACCAAAATGAACAAAAGAAAACACAACTGCTTCTATAAGTGGTACCATTGCCAACGTTTGGCCCTAAACATATGGGAACTTCATTAAAGGCTATTGTCCAGAATGTGTCATAAGTTGCTTTACGTTAATTTTATGGTTACAATTACCTAAAAATATAGTTTAACCTTGATAAAATCCACACAAAATGCACTTATAAAGTTCATGAGATTTATACCGTAATTTTTTGTCTCACAAACGAATTTTAAAAGAAAATCGTTTCAGCAGTATTTGAAAAAATGGAAATTCTTTAATTAAACCTAAGGGATGAAGTTTTCATTGTTTTTTCTGGAAACATAAAAAATCACTCGGCAGTTATTTTATCAACAAATTTTTCACGAATTATTCCAAGAAAAACTGAATAGGTCACATCGTTGACAACATCATTTATTTACTATACACTAATTTTCTAAAAAAATCTTCGAGCCGATTTCGAGTAATCAAAATTGGTTAATCAAATATAAATGTAGAAACGTTGATTGTAATTACAATCAACGGTAGAAATATTTACTAAAAGGTTAATGGTATTTATACCTTAATTTATTGCCCCAAGGAAAGTCGTTCCGGTAGTTTAAAAATGAAAATCTTCAAATTAATCTTAGGATGAAATTTTCTCTTGACGCCTTCAATATTATAACGTAGTGATTTTAATTTGTAGGAAAAAGTGAAATAAAAGGCGTGTTAAAATCTTCGATTTGGAAACCATCGCCTAATAATGCTACGATTTTCAAACCGAAAATTTTAACATTCTTTTTGTTCACTTATTTTTACGAATTAGAGTTAGTACATTGTTATATTGAACCAAAAAAAAATTTTATGTCCGATGGCCGGCCGGCCTTCCGTCTGTATGTACACAAGAAACCACCCGTCCGATTTTTATGAAACTTTGTACATAGACGTTATTTATAATTCCGCAGATCTGATTAAATTTTAGGCCTAATCTATGTACTCAAAAGGGTCGTTAACCTACACAGATTTCTGAATTTTTTAAATATTTAGAAAAATTTTCATTTACACATTTTGTTTCAAATAAAAGTTGTTTATAATTTAATTATACATAACTTTTGTTTAAACTATTACTTGATCCGATAAGTAATTACTGAGATATAACAATCACGTGACAGTAATTGTTGTAACAATATCTCCACCAATATCAATTTTACAAAAAAAGTTGAGGGAAAAAGTTGTTGGAAATTCTATTGTCTATAGCGAAATAAACGAAATTAAATAAACAAAATTTATTAAAAGACTATATTTTTTGTATAGGCAAAAATCATAATAATTAATGTTTTTGAGTTTATATTTTTTCATTGGATAAAATTATAATAAACCTGTACTTTTCGAATTTCTTATTTTCTTTCTATCCGGCTGATACGCCGGAATAGAATAAAATATCTTGAGGTAAATGCACTGTACCATATTGATAAACACACGTATAGCTATAGGGATTATTGTTTGAGTTGTAAAAATGTCTTGATTCGCATGATCACGCCACACTGTAATAGTAACATACTGTAGAGTGTCTCTCTTCCAAATACATACTCACTGTTATTAGTATAAAAGTGAAAGCGAAGTGATACTTCACTTAACTATAATTTGACACATAATATATATCGATTACGAGAATTGACTTATTATGCGCACACTAACTAAAATAAATTACCTATCTTAGATCATTCTATATACGTAACCGAATAACTTTTGAATATTGATCAGATCCTCATTAAACTTTGAAGTACCAATTTCTTTCATCCAAATTTACATATTTATTTCACTTTATTGTTAATTATAAAGGATGTAATAATTTAATTTTATAGTAATTTGCATGCATGTTTTAAATTTTCGTGATTTTAGTAATTATTATTTTGTGGTAATAAAAGACAGTTTGCAATTTCTATTTAAACTACATTTAGTTTTTATACAAAATGCAATCATCGCACACACCATATCGTAAATGCTTTAACTTCATAAACCAATAATAGACTGAAATACATATCAAATTGTGGAAATAAATGTTAGTTATTCTATTATTTTTGTCATAATTCATAATCATAATTAGTAAGAGTTTAATTGCATTTGTTTATAACTCACATAAAACTGATGTCATAATTGTGACATAATATCAGCACTGAAATGACGTTTCTGAACATATTAATGATTATTTGTATCGATAACTTAGGGACTCTTGGCTATTGGGCTTTTTTTTTTGTAAAAATCTGCATATAGGGGGAATCAGATGTCAACAAAGTTAATATGTTAATATATTCTGAGATATAGGCACCCGATCATTTGGATTCTCTTGCTCTGCTCTCACTTTAAACTTCCAGTAGCCATTTGCTTTATGGATTCTGTCTGAGTTCGGAGAGTGAATTTTCCTTTACAGTAAGTTCGACAAGTCTAAAGTTTCCAAATCATGATTCGTCATTCCGTCTGCATTTAACGCTTTGTTAGAAAGTTTCTGTGTTTCATCGACTTCCAACAAGACGAAGATTCTGATTAGGTGCTGTGGCACAACCACTAGTACGAGGATTTAGAAAACTCGAAAAATTGCTTTTCCGTTAACGTTTGTGACGGCAAAATTTGATACGCCTAGAATTTTACTTCCTCTTCTTAATGGCAATAATGTTATTGGTTTATTCTTGCAAAAATGGTTTCAATATTTTCTAATCAGTTGCTACACAGATTTTACGGCACAGCTTAACTCTCCAATATTCTAAATGAAATTCAAATGTCTGGGGATAGAAATTTCAGGGTTCGGAGATGTAGAAACCGAGGTGAGAAACTAAAATAATTAAAAAATAAAAACGCATCGTGCTTAAACAACAGAATATGGAAAGATATAAATCTGGAGATTAAAAAGCCAAACTCAGAATCTATAAAGTTGTAATGAGTCCCTAAGAAAAGAAACGCATGGGTTGGCAGAAAAAAGATGGAGCCACACTATCTCTTAAGAGCATAGATACGAAGAGAAAACATGCAGTTATGCCTAAATAAACAGAAGAATTTGAGAATCACTTCTTACCCAGATGCAGAATTGATTGTTCGAATGTAAAGTAATAGCTTCTTGAGTACTATCCGGAGATGTGGATAGTCATAGAAGTCATGTTGTTTGGCCTCCACGTTCACCCAACTTAACCTCATTGAACTTTTTTTTTGTAGGGTGCTAACAGTGACGACAGTATAAATCCAGATAAAGTAGAAGAATTCTCCTTTTTGATGTTAGGTTATTAGTCTGTTGTGTTCAATATATAGAAGCCACTCCATCTTTTACGCGGTCTCTTAATATTACCTACCAGGGACATATCTCTGGTTGTTTGAATTAAACGATTTTGAAATATGGTTGTTCCATTCCTGTCTACGTCGTACTCATAACCAATCTTAAATCTTTTGACGTTGCTGCCTAATTGTTTTTGACTACAAACCCTGTCTATTCTTGTGTTACCCGTTATCTTACGTAGAGTCCTCCTTTTCATTGTCTCCATTTTTTTGTAGTAGAAGTGTCTCTATGTCATAAGTCAATATGTCTTACAATGCTCTTATATATTCTAGCCTTATGTTCTTGTCTTAAGAATTTGTTATACTAGAAAGTGTTGCTTAAACATCCTGATATTTTGTTCGTTTTCATTGCGTGATGCATTTAGATTTCTTGTGCTACCTATGTTGACTCCTAAATTATTTTCCTTCAATTTTAGTTTTTATCTCACATAATCCTCATTGATCGTCATCGTTTTTGTTTTTGTAGATGCCATTGCTTAATGACATGTGTTACCGGCAACAGGTGATTTTTAGTATGAGTCTTCTTTGAAAGTTTTAGCGGTGAGTATTATGAAATGATATTTTGTTAGGTAATAGGGCATTTCTAAGTAATTATTTAAAATCCAGTTATGTTTAGAAACTGGAACTAACAATACAGTTGACTTTATTTAAAATTAAGTATTGAAAATTTCGAGTAGCGTGAGATGTCAACAATTGGATGCTAGAAGCAGCGGTGTTCCTAAAGTTGACACCGTGTCAAGGCTCTTTGCTTAAAAATACATTGCAAAATTTAAAAAATGCCACAATTTAATATGGATTTAAAAAATGCGGCCGTGTTCCTTGGAACCCGGAAGCCGTTATTGTAAAGAAAACTAGATACCCCACAAACGGAGGACCGAAACCACCAGAAAAAAGCTTTTCCTTTCAATGTTAGAAAAAGAAATTGGGAAACAAAAGGTCAACATGTTCACCCAAAACCATGGAGAATGGCAGGGTCCTACAGAGGACACTTCCCTATTTATAATTTGGAGAAGACTCAATAACAAAATGGAAAATGTTTGTATAGGCAAATAGGCACATAGACATAACTTGAAAAATAAAATTACTATACTTAATCCAATGTTTTGTTTCAGGTTGTCCACACTGCAGCAGAGGACACATTTAACGAAAGCAATAGGGTACAATATGCAGGAGACCAAATTTTTGAAGGAAATGGAAAGGACACGGCAGAAGTGAAAAGTGTTGAAGAGCTTATAAGTGACCAACAAATTTTAACAGAGGAATTTTTAGATAAAGGGACAATGAAGGACTTGAAGTAGGAAACTTAGGAACCAGAGACCTAACTAATGAAGAAATTATATCTCCAGAAGAGACCACAAATAAAGAAGTTGAAGTGGAAAGTATTAAACAAATATGGCATGTTAAAAAAAAGAATATAGGAGAATTTGATAAACAAATTGTTGCACCAATAATATTAAAGCAACATAACATGCCGTCCACGTCAAAGTTGGACTCAGATTTGTCATCACCTTTCAAAAGAATACTCTTATGGCCAGAAAAAAGGGATGCTGTGAAATGTCCGCGTAAACGGAAAAAACTTCCAGCAGTAGTAACATCACTACAAATGAAAAGATGAAGCAAAAGAAGATCAAGATAATTGTAAGTAAATCCTCGGAGTTCTTTGAATCCCGTGCATCGGAAATATCCTTTCGTGAGTCTGATGTTTCTGACGAGAATGAAAGAAGTGACGAAGAAGAAGTGTGTCAAGTGACGTTATTGAAACATCTGAAATAAGGTGATTTTATATTGGTCGAATATAAAAGTGGCAAAAGACTGGCCTCTAATTTCATTTACCTGTGTGTGATCCAAAAATTAACTCATCCGAAGAAATAGAAATAATGGGTCTCAAAAGCATAGATGCAACAAAAATCATTTATCATAAAAGACAAAGATGTATCTTTCGTATCTTTAAAACAAATTAAAGGTAAAGTTAAACAACCTGATGTTATAATTACAGGTGAAAGATTAAGTTACAAGTTTCCTAATTCATTGAATGTTAAATCTTGTAGATTTAGTTTTTACGTATTTACATTTATAATACATACTTTACTTTGTAAACTTTGCCATTTCATTTCTATTCCAATACACGAGAAGTTTTGAATGGTTTAAACAACGTCTTTTCTTTTACCTGTTCCTACCAGCGGGCTGTCGACCATTAGAAAAATAAGTGACGACTATTGGAACATTTTGAAAATGGAGTGTCTAAGATTAAGAAAAATTTACATAAAAAAAATAGATGAAAGTCAAAATAGTTTAGATGCATTCAAAACAGTTTTCTTTGTTAAAGTGTCGATTACTGGTGCATTTACCTTAACACAACACACGATTTACTAGGATTCACGATTAAATAATGATTAGAAGCCTTAAAAATCAAATTAGGCAAATCCATACTTATATTTTGCAATGTAAATCGTAAATAATAAAGGTCCAAAGATTGAATCCTGAGGTACACCAATATGAATAACTTTAAATATGTTTGTAAACATATTTCGCGAAGACGTATAAGGAGAAAGAAAACGGCTTTGAAATTTTGAATCATTCTGTTTATAATTTTCGTAATTTCTTATTGTTTTATGAGAAATGGTAAAATAATGTCGTAGTTTTCCTTCAGACACGACCGCTCTTGCGTAAATTTCATTGATAACTATCTTCATCAAAATTAAATCAAAACTCCAAAATACAAATACGAGTTTTTTTACAATTTTCTTATTACAAAATCTTACATTCCTAATTTCATATCCTTTGTGTACTTATTCAATTATACATATATTCCAAAATTACAAGTATATATAAGAAATACCCTTATAAATTTATACTTTTAATTAAATTTGAAATGTCTCCATTTATTGGTTTTTTGCATTGGGTATTCAAGTTAATTAACTAGCAATTTTTATCAATTATATAGGTACTTAATATTAAATTTTGTTTTTGCTTCCTGCCTTAATCCTTTTGCCGTGTTATTTTCCCATTAACTTGGTTGTGCAGCAAAAACCGTATTTTTGTTAATAAATTTTGTGAACATCTGTTGAAATCAATTAGTGTTTATTGCCCATTCAAATTAAGCCTCGTTCAACTTTGATTAACGTGAACTTTTTCTTATACTCTTTAATTTGCCAACACTTTCACCCTTTCTGGATGAATAAAAAAAAGTGATTTGAATTAATTTCAACTCGGCGTAAAAGTCGAATGTGTTTACCAAACAAATACTAATTTTAAAATTATTTATGCCAAATGTGCTTGCTTAATTTTGTTAAGAGCAAAAAGTTTGGGGTTATTTTTAAAGCAGCACAGGTTCCTTACTTTATATTAATTTATTTATTTTTACAATTTTTTTTATATTTTTGCGCATTTAAAAAGCACAAACGGTTCATAAAAAATAAAAACAAAATCAAGTGATTGAAAATGTATCTCTTAAATTTTTACAGCTACGATACTGTACATTGTAAAAGCATAATGAGATTATTGTAAAACGAATGTATCCCCATTTGAAGTGAATGCTGCCTTTGAATTTTAGTAAGTATATTAGATAAGTCCATTCAATTTTAACCGAAAATATTCTGCTTTAGTACCTAAAAAATGTAGCAGGAACTAAGTAATCTTGCAGTGTGTAAATTACCACTTTTTATATAGAAAGCAAATTTAATAAACATCTATACACAGTGTATCTACGAATAGACTTAATTACCATTGAATAAATTTTATTTTTGATTTAGAAAAAAATATAAAAAGTTACTGGCACTCTGATTTATTTAAACATATTTTCATTAACAATTAAAAACGCTTTGAGTGCCACATTGCAGAATTTAGAATATTTTCACCTACAGATTTCATTTTATTATTTTCTGTTTTTTTTGTTAACCTTAATCCCATCCCCATTACTTCATAATATTATTCATGCATGTCCAAATATTAGTTATATTTCCTCATGTCATTGGTTCTTTTCCTTCAATTGAATATAAGAAATAATCAGGGGTGTGTACTGTGTAGTACGGAATCAGACTGATTATTGTGCTGAACTTCCAGCAAGTCTAGTAGATTAAGTCCCCTGTTTACAGTAATCTCTTCCCGAAACAGTTTCACCTTCTGAAAACCGTCGCTTCACATTCAGTGAGAATCTGAACCGGACTCATCATAAAACCCGTGAGAATTTTTAGATGTTTTTGCTGACAGCTAAATAATCGCTGTGCTCTTTGCCAGTGAAGTCAATTAGTACAGTTTTGGACTACTTTAGCCCTAGTAGCCTCACCCACTGTTCCGATCGTCAGCCCAGAGTGCCTCACGTATTGTGGGCTTGTCAATACCACAGAAGGGCTCTGGCTTATCAACGGCGTGACCGTTCCTTTTCTGGCAAGGCATACGCCTACTCGTTGCCAATGTAGTGTCCCGAGAACAAAGCTAGAATGAACTTATGCTCCTAGTTTATTCAGTTTCTTTTTAAAAGTTATCACTATCCCTAACCTGATGACACAGCTGCTCAGCACTGAGATGGCCGCTTAGCTATTGGAAATAATATTGATATGTCAGCCCAGATCCACGTTAAACTGAAGCCTGAAAGGTACTGGGGTATCTGCCCATGGACTTATAGTATTTGGTGCGTGGCCCAAATAACCTCGCACCTTTGGCCGTTTTTGATCCGTCTCTAAACCAACAGATATGGCCATCTGGCCGCTGAGAAGCAAATTCTCCCAGCCGCCCAATATTTTCTGTTGCCTAGTGCCAACCGGAAGTCTCATCTGGAGTAGAGTCCTGTTCGAGTGATTGAGACTCAGACCACTGTTTCTTCTTAGTCTTTTCAAGCGCGGTAGCGACAAGCTTGCCTTCCTGTCAATGACAAGATAGAAATGGGTTAGCCCCCAAAGATGCTCAATGCCTGCTGTGGAACAGGTTTGCATTGTTCCAGTAATACATATGCACTCGAGTCTCTGTACTGGGGGTTGATAGACACCAGTTGTTGTGGCAGATGAAGAATAAACGACAGTGCGGTTTATTACTTGAAATATATTATATTACACTAGATACAATATTTACTAGGGTCAATCAAATATAAACGGATTTTTTTATTATTTACTAAATGAAAATAAAAATACGAAAGGATTTTCTACATAGTTTCCGCCACTGAAATGCATTTATGCGAACGGGTAGCGAGTCTGGCGAAACCGTTTTCGTAAAAAATAGAGGGCGAATTGCGGACAAACTCATCCACTACCGCATCGTCCTCAAAACGGTGCCCTTGTAGTGATTTTTTCAGCGGCCCAAACAAGTGATAGTCGCACGGGGATAAGTTTGGACTGTGTGGAGGTTGTTCGAATGCTGTCCAGAAATTTTTTTTCAATTTGTCGCGTGTTATGGCAGCTGTGTGAAGTGTGGCGTTGTCATGAAGAAGGAAAACGCTTCGATTGGTGGGCTTTGTTTTTTGGTCAGATAAGCAGCCTTAACTTTCTCCAAGAGTTCACATAGAAGAAATTTCCATAACCGTCAAGCGTTTGATATTCTCAATAAGGTCACAAACAGCCCGAATGTTTTCTACAGTGATACTTGTTCTTGACCGTCGTTGAAAGCTTTCGTTTTAAACAGTTTCTCGTCTTTTCAAGAAATTTCTATGCCACTCATAAACACAGGTCTATGAAAGGGTTGATTCCCAGAACTGAGCACAAAATCGTCTCAAAATTTCAGCCGGTTTAATCCCCTCTTTTGTTAAAAGCTTTATTATAACATGTTGCGCAACGGACGGGTGCACCTCTTGCTCACTCATTGTGTTGCTGACTGACGTAGAGGCTTGTCAAGGGCAGGGGATTGAGTCTTGACACCACCTTCTTTCATCCAATTAATTTTTCTCTATTTATTTGTATTGAGTATGTCATTGTTGAATCAGTAAGGTTGCTGAAAGTATGCTTCCTATACAGTCAGCATATGTTATTCATGTTTGACAAAATGCTGACGATGTTTTGTACATATTCCGCATACTTCCTTGTGTGTGCGTTATGGGATTGCTTTTACAACTCCATATGGGTCCGTCCTTAGTGGATTACCGATCCATATAAGATATACCTCGAATTCTTAGGGCTGGCGGTGCATGACAAATGAGCGCGCAAGCGTGTTGCTTCAGCGCGACCTGTATGTGACAGGCTAAGGTCATCAGAAACCGGGAGTCGTTAGCTTCATGACGTGTACGCGAGCACGTTGTTTTAGCACACTTGAACGTTAAAAACTTAGTGTGTGTTTTTGATCGGCGTGTCCTCTGAATTAGCGGATGTGACGTTTGTGGATGTAGCAGTGGTTGTGGCGTTTTATCTTGACGGTTTGTTTGTTGTGATGGAGTTGATGAAACGCACTTTTTGTGTGTAATCCAACAGCCCAAACCAATGTGCATTACATCGTAGTGAAGGTGAAAGAGAGCTGGAGGATAGCTTTTCTTTGGTTGGCACTAGTCTAATGCCGGATTACTTTTTGTTTTAACAATGATCCCTGCCGTGGAAGCAACAATTATTACGTTCAATTTTTGTGTTTTTGTTAAAGTTTGTGTATTTATTTTTAAAGAAAAAATTACTGTAACCTTCCAACCAACGCCGTTGACCAACGCTGTTAACCGCCGATCACGTATAAAATATATATGTCTACAAAATGTCTAAGTAAGAATTTCAATTCGTAAATTATTCAAAATATATCGTTGAAATTTCGGTGAATCAATTGTTAGCGTGCAATTTTCCAGATACCGTTAAAAACAGAAAACTAGTCTACAGGGTGTATTTTAAAATCACCGACAAACGAAAACTGAAGATTCTGTGATCCAAAAAAAGACACAAATTGTTATCATTGCTTTTCCAAAAGTGCTTCGTAACCCAGATATAGGGTGTTTAAAAAATAATGGTTTTGAAGTTTTTTTTGAGATATTCCAGAAATTACAAAAGATATTCAACTGAGATTTGGTACACGTAAATATCCAACTAAGTATACAGTTAATGAGGAGAGTTTGATATTTGCATTAACATTTGTGTTGTCGTTTATGTTAATGCAATTATCTCAAAAACGAAGTGCCGAATAGAAAAATACTAAGTATGATTTTATTTACAGAATTAAGTACCGAAGCTCAAAAAAATATTTCTTCAAAAAAGTCAGGAGCGTACGTCTTTCTTTCACTTTCAGTGATTAACTTAAAAATTCTACCCCACTGGATCAACCCAGTTGACTCAAACCTCTCAGTTTAATATCTTTTGTAATTTCTGGTATCTCAAAAAAACTTCAAAACCATTATTTTTTAAACACCCTACGGTTACGAAGCATTTTCGGAAAAGCAATGATAACAATTTTTGTCTTTTTTTGGATCATAGAATCTTCAGTTTTCGTTTGTCGGTGATTTTAAAATACACGCTGTATAATTTTGTCGACAGAAATGTAAACAGTTATTCTTCAATTATCAATCGTCAACCAAGCATTGACATACAACGATCTCAAATCGCCTGCTGTAATTTCGCACAATTGCACCGTGGATTGTACAATACCAAAGAAACACCAAGAATCACTTGACTGCTATTTGTCCTTTTGGGACTCTTCAGGAGTGAGAAAAGTCGAGTGTAAGCTTGCTATTCTACAATCTTTAGCGAAATTACAGCAGCCGATTCGAGATTGTTTTTATGCCAATGCTTGGTTATCTGTCGACGAAGTTACCTCTTGACGTAACCTATTTCCAATGAGTCAAACTTGAATTTGTACTTTAAAATGCTAATAGCAATTAAAAATCTGCTATTAGGTGTTTAGGTGTCGGGGCTAAAATAGCGTCGAGGATAAAGGGCATCGGGAATAGCCGATTTCGGGGCTAAACCATACCGGGTTGAGCGATCCCGGGACTAAGCGATCCCGGTGCTAAGAGATTCCGGGACTAAACGTTTTCAGGTCTAAGCGATTCCGGGACTAAGCCATTTCGGCTATTAGCGATTCCGGGACTAAGTTGTCTTGGGGACAACAGACCCTCTGAGGCTAAACGGTTTCGGGACTACTCGCTTGCTGGGTGGTCGGGTGAATGAAGTATGGAAACAAAATAAATATAAAAATGATAAACGGTTGCGGGTTAATAATTCTGTTAGTGTTTACTCCTCAATTTTATGTCTTAAATTATTTTACGGTTTTTTCAAAGTTTCCTAAAGATACATTAAAAATTGATTAAAAAAACTTTAAAAGCATCATGATTATGGCATATATCGAATTCAAATTCTAATCGACTGTGACCGATGTTAGCATGGTTACCGTTTCCAAAACGAATGTCAAAACAATCTAACAAGTGGCGTATAATTTTACTTTTGTTATTGTGACAGTATAATTTGGTTATGAAAAATGTAACTTTATATGTGAAAATTAGAAAATAAATTAATGTGGTTACTACGGAAATGAGAAGTTTCGATTGGTGGTATTATTGATTATAATATAGAAAGTGATGAGGTTATTATAGATGATATTATAAGTAATATTGAGCTGAAAGTTTAGCTTCCATTGCACGAAGGCAATATCTTTGATTATTAATCTTCGACGTCTTACATTCGATGAGACAATATAATGAATGAAATGAAATAATTTAACAGAATTAAATAACAAGACAATTCTACGCATATATAAAAAATGATATTTGTTTAAACAAAAATCAGTTTGCTATCGGATAAATAGGAAGGAACAGAAATACAAGTGGATAAGAAATTAGATAAATGATGTTACCATGGTGACTACATATGTAAGCTGTGTAGAAAAAATCGCGTCAGTTTGAAAATTATATCTGATAATTCAAATACAACAATAATATAGGTATATTTACAAAGCTAAAATATTAAGTGAAATTTAAAAATTATGTTCTGGAAAATAAGGTATAGTTTTGTATTTTCTTATTTATAATCTTATTAAGGTTTCTGCGCTTTTTTATAAGATTTATAATTCTTGGAATTGTCTAAACAAATACCACTTGAGCTCAGATTTTGAGCCGGTCATTTTTACGTATTTTTTTCTCGTGGTTACTTTCATATAGGTAATTTAAATGACATTAAGTACTCGAAAAACAAACGAAAAAAAAACGGCTAAATCTGAGCTCTAGTGGTATTGCTTAATTGATTGATTAAAAATGACACGAAGAAAATAATCACCAAAAGTGACTCATTTTTTTGTTGGTGATCTATGTGTAATTTCGTAATGGAAATTTAGTTTTTGCAATATTATGAGAAATTTCTCATTTAATTTGAGACAAAGATATTCCAATTGTATCAAACGGTAAATTTGTACTCTACCAATCGTACATTTCTGAAAATCCATTAAAATTTAGATTACAAAATGGCAGAAAATTATGTAAGGTTTAATCGAACTTTCATTGACGATTGTATATCATTAATAGAATAATTCATAAATCGTATAATAGTGAATGAAATTTACAACAATTTGTGTAGCTTAGTGTTTATAGCAAAACATTTTATTAAAAATCCACCTAATATTTAAGGAAAAATATAAAAAAGAATATGGCAAATTGAATAATGTGTGTATTTATATGTTTTTTTCTGTTTCAGGTGAGTACAAAATATGGGATATAGAGCTTTTTAGTGCTATGTTTATGCGGGTAAGTTTACTAAATAATTCTCTAATAATCTTTAGATTTAGTAAACGTTTTTTTTAATAAATTTTAATATTGTATATAAACCATACTATTCCGACGTATAAGTTCCTTTGAATTCAAATATTATATTGATTTAAGAAAGTAGTAGAACGACAAAACAACCTAAACAAGGAACTTCAAAGAACAAATAAAAAAAATACGATGTTAAGCTATTTCTTATTTGTTTGAATGAATTGAAACTGACATAATAAATTCGTCATTGTGTTCTGTACATACAAACGGTATTAATATGTCTATACCAATATTCCACTGAATGGATTTTGATTGTCACTATACATGGATCATTTAGTAGTGTCCACTCTATCCATATCTACATTTATCATCTACATATAACGTCATTGTCTAATCAAGAACGCTGTTCTTATTATGGAACTGTAATTAGGACAGGTTTGTACGCATCGATTTACAAAGCATTTCCAATTTAAATGTTAATAATAATAATAATAATAATTCAAATCTTAAAGCTTTTACTTTGGTACATACATACACGTCTTTAAAGTTGTCGCAAAACAACTTGTAATACGGGAAACGGATTTAAAATGCACCTAAGAACGAAAAAATACTAATCGAAATAATATTATCTACAGCGAATTACATGGTATTTAGTAAAAATACTTTTAATGTAGGTGCCATGATTTTAATCCAACAAAAAAAAATATAAATACGTTTAAAACAATTTAATTTTCTGACGTGTTAGGATAGCACACTTATTTGTCGTAAATACTTTCTTGTTTCGTCGTTCAATTATAGAAAATACCGAAAATAGTTATAAAAAAACATGTAAAATTTCAGCTGCGTAAGCTAATTTAGATTTTTTTTTTGTAAATGATCACGCGGTTTTAAAGTAAAATTTTAAATTTTTTGAAAAAATTCTTTGTGTCTAAAAATAATACACATTTCAGAATTCCGTTTATGATATGTCGCAGGTACCAAGTCTACCCATACAATAGCCAAATGTATTCTATTTTATTTTGAATATAATTAAAGAGAAACAACTAATACATGTAACCGCTCCTAAACACGCCATCATAAATGCGAAAGACTGTACCTAGAATGCTAAAGTTAGCGCTTAAGGCTCCTCTATACAGCTTCATAAACTATGTGTTGATAGCAGCGCAAACTGGTGTATCTAAAAGGAAGTGTTAGGTACTTTTATACCTGGGTCGTCCTTGGTACTTAGTGCATTCAAGCAGAAAATATTTAAATAAGGGATTAAACAATACTACAGACGGGTTTACTATTTAAATGTAAAAATCACCTCTGGTTTTTCAACTTTTCGTTTACCGAAATTTAGAATTGTAATCAGTTAATATGCTACTTTAAATTGACTTTAAATTTTCTTTTTATAAGGTACCTACTTATCATTTCAAAAAATGCAAATATGTAAGTATGAGTTACTGTTAATTATATGTGTTCATATCTTATGTACTAACTAGGTTTACCTTACTTAAACCTAAAGGTTTTTGAGATATTTTGTATTTTATGAAAAAGTCGTCACAATTTTACCGATTCATATCTCAGCAACTATTTTCTTTTTCCAAACTAAATTTGCATTAGTGTCTATGAATTGATCAGAATTTATGTAGAACTTGTGAAAAATCCACTGTCATACACAGGATGTGTACAAATTGAGATTAAATAATAACATGTTTTGAAACGCAATAACTTTTTTTTAAATTTTAATTTAATTTATTTATATATTATAATTTAATTTAAAAATTTTAAATAAATATTTTAAATAGAACACCCTGTATTTTATGCCAACAACAAACGTAAAATGTAATTGTCTATCAAACAGTACTATACTGTCCTATAGTTAAATGTTCACGTTTTCATGAAAAATGCAAATTTTCATAATGAAAACTGATTTGTAACAATTTTAATATTTATCAAGTAAGCTATACAACTTTGACAGGTGAATATTATGCATTTGTAAGGAGGAGAAGATTTGCATTGTGTACATTTCATCAACTGTACTAAATTTTGAGAGAAATGAATATGTATAGAGTTCACAAGGGTTTAATAAACATACAAATTTACTTTATAATAATATCTCTTCAAATGAATTATCTGCTCCACGGATCAATTCCTTAGCTGTTTACAATATGTAAAACATAAAAGATTGGTGAAAACCAAAGAAACATTTGAGTATAAACTAAGTAACAGGTAACTGTAACGACGATTGAATTAAATTTAAACATTCAATCCTCGTTAAGTTATTAATTAATTTGGTCTTTTAGGGCCCCTTCTTTGTGGAAGTATGAAGGACAAACAACTCAATGGGCTGTGATTGCCGATGTTTCGCCCCTCATTGAGGGCTTTATCAAGGCTTTCACAATTATGAGTTGGACGTCAAATTTTGTAAGTGTTTATTTAAAATTTTAAAAATGTTTAAAAATTTTAAAACGTTACAAAAATGTATAAAACTTATAACACAACAAGTTGTGAAGTCTTGATAAAGCCCTTACAATGGGGGCGAAACGTCTGCAATCACAACCTATGAAGTTGTTTTTTCTTCATACCTCCACAAAGAATGGGTCCGAAAAGACCAGATTATTTTATAATTCTATTTTTTTAACACCGATAGCACATGATTTTGTGCTATCCCAGACTGTTTCTCAATTTGATGGTTTCAAATGGAAGGATTTGGAACCAACATTCCAATAATGTTGACGGTACCTTTCTCAGCATTTTCAATTATATAATTTTTGCGTCTAGGTTTGTTAAAACTATCGTGATTATATATACAAAAGATAGATTTGTCAGGTTGCCTTCTTTCCGGATATCTATATAATTCACTTGGTTTTCTGTATTATTTATTTATTTGAATAAAACATTCCAGCATTTCGAATCTTTCGTTACTTTCATAGGACATTGAACTGTTTTATCTGAATCACATCAACAATGACAATGAGAGGCAGATGTTTTTTTAAAGCTCGTTACTATTCTGTATAAACAAATACAACTTTATGTAATAACTCGAAATTTAAAAAAAATGAAAAACTGAAGATTGAACGTCAAAATATTTTTTTAAAAATTTTTACTAATAGACTAATATACACTGTGTCCAAGATAAGAAGGGCCAAAGTTGTTCCCTCAAAGGCAAAAAATGGCGGTCAGACATCTTCGAACATTTTATGCGTTTATGAGATATTTTGAAAATTTTTGATTTTTCGATTTTACATTTAATTTTTTTCTGGTCTTAATAGTGGAGCTACATTAATTTTGATAACACTAATTTTTTAATGTAACGTTTCATTTTTGTGGAACCATTATCAACTTTTTTTTCTTTAATACGGCTCTTATTTTTTGACATCACATTTATTTTGAAAGTCGTTTTCATCTCAAATTCATCGGTGTAACATATTTTGCAAGTTATTACCATTTAGGTATTTTTTTCGAGTTTATTAAAGAATATTCCTATTACGAATCTGTACATATCATTTAAGTAAAGTACTAAACAACTAGCTATATCATTTAACACATTAAGTTCAATAATATTCCAATTGACAAATTTAAGTAATAATTTAATGGAATAAGCACAGAACAGAACTTACATAAAAGATAAAGGCAGGCCATGGAAAACAAATGTATGTTCATTGGTTTCACAAATACGACACATCGGATTCAAAATTAGTAACAATTTGTTAAACAACATAAAAAATAGCTATGAAGAAGTGTTATCGGAATTGATGTACCTCCACTATCAAAGCCAGAAAAAAATGTTCATACCTCAAAAAAGCATAAAATTATCGTAGATGTCTGACCGCCATTATTTTGGACCTTTGAGGGCGCAACTTTTGTATTATTTAACAAAGTCTGTATCTGCTATACCGTTTCGGAGATACCTATAGTGGCCCTCCTTATCTTGGACACTGTGTTGACAAAAAACTATAACTCGAAAAACCTACTTTTGTCTACAACTCGAAAAAGACAGGTATCAATTTTGGATTTCACTATTAGGTTGTTCTCAAAAAAAGAGATCGAGAATCGGAGTTTAATTTTTGTATCTATTATAGTTAATGAGGTTCTTATAGTAAATTAATTTTCCACTTATCCCGCATTTGATTTCTAATGCAATTATTTAAAAAAGCTTTATATGAATTTCAAAGGTGCACAACCTGCAACCAAGAATTTAATAAGACGATGAATAAAACAATGAAAAAACTAAAGAACGAGTGAATAATAAACTGCAATAATTTTGCATGTGAGTGAGTTCCTTCAACTCAAAATTTTAAAGCAGTATTTGCTTCTGTGCTCTTACGAATCTTACTGCTACGCCTATGACTAATGTAACTTTATAATCAATGCTAATGTGAATAGATAAATGCATTGGTTATTAAAAAGTTAAAGCTGATGACACTTTCTTGAAGTTTTACAAAATAGTGCTAAAGGTTATTTAGCTCGAATTGTTTGCTTTCTCACAATTCACACAAATGCCTTTGATTCTGCAGGTCTTTTGATTACTGTTGTTCTTTCACAACATTTTCTTTTTAATTTTTTTACTGAGAACTTTAAGAAGTTACGAGCTTTTGGTTACATTTTTTAGTCTTATTTTATTTTCACACTAAAAAAATGTCAGTTGCAATAATAGACTTGAAATACAATTGTATAATATATGTCAGTTACAGTAATGGATTACCAGAGATGTCTTTTGTTTGAATAACTGTTTTGCGAAACTAAAAGATAGCGGTAATTGCCTCTTGTGGTTTAAGAAACTCCGCTTTGAGATAATATCAGTTTGTACAAAAAAGTTGTGTTTTCAGATATGTAGTTACTGAAATTTATTTGATGGTACTATTGATTTCAGAAACTGGCACAACTTTAATTATGAATAAGTACTTTATATACCACCTCTTCATACTTTTGTTGAAACTTGAACTTTCGGATTAATTTTACTGTCGTCTGTTTACAAATTTGATAGTACAAATTACTGATTTGGTAATTCTTCGTCAAAGCAGGTAGTAAGTGTGGCACATGAAAATCGTGTAATTTAGAAAGAATTATGGTCACAAAAAATTCGTCACTTCAAGATATTTGTAATAAATTCCAAATCGTTCTGACACTATCAAACATGTAAAAGAATACTTAAAGTGTGCGAAAGTTACTCAAAAAATAGAATAAACGTCTAACAGCGTCGCAACTTAATAGTTTTGATATAAAGAGAGAAAAAAAATAGTTGTTAAAAGTATCTAACTACGTCGGAACAAAACGATGTTCTGCGCGCATGTTTTTTTCAAGACGAGTTGTAAATTTCCTACACAAAGAGAAAATGAAAATTACGTTTTAAAAAAAATAGTTCAAACAAAAGTTATAGATAATAAAATTTTCCATAACCTTTCTTACATAACTTGTTTTGTGTACCTGATATCGGTGGAAATATTTTTAAAACAATTAGTGTCACGTGACAGTATATCTCAGTAATTACTATCGAATAATTATTCAACTTTTATTTGAAGTACGAATATGTAAAATGAATATTTTCTATATCCTCTAAAAATTCGAAAATCTATAGGTTAACCGCCCTTTCGGTTCGACATATTATGCCCAAAATCTAATCAGATCTTCTCTAATATAAGTAATATCCATAGATGTATAAAAGCAGGCAGGCGATTTTCCTGGTATAGTAATATGTGTAAGTTTATAAATTTTGTTCTTTACTGGTTACTTTTATACAACGTTTATTTTTGACATATTGTACGCAAAATAAATAAGTTTAAAGCAAAAGTAAATTATAATAATAGATGTTTATTTTAGGCGGATAGTTTCCTTTTCAAAGGTGGAAGTGTAGTAAAACAAAAGCCTTTACCACAAGCTTCTGTCGACGTTTCTCTCCAACATATCAGGGCTTTAACTAACTTTTAACTAGAAACTTTTGTCACATATATAAATTTTTGAATAGTAATTAATGGATTCATTAGAAGGATAAAATCTCTAACGATTATGTAAAATAATACTTATAATTTTACAGATACGAAGCAAAGTATTTATATCACGGAACTTGCAATTCAAAGTTTAAATTTTATGTTAATACTTTACTTATATAATTAATATTCTTGAAAATATTGTTAAGACAAAAGGGGCACGCGATTACGTATCACGGTAATTATCTATAGAAAAAATAGTTTAAACAAAAGTCGTGTAAAAATAAATTAAAAACAATTTTTATTTGAAAATGTGTTTTAAAATTAATTAAGTATTCTAGAGAAACACCGATTATACCCATAAACTAACCAAACCTATAAAGTAACTTTAAATACCAAGTTTCATAAAAATTGTGTGTTTGCATCACGATATTGACTTTTTCATTTCTTATTCATTTGTTTATTAACAACTGGTGCAACGAAAATGTACCTCCATCTACTTAATCGACCACATGAAAGGGACTCTCAACTTATTGTTTAGCTAGAAAATCATTTTCTTATTATACAGTCAACACAGTCACTTATGGCACCACTACAGCATCTTCTTGGAAATTTGCTTTTTTCAATAGTTAGGTCATGAAAGTATAAAGAAAAACGCTGTGGGGTTAGTATGGTTGCTATTTTCAGGTACATCAAGGTGCAACATAAATGCGAACTACTCAAAAACCTTTATGATTATGAAACTCCGCTATTACAAAAATTTGCAAACCCCTTAGAATTATCTTTCATGCTATTATGATACCTAAAAGTCCATTGCAAACTTTATGGACTTTAAAACTACGAGGGGCACTATAGAAGAAATCTACCTAGTCATCAAACAAAAGACATACGATTTTTTTGAGAATTTGTTATGCCATTTGTTTTCCAGTTTTCCCTTGTAAAAAAAGTTTTCTCTTGGTCGTCAAAAAAGTCTTCTACCGCGGCTTTTAGGGCATCGTAGGTGCCCCCGGAGAGTTTCTTCAATAGTCTAAGTACATAAAAGTCAGAGGAAGCTAGATCCGGACTATAAAGAGGGTGGTCCACCTTTACCAAGTTGCATTTTTGCACAATTTGTTTGACTTTCGCAGCTTTATGAAAAGTTACATTGTCGTGCAGCAGAAGCATTTCTTGGTTGTTTTTTATCAATTGATTTACGAAGATTTTGTAAAGTCTTGCCATAAGTATCGGTATTGATTGTAGTATCTTTTGGCACATATTCGACGAGGAGAATGTCTCAAAAAATGGTAGTCAACAATTTTTTGGCAGATGGTTGCGTCTTTGGTTTTTTGGGGGTTTTTGTTTGTATTCATATTTGCCACCCAATTTGAACCCATCTGCCCGACAACTTACTAATGTACAAATTGTTGTGTAACCAATTACCAATTTGTATTATTTTTGTATATTGTTTGTCTTTTTACAAGTTATTTTGGTCCTGTTCATTATAGTTTATTGTATGTTGAAATTTATTTTCCAGTTGAATGTTTCCATTCTTTTTCTACCTTTTCTGTATATTTGTTGACTATTTCATCTTCTCACAGCTTGTATGCTTTCATTTTTCTCTGCTTCTGCGTGTAAGTTTTTGTTCTTTTTATTATCAACTCTTTCAATTTTTATTTTTGCTAACACTAAATAGTGATCGGTGTATAATTCAGCTTCTCTTTTACATTTCTGTTTTGTATTTTACTTTCATATTTTTCATTTATTATTACGTACCCAATGATGAATTTCTTTTTCTGCTCAAGCATATTTGTAAATGTTTTATGTTTATAGAAAGTGTTTGTTATTAATAAGTTATTTTCGACGCAGAACTCTATTTTTTTCTTCCCTTTTTTCCGTTCTCATTCCTTATTTCTTCTCCTTCATCCTTTTTCATAATCTTTCGTTAATATCTCCTATTATAATTATTATTCATCCATTTATTGTTTTGTTTAAATGTCACCAGAACTAGTCTTTCACTTGTGCTTTTGCATTTGTTTGGACTATTATTATCGTTGCTGTGTTTTTCTACATTAGGACATTTTCCCTGGACAATATTCATTTTGCTTTCGAATCTGTTGTTCCTAATATATCTAATTTAGCCTTATTAAAGTCTTTGTCCAATTGTTGTTCCTTTCCTGATCTCCTTCGTACTTTTCATGTCCTTTTCTTCCATATCTTTCCATCTATCTTCTCTTTTCTTATTTTTTTGTCCATATTTGTAACTCTTGTATCTCTTTTACTGTTTTTGCTCGATCGTCATTTATATCGTCCATTCTGTTATACATATTTAGTTTTTACTTTTGCTTTGTTTTTAAAACGTTTTTCTTTTCTTGCAAATTTTCTATATCACCACACACACCAATGAGAAGAGCAACATACGAAATAGGAAATTGATGCATATCATTAGAGTATGATTTTAAACTTACTTTGATTAATAAATACTTCTCATCGTCTGTATTTGTCAAAAATGTATTAATTTCTGGGAGTGTCAAAACTTTTCATTTTGTAGGCTCATAACCTACTGAATTTCGCTTCAAAAACGCCCTTACTCTGGCGAATTTGTTTATTTGAATATTTTCTTTGACATTCAAAACAGTTTTTATCATCGAATATTTTGATCAAAGTGTAGATGATTTTACTTCTTGCGACTGTAATGCGAAAATAGTTATAATGATAATTTAAAAAAGTTATTACTGTAAAAAATACCGGCCCTTACCCTGTCATGTAAATAGTTCTACATTGCGTCTTCATTTATAATTACAATGTTGTTCATTTCTTTCCATCGAATGAATGTCTCATATTCCTTTTTTTGTCAAGATTTCACTGGAAGCAAATCTAACACAATTTTCTTCGCATTTTCAATAATATTTAAATCAAATGAAAAATCGCGCATATAACAAGTGAACCAAAATTAAACGCCTAGTTTTTGATAAGAAATAATTAATATACAGTTCGTTTAACAACCAAAAAAGTTAAACGTAACCACTCTGTATCACCGTGTATCTTGTACATAACAAATTTCTTGTTGAAATATGGTCACTCTGCACATACATATTGCGATGGATCGTAATTATTTAATTTTAAAAAAATTACTTGAACTATGAGGTTCCCAAAATTATTCCGATTAAACTCTTGGATTGGTTTAAAAAGAAATATTTGATTTCATTCAATAACAAATTTAATATGACATACTATTATTATCAAACAAAATTTTAACAAAATTATGCGCACGTTTTCACAAAAATTTAATCTAAATACTAACATTCAACATTTAAAATTTTATTAATTCATGAAAACTTTATAATTTTAATTTTGACTTGCCAAATATCAAAGTGCAAGTGCGTCTTATATGTTAAGCAATCCGGTGTTCATTGATGACTGCCGTCGTGTCTTTTCCCTGCACTTGAATTGATCTGTAACCTTGAACTTAGGTTCGTTTTCACTTACTGTTTTTCACATCTGAGCTCATAATTTAATCTTTTGCGTCAGTCAGACGCCAATTAATCCGTCCTTTGTATTTAATTTTGCAAAATTTGCGCCTCTCGTAACTTACAAAATTTGTTTATGTCTCCACATATTCATCAATTTAAAACCTTATGAAAATTTAAACATCGTTTCTTAACCATTTATTGCAACTAAACGAAAGTATTATTTACACGAATAAATTCAATTACTTTTTTAAATATACCTTTCAAATGTCCAATGATTGCATTTCACGCATCATCGTCGGATCATCTTATTTCGGCTTCTTCCACACTTGTTTGAAGGAAATCATTTCTTTTTGGAATCTTATCTGATGCTAACATCCTTATATGTTCAAGAGATTGTGAGATTTGGCACTAACAATTTAATTCAAATTAAATGAATAAAAGATGAGGCATGAATGGACTAGACTTTCTCTTGATATACCTTAATCCTACACACAAATAATAACAAAAGGGTTAAGTACACAAGTACGAAGGCTGCTACAATTCACAGTAAAAATTCTTATGGACTAAACTTAACTAATACGTTAACATGCGTCTCTAGTAATATAGCCGAGTAAGAATCATGCTTAAACGTTAACTACTTTAAGCTTGCATATAGGTAGCAAGTCTACTAATACGTCAATGATGCAATTTTGGAGAAAACGAGAGAACCTCACTGTTTGTCTACAAAGATGACAATATATGCTCGGCTAGGTGAATGTGAGAATTTGTAAGTTATTTCAAAGTTGCGCCACTCTTTTTAACTCAATATAAAAGTACAGACATTTATAACAGAGAAACGAAATGTCAAGGGTTAGAGAACAAACAGTGCGCATGCTCTAGAGATTGGTTCTTAAGCTTTTAAAGGTATAGGTTACTTGCATGGAATTAATCCTTAAGTCGACGTACCATTGAGAAAACAAAATTTGGGACACTTTGAACATAACTAATTTAAATAAGTATTTTCACTTAACGGTTAAACATTAGTAACCTGACCTTCATGAATTATTTCGATTTAACAAAGAATAGAGTGAAAAATACTTATTTAACGTAGTTATACTAATTTAATAACTTTCAATAGTGCACAAATTTTGTTTTCTCAATGGGTACATCACGTAACTGCTCGAGGCTTCTAATCGCTTGGATTATCAGATAACTTTTGAAGACGTTTATAATTTCTCTATTTCCAGCATATAGTATAATAATTCTTTTTACTGCTTAATCGGGTTTTTAGAACAAGACAGGTTACAGAAGTCGATATATAGTTACGCAGTAAATTCCTACTTCTTATGTTTAAGGTGTAAAGAACGACAATTGTGAACAAGTGTACGCAGATGTATCGGGTGAATTGCTTATTTTTGCATGAAAGACAACAAAGGCAGCGATCGATGTTAATGGAAACAATTCTTTTATTTATCCATTGGAACTAATGCCTAAAATTAACCCTTGCAGCACATACAAGTCGTTTTGTTGACGTTATTTTGGAAAGAAAGTTCATAGACAAAAGGACGAATATGACATAAATGTCAGAACGACCCACTCCGAAATCAAAAAACAGAGACGTCGAAAAAGCATGGGCGTACACAAACATTTTACCGTTTCGGAAATTTACCGTTACAACATACTGTTACCAAACCTATTGTTTTGTTTTTCTTTCACAACTGCAAAGTATAAATGTTGCAGTCGGATGTCAAAATCCGTCAGTTTGCAAACCTGGTCAAATTGTAAACTGTCGACGTTTACTACAACGTTTTTGAAATACTGATTATTTTTACAATATCATTATTTTAGGATTTACCTGAATAATTTCAGTCAGTTTCTAAAACAAATGTTTTATTTTCTTTAACCACTAAACTTTATTATTAAATTGAATGTTTAAACATACTGATTATTTTTATTTAAAACTTACATTCTACATTTTAAATAAACAAATACATTTTGTCATAAATTATAAGTAGGTATAACACAAATCATATCAAACTCTGCCCATTACAGAAATTCAGTATTTCCAAATGAATGATCTCTTCTTGGGATATAGTGTACACTTTATATTTATTGAACACTCTATCAACTTAGTATTTCTACTTGAATATTAGTAATGTTAATATTCTCAATATCTTCCACATAAATAAAATGTTTGGTTATTTTAATGTTTTCAGTGGCAGATATCAAATTTTCAGCACTTTGTTAGAAGGTATAATTTGTACCCTCTCAGCAAAAAGTAGGTCGTGTGTTAAGGGCGCCAAATTCTAAAAGCGGACATGAGAGAGAGCTAACGACGAACAAATCGCTAGTAGCTATTCTGCACCGCACAAAAGTAGCAAACAAAATTATTCAGGATTACAAGACAGAAAACGCAGCTCACAATTAAACACGCTATATTCAATTAACATTTAAGATAAGAGACAAATTAAAGTTATCACAGTAATCATATCACACAGTAGTTCAAAGTTATCCAGCAAATTAGAATGCATATGCGACAGTCCGCCCCTGGTTTGTAACCTATAAAATGTAATACAAACGCTCGTGTTTAATCTACAGACACAAGAGATCAAATGAGTCGTGTAAGTGGTTAGATTTCAACTTTCAATTCGTTTGCAAATACTCAGGGATTACAAATTATGAATGGATGCATTCGTAACCGTGTACCGAATAAAACAATCTTGCAATTGGTTGGCTTGTCGTGTATCAACCGAATGATGTACCCTTACAATACTCGTACAAAAGATTAGCTGAAGGCATTAGACAATCGCGATTCTATAAAGGGTACAGCGCAATATAAGTAAGTGCGAATTAAAAAGTCTGGAATACGAACTCAAGTGCCGATGGCACGTTGTTGGCAACGATCGACTGTTTGTGTTTAAAGTCTATTTGTTGAGATACGGCACTTCCGAGATAATAAAGAAATAATCAGACCTTTATGGTGGAGTCTGGCGGATACGATCGGGACTGACAACCCCGGAATTAGTCCAGTTGTTGCGACACTACTAACGATTACCCAGTGTATTTCAGCTCGATTATATCCCCGACAGCCCTCTACGTCTAGCCGACCAGGTGGTAACGCAAGATGTTGGCCGCTTCGTCATTGTCGTATTCAGAATGTCCGTAGTAACGCATAAGAACTAAAGAGAAAGAAGGAAAACCTCTGTATAAATTCAGTTGTGTATTATAATTATGAAAGCCAAGTTTGTAATCATTACCTGCAGATGATTCGCCAAAAATTCCAAAATTTCCTATTACGGCAATTCTCGGGTATCAAGATAGGATTTCTCCCTTATTGGACAATTACCATTTTGAAAAAACGTCCCCAATAAACACAAATGGAATGGGAATAAACCGGCAAACGCAGCGAGGTTCTTCACAAAAGAAATAACGTCACCGTCAAGAAAATGACTAACGGAAATTGGCCTATAGATTTAAGAGAAAAATCCCCAAATTGATTACCCATTTAAGTTGAATTGGAGCGAAAAATTTTGGTAATCAACCATGCAGCATATTTGCACCGTAGAATAGAAGGTTGCCTATAGGATTGGATTACTATTTTAATATCCTTTCTGCTTTTCAGTGAAATGACTAACGTTACGAGTTTCATTACCATAATTTTGGTTGGAAATTTCATCCACATTTGTTTGATTACTATTGGGTTCAAAAAGCGTAATATTTTCTAATTCTTCCTCAGGTCTCATATTTTGTAAAATTTTAGATGATAAATCTGTGGAATTAATCCCAACTTGAAAATCAACGTTAAACAGAGCTTTGTATGGCGATGTACCAATTGTTTTTTTATACCATTGTACATAATAGCAACCAAGCGATCAGTTGTGGGAATAGTTATCTTGAAGTCCAGATCTTAACAAGTTTTCCACATTTGGTTACTTTATACCGTGATGCCGAGCACAACATTTCTTGAATGATTAAGTTCAAAAGTTCGGGTCCAATGTCGCTTTGTAATATTTTGGGTGCACCGAATACTAAAAATCCTCATATAATTCGTTGCAGTGCTCTTTACCATCTTATTTTGAAGGATTGAAGGATTTTATAGGCCTTTTAAAAGCAAATATGTATGCCAAAATGACACCGTCTTGAGAGCTGCCATATGGCATTACCAACCGAAAATGTTTTGGCATATAGTAATATTTGAAAATTTTACCGTTTGTCGGCTTTTTCATTTTCTGACGTAGTGATACTAATAACTATTTAATAATCCAGCTGCCACTTCTTCTGTACGTTTTGATTTAAGATACCTTAGGTACAGAAATTTTGATAATTTAGTAACCACTTATATTTTTTGATTGATTCAAAATCGATCAAGTCGGCTTGGCCGGGGTGGTGGGGTGGTTCCATTCCTTTTTGATTTAGATTTAGATTTTAAGTATACAGTCATTTTGTCTCTATCTCCATGGCCCGTGGATATGTGACACTCTTAACAGTTTTCCATAAAAATCTACCGTCAAATAACAAAAATGATTGGACCACATTTATGTTCCCTTTTTTTATAATTTTGTTTACACCACCTATTTCAGGAATGTCATATAAACCAAAAGATTATGTTACTTACCGGAATAATACGTACCTATCGAGTTCTTAACAAAAAATTTTCTTGTCTACGAATTGAGATATTGTTTCCATATTCGTTGATAAACGAATTCCCATAAATGCCACTACTTTGTAATAATGCGAACACAGCCGATTGTTAAAATAAGTTTAGAAACGGCCTGAATACGGTTCAGACAAAATGTAAAATACCACGAATGATAAACAAGATTTGACAATGCGGCGGATGCGTTGTTCAGGGTTTGTAAATTAACTGGAAATGTCAGTCAGGTTCTAAAATGATCTGTATTTTAAAAACGTTTTAGAAAACGTCTGCCAATTGACAAACTGACTAGTCGGCTTGCAAACCGATGGAATTGCACTATTACAGATTATTTATTTTAAACACGTACAGTATATATAACTCTGATAAATACACAACTAATATTACATGTTACAATTTATATCCACTCGCATTAAATGATAACTTTGAACTGAACTTAATAAACACATGACTACGCTTTTATAGTTGTAAAATAATATTCTAGAAGAAAATCGAATGTTCAGAATACGTAGTAGAACGCGGCGATCATTCTAACTTATTTTAGTAATTCCACTGGCGTAACAATACTTTTGCGAAATGTCCTATATTCTTGCAGTACTTACAAACATGGACGCGCGTGTGCAGGGAGGTATATTGCTCGTGGATGTTTGGAAATTCTACAAAAGGTACAACAAAAAAATTTTAAAAGTCTTCAACCAATCAACCCATTCCTTATCGGTGTTTGTGGAATTCAAATCACAGTCAAATCTCTCGGCTCTGTTTATAATTAACCGGATTAGATTATAATGAAACTGCTTTTACACTTCAGGCTTTAATCCGGTAAATAATCAAACTGACATAATAACTATTTAAAAAAGGCTCCTCTTTAAATTATTAAGTATTAGGGAGTTTCTTAACCGAAGTTACGCCTTCACTGAGGACTGTGCCGAAGGATTCTACTTCAATGACATTCAAGTATTTTCTATCCGACGTTTCGGTTGCGTGTGTGCAACCTTTTTCAAAATATCAAAGATTTAGAATGTCAATGACATGTACGAATAAGCTGCAGTGTACATGTACTTCATTGCAGCGCATTCGTGCCTGTCATTAACATTCTAAATCTTTCGTACTCTTGAAAAAGGTTGCACAGACGCAACCGAAACGTCAGATTAGAAGACACTTGAATGTCATTGAAGTAGAATCCTTCGACACACTCCTTACTGAAGACCTAACTTCGGTTAGGAAACTGACATAATAACGTAACTATAAAAGTAACAATACAAAATAAGTCATTTTATAACATTAGGTTATGAGTCTTTTTGGCAAGGTGGATTATCCCCAACATCTAATAAAATCTGAGCCATTTGATGAAAGGAAAAGGAAATCATCGGATAACTTCCCATCTTTATTTATAAGATATGGAATAGCAATGTATTTTAGGAGAGACCGTTTATTAGAAAATTTATAATTAGGTATAATTGATCACGTCCTATTCATCTAAAATAATGTCAGACTTCCAACACTTTCGGTTATACCAGAAGTAGCTATTCACCTTGTAATTTTGAATGAAACACTATGTATATTTTTGCATGTTTAGATGGGAATCATAATCTGAATCTTTTTTATTCAGCCTATAACGTGTCTATAGGTTACTGTTTTTGAGTCTTTTCTGAAATTCTGACAACTAGTTGACGTTCACAAAATGGACTGTAACTCTCACTTGAAATAAGATAAGTTATAATTGTTGAAATATCAATTCTTACCTCAAAAAAAAAACATTCTAAATTGATACTATTCAGCATGAATTAAATATATCAAAAATTCAATTATTATGTTTCGTGATCAAATTACAGACAAAATTTGCTACAAAGTGGTATTACATATTTCTGTACCTAAATCAAATCGTTTTGCCAAAAATGATCTGTTGCTATGGACACGAGAAATAATATTTTAATGGCAAATGAATAGCAACGAAAATAGTGTTTATACAAATAAAGAAATTATTTATTTTTTATATATAGGGTGGCCAATTAGGGCGAGGAAAATATTTAAGTTAGAAAAAAACTTTCGCAATGAAAGTTGTGTAAATCAATGAGCTGCACATTTTAAAATTATATTCGTTTATACAGCGTCATCCATAAAAGTGCGTCATACTAAAGTTATGTTTTTTTAAATGGAATTACTTATTTTTTTTTAAAACTTTAGATTCCTTGTGAAATTCTAATGTGACATTATGCATTATACATAGTGTCTAAAATGGAGGGTTTTGGCATTATTTCACTTTTTCCGGAAAAATTGACCTTTCGAAAAAATTAAATAACTCAGTTATCCTGGAATTTATCGAACTGCGATTTTGTAGCTTTAATATGGATTACATGTGCTAACCAAAGCTAGTGGTTCACCTTTCTAACCTTGCTAAGTTTTGGTCAAATCAATTATTTATTATTTCCGAAAAAAGTGAAATAATGCAAAAACCTTCCATTTTAGATACTATAAATAATGCATACAGTCTCATTAAAATTTTCCAAGAAATTCAAATTTGTAATAAAAAATGGGTGGTTTTATTTAAAAATATACAACTTGGTATGTTGCACTTTTATAGAACACCCTGTATAAACGAAAATAATTTTAAAATGTGCAGCTCATTGATTTCCACAACTTTCATTGCGAAAGTTTTTTTCTAACCCCAATATTTTCCGAGATATTCACCTTCTTCGCACTAATGTGCCATCCTGTATGAAAAGTGTGACAAAGTTATTAGTAAGACTTGCCGAATATTTAAGGATAACTAGCAACACTACTTCAGCTGACAAAAAATGGATGAAAAAAACTAGAAACAAATTACAATAAATGTTCGAAATGGTGGTCGTTCGCATTTAAGCACAATGTTGAGTGTAAAGCAACACCTACCAGTGTTGCTGTTGATACTTCTTGAGGAGAGGGTTGTTGAATTCTGCTTGTACGAATGTTTCGAACTTTTTCTTTGTGTTCAGCCTGTATTGAGGAACTGTTGTTTGATATGTCCGCAAAGGTAGAAGTCCAAAGTTGTTAAATCTGGAGATCTTACAGGGCAGTTCCATGGTCCTAACTCTCCCTTATCCACCTGTCTTCTAACATTAAAGTAAGTTTTTGACCTTTGTGAGCTTTACAACCTGATATAAACAGCTTCTTCTCAAGACATATTGTCAAGAAAATCTTCTATCGTAACCCGTATTGAATTCAGGCAACGCTTCCCCGTTAAAACAAGACATTGAAATTAAACCTTATCTGAGGATTGACCGTAGCCCAGACATGATTGTGATGCCTGTTAAAAATTGCTTCGTCCGTCCAGATAAGTTTTTTTAAAAATTCTCTTCTTCTTCATCTCGAAGATACAGTATCTCACAAAAGTTAACTCTTTCACTATGAGGATGAAGGTTTTGAACTTGTAATCGTAGAAGTGGTGCCTATTCAAGGTCCTTTGTACTGAACATCTACTGACTTACAGATCTTCTTTGGTAGCTCGATAAAGGCGTTAGAATTGGCCTCCACTAAGCCAAGATATTCAACTCTTTGTCTTGGTAATCAACTACAGTTTTTGATTGATTTAATACTTTGCCAATGCTTTCAAAACGCACAAAATTAGCTTTTTCTACAAAAGATTTTGTCGCATTTTACGTGTATAAAAGTAAATTAAAAATATCTGATTTGTATAAACATTATTTTTATTATTGTTATCCATTACTACCTTATTTAGCAATAATGTTAAGGGATTTAATGACAAGCATCAAAAACTTGGCATAAAAAATTATTTCTCGTACTCATAGTAACAATTCATAGCATTCTCAACATACTGGGTAATGAATTATAATTTTCCGCTTTTTGGAAATAACATTTTTTGTCTCCAATTCGACCACGGAACGAAAAATACGGTGATCCATTTAAAAAAAATTGAATTTTTTTTACATTTTTAATTCACGTTGAATAGTATTAATTTAAAAATTGTTCTCAGGCAAAGATTGATATTTCAACAAATACCTACGAGAAAAGAATTACAAGCTTAATTACATTTTCCTATCTCATTTTAAGTAGGAGTTACAGTCCATTTTGTGAACGTCAACCAGCTGTTGGAAAATAATTTTTATCTCAAAAACAGTAACCGATAGAGACGATCAATAAAAAGGGTTCAGAATTATGATTCCCATCTAAAAATGCAAAAATGTACATAGTGTTTCATTTAAAAAAACAAATTGATTAGCGACATCCGGTATAACCGGAAGTGCGGGTAGTCTGAAACTATCAATTATACCTAGTTCTAGATTTTCAAATTTTTATTTTGGCCAAAAATTCCTTAAACTTCTAATGAATGGTCTCGCTGGGACATCCTGTGTGCAGTATAAACAAATAAATCTAATAGAAAACCTGATTTGCATTCTTATTTTCAATATTTGTCATTAATATGTTTATGAGGAAAGTTTTATTTTCAGTTAAATAATTATAATACTTTTAACTCTCGAGTCTTGCAGGGGTATCGATTTTATATTGTTTATAGAGTGTTTGATATTATTTGTGAATAACCCCTATTGATAGCCCCCCTAGATTTAGGTCTGAACTAACGCCTCGTACATTAGTATGCTTAAATTTAATATGGATTTATCGGCTTACAGAAGCGTAATTAATCGTAACAATAAATTTCAAATTCCAATTTGAATAGCCAGCTGATTTCGAAAGTCGTATTGCAAAATGTATTAGTTCGAGTAACGAGTAAGTCCCTTCTTGGCGTGTAACCCAGGTGAATACCCACCTTTTATCCTGCCGCTGTGCGCAGAAGATTGAGCTTTTATGTGCGAGCTGTTTAGGCCGATGAACCACCGGCTGCTAAAATTGCCAATATTAGTCGGCTCGGAGTAGAAGCAGTCGTGCCTGCGTGTTGTCGGATTTGTGTTTCTCGTGGTTGCATGCCGTGGCCGATGAAGTGTTGACGTTTACTTATCCGTTAAATAAACAAATACCACAAACTTTCATAAATTAATAACCAACCGGAAATGCTTGCTAAAGACAAAAATAGACATACTTGGCATTTTACTTCAATGGACTGTTTATCAACACGAATTTGTATACCTGCCACATCGTGGGATACATCCCTAGCTTGTTTGGAAGACATTCATAATATTCATAAGTCGAACACAACTACGTAAGTTATGCACAAAATCGATATCTTTCAGTAGCGAAGCATTTTGATAAAAAAAACTGTCAAGTTTTATTTTAAATGATGAGTAAACTGGTTCCAACCTACGTTAAAACGGTTTAACGAGTATTATTTTCGGCGAATTTATTCCTACATACTCGTAATTGCAAATATAAATCCACGCACGGCAGCCGCTTCTATTTAGATGCAATTAGCAGTAACAGTTAATTGTAAACTTCCACTCGTAAAGACACCATTCAATTTGTTAATTACACTAACTGCAATTCGAAAAATGTTAACGACTGCGATAATGAAAATATCTAACTTAGGTGAACGACAAAAAGTTTTGATTTGAATAATTGAGAAACCGATATACTGGTAATTGCAACGTAAACGTTTGTTATGCAACTATGCATTTGTGAGACTATAATGCAAACATGCAATTTCAAGACGAACAATCACGAGTAAACTCAAGTAAATTCTCGTTAAAACGGAAGAAGTTCTTCATCATCAATCCTTCCTTTTGTAGTGCAAAACTGCCTACACGATAACAATTCAACGTCTTCGAGAAAACGTTAGTTTTAAATGCATACTTCATAGATCAGATTATGGATTTTATTACTATTTTAGAATCAACAGGTAAAAGGCCGAGAGGAAATGCGAACCGGAAGTTTCTAAAAGACCTTTTCTAAGTTTTCTTTTATATTTGTTGAAATAATGTAGTACAGAAGACGTTACGACACAATTGTCGAATATTAAACTTTCGTAAAGGTATCGACATTTCGTCTGTTTAAATCTAGTAAATCTGTTTTCTGAAGTGTCAAAAAATGTCACCTATTTATCTTAACTTTGAAAGATTTTCGAAATAAAGGAAAAAACCGATAATGTTCAAAAGTTTGCTAAGTAGTTTGAGTGCTTCGAATTTTGTCGTTTAGTATCTCACCCATATATTGGTTTTACAGTTCCTGGTGTCATTATGAAGATTTGTATTTAATGTGTAACTTTTGTTTGTTTTAAATGACATAATAATGTGTGGTTTCTTTGTTTACGTCATTTTCACGTTTGACCCTTTTTTTACTTCGATCTTGATAAAATAGAATAGAAGTTGATGAAGAATGTTTTTGATAATCCAGGCCTTTTCCGTTCTTGTTTGGACACCCCCTTACTTTTAAATGGTTATTGAATTGCGTTAAAAGTAAAATAAAATTAAAAGACTTCTAACCCCTCGGGCGAAAATAAATTTCCCACTTGATTTTAACTCCGTTGGAAGAATATGCATTTGTTTATTGTAAACCTCTAAATAATTGTTCCATAAACGTCAATAAATCTGAAAATGAAATATTTCCTAATGCTGTTTTATTGTAATTATGAATGCACATTAATTAAAATGAAGCAGGATTATAATAATTACAAAGAAACAGGATTATGGAAAAATTTCATTTCCGCAATAATATTCTGTGGAATTGAAATGATAGCCGATAATTGTATCGATCTTTGTATTCTTAATAAAAACAAAACTTGCATAAAAATCGATAGGTTATAGGAAACCGTTATTTCAAATATTTCAACTTTCTGAATTTCTGAGTTTAATTTGGAAAGTATAAAATATACCCCTAAATTTTAGAGTAGGTACCTATTTATTTCATTAAAATAATTTGAACTCATTTATGTTTTAGTGACCTTTTTTTATTCATAAACTCGAGAACAACCATTCTGTACAATATAATGTGAATACTTTAATCCACCTGCGCTGTGAAGCAAAATTATTGATCGTACAACCGTAATTAGAAATTTAATTGGTGTTTTTATTCGAATAAATGCTTGTAAGGACAATTAAAATTTATAAAAGAGGAACTTGCCTTTGATCAGTTTTAGAATCATTCTCAACACTTAATCCCTTTAAGGACATTTTTTCCTTAATTATTATAATGATTCCAATGGTTTTTGTGTCAAAAAAATTTTACAAATTTAATAAGATGCGACAGATTCAAAATCGAAAATTTAACATAATTTTTTCACTTTGTGTGGCTCTGCTTTTTGGTGCGGTCGTGACAATGTCTGAAATTCTAAGCGCAACGGAATTATTCTTGCGGGTTTTATATGTTAGTGGTTTACTTGTTTATGGGGATCGGCCAAGTGGAGGTACGAAAATGTTAGAAATGCGTCACCACTACTATGGCATACTGAATGGGATCGAAGGAATCAAGTCAGCGTACGAAATTACGATACATCTATCTGTACTAGTAGTGAACAAGCTGTCGAGGTTCAAAATTGCATCGTCGCTAGTACGACGCACAAGACGGGATGTTATATGATTTATTAGGATGAAATTCCCACTCGAAATTGTCACAGTTCGGAGTCAGGTATTATGCGTATGCATCAAATAGTATGGCGAAATTTTAGTATAATGCGCTCACGCCAAGACAATTCTTTTCGATTATTTACAGACAAACTTTACGAATGATATGGATGAAAGAGTGATTGTGAACAAGCTAGGATTTGCTATCCTATACAAACTTGAAAATAACAAGTAAACCACCTAATTTTATACCTTTGTTGTACGGAGGTACTAAAAGTATACCACATTATAAATGTATTTGTTCCAGTTATACTCGGGTTTACAATTTAAACCATGTGCGCGTAGGGCTCATTACGCCATTCCTCTTTAGATAATTCGCGCGATTTTCCCACCCCGGCCTGCTTGCATGTTTCAACAGGAATTTATTGTAACGTGAATAACAAGTGTGTTTATAAGTTCAAAATTGTTTTATTTTTAAGTCTTGGTTTGTTTCGATGGTCTAAGATTAGAAGTACATTTTCTCTAGACCCTAACAAAGGTAGTACACTAAAAATTTACAATAATTTAGTTTCATATTATGTTTTAGCTTCCGTAAATCTATAATTTTATTTTGCCTGAAGATGATTTTGTTTTACCTGCAGTAGACGATTCTGAGGCAGATTGGGATTCGGAAGATAATATTCCTTTGGCCCAGTTGTCTAATAAATTGCTTCGTATAAAATCAACTACTTGGAGAAAAATAGTGCTGATGTCACCCCAGCTCCCACTTTTACTTCTCAATCTGGACTCCCACAATTTATTAAAAATCTTTACAAGCCAAACCCAATTGAAATTTTTAATTTATTTATCACTGACGAAATTGTCGATTACATAGTTTTTCAAACCAACCTATATTCAGAACAAGAATCACTACGAAAAGGAAAGCATTATATAAAAACTAATGCCAACGAAATAAAAACATTTCTTGGTATAAATCTTTGATGGGCATCAAGCAATACCCCAGTTACAGAGATCACTGGAGCACATCTCCAGACCTACACGATCCTTACATCAGTAAGTTGATGAAATTACATCGTTTCGGCTGGCTTCTTTCTCACCTACATTTGAACGACAATAGTGTAATGCCAAAACGCGAAGATGCCACTTTTGACAAACTTTATAAAGTAAGACCATTTTTGGAGCTTCTAAAAAACGTTTAGAGAATGTCTTCTTCTTCATGCCAATGTTGCCGTAGACGAATCAATGATTAAATATAAAGGTAGATCAACCCTCAAACAATATTTGCCAAAGAAACCGATCAAACGAGGGTATAAGGTCTGGGTACTGGCAGATCAGACGGGATATTGTTCCAATTTTGAAATTTACACTGGTAAATCAGAGAACAGTGTTGAAAAAATTTGGGTGCAAGGGTTGTGAAAAGTCTAACAGCTAATATCACTCACAAAACCACAGGGTGTTTTTTGATAATTTCTTTACGTCAGTTCCTCTTATTGAACATTTAAGAAATATTGGTCTTTTGCATGTGGAACTGTAAACGTTTCTAGAAAGAATCTGCCACTATTTAAGTCTGATAAAGATTTGAATCGTGGAGAGTACGATTGGTATACTACTAATACAGGTTTAGCGGCAATGAAATGGCGAGATAAGAGATGCGTACATTTGCTATCAAATTATCATGATCCTAACAGCATTACGGAAGTGAGAAGAAGAGAAAAATGGAAGTGTGATACAAGTACCTTGTCCAGTAATTTTGACAGACTATAACAAAAACATGAATTTTGTAGATAAATTTGATCAACTATGTTACGCGATAGACAGGAAAAGTCACAAATGGTGGCATAGAATTTTCTTCTTTTTTGTAGACGTTGCTGTTGTAAATGCGTATATAATCTTCAAGCTGTTGAATGGAAATTCTCAAACTTTGAAAGAGTTTCGACGAGTTGTTTCTAATGGTCTTGTGGCTGACACTTTAGTGACCTCAATGTCTATTCCAATTGCCTTATCAGTTTCCATAAAAAACATAAACCATCAGTTTCAGAGAGCATAAGACTAACTAGCAGCACCCATCAACCAATCAGAACAACTCGAAGGCGTTGCGCTTTCTGTAGTACGAAAACAAAGATATCAGAACTAATTGGCAATGTAGTGTTTGCAATGTTCCACTGTGTTTAGGAAAATTAAAAAGTTGCTTCCAGTCTTACCATCGCAAATAAATCATGGTGGTTCAAAATTTAAACCTCCCTATATTTTCAAAGTTATTGTTATACTTATTTTTAACAGTATCAAAACATGTTTATTTGTGTTCACTTATTACAGTATAATACTTTTTTTTATTTTTCTAATAAAATTTTCACATACCTCTGACGTTAATTTTGTAGCGAAATTTCTGTACCGGAAAGAGTTAAATAAGCATTGCAAAAGTTTTTGGTTTCTTCTTTCAAAATGTCCTATAAAATTGATCTTTATCAATGTATCTAAATCTGGTTGGGCGAATTTCGAAACTAGAAATTGTCGACATTTATCACCAGCAAAACATAAGTAAATCGACAATTTATCGAAGAATCTAAGAATATAAACTTGCCGAAATTTTGACTGATTCAACCAGCTAAACACCGAATTCGGATTTCACAAAGAAAACTGGCTAGGAGATTTAGAATTAGAGAGAATTCCGTAATGTTGGAGCTCAATAAAAAATATTTCACTTTGTCCAATTCAGAGGTGACAACGAACGACGCGACGGTTTCTTTACTGACGATTACGAGAATGTCTCTAATCATGCGAACTTTAAAAACAAAAACAAAATTGAGGGCAAAATATTGATATGGTGTGCCATTTACAGAGCATTATATCCAGAGATGTTTTACTAAACTGATTCAGTTGAAGGACGCACATTATGCGAATGATAAAATTATGTTTTGGCATGATTTTGCTTCATATACCTACTTTCTACTGCGCTTAGACAATACACCTCAAGCTCACCCAATTAAAGAATTCTGGACAATATTGAGCTGGAATACTAACGGATGGGAAGCACAAAATGAAGAAGAATTACGACGCTGAGGTCGTCTAAACGATAATGCCACGCTTCAGGGAAAAAACATATTATTGGCGTGTATGTAGCTGTTATGCAAAGTTTATTTTAGAAGCTTGTTGATCCTATTCCAGACCCTCAACAGCTTAAAATTAGTAGGGTAGTAGAAAATCGGGAAAATCCAAAAATAATTTACAGAAAGAAGAGCGGAGCGAGGAGAATGCACAGCCTACAGAGAAATTGCCTTCAATGTCTCGTAGAAAGAGAGGACACATCTTATTTTCTACTCTACCTTGACATATGCAACGTTTTGCTTTTGTTCCTTCTCTTCAAACGTATTCAGTTCAGCTAACAAATAATACAAACTGGTTGCAACAGTTTGGAGCAAAGTAGTAACGTGGTTTAGACAGAAAAATAAACGGTACTTAGTTACTGAAGCGTCTCAAATTAGAGGTGATCAATTTCAAACAGTTCACAAAATTGATCCTACAACTTTCATTTCAGAGCCTTATTGATGGACAAATGAAGAACTACACCAGCGGAATCAGAGGATTCTTCCTTAGAATTCTTGCGGTATTGGACAATTTCGACCTAATTCGTGTACAATAGCTTGTAATTGTTTCGTCACTATATCATCAGGAATATAGATCATCATAATTGAAACGAATTCAAATGCTGGTAAATGGTATAAGTCGCAAAATTGTAGTTATATGCAGGACTACCAAATGTTACTCCATTACTGCTGATTTCCTACGAAGAAGCAGTTTCTAGGTTTTCGTGTAGCAGCGTAGGCGAGAGGGTAATATCTTGAAGATAACATCTTAAGTGGAATTAAGAAGCCAATCTGAGCAGAGAAAAAACTTGTGGAATATGCAATGATATAGGTGAGATTATGAAAGGAGATAAATAAATGATTATAGATCTAAATCTAAATAAACTGCAATCTTTATACGTTAAACCTCATCTTCATGCTTTAGACTTAGAGAAACGGCGCACCATTCTTAAGTAGAACAACCCGAAATTGGTTGGTTTTATCAAATTCATAAGCAATAATTTCACTTGTTGTATGCAAGATATGACTACAATAATGTTGAAGGTGAACCAATTTTGAAAATTTTAAAATTGTATTATGGCTCTTTAGGTTTCTGTTCTATATTAAGCTTATAAAACACTTGAGATTGCTCTGACTGTGAAAGGAAAGAAGGACAAAGAAGCAACTTAGTATTGGATGATATAATTCAAATCACCAGAAAGTTTGAAGTTGAAAATACTGTAACAGATATAGAAGCTATTTCTAAAAATGAAGACAAACTATGAAGACTGTTTCATTTCACGAGTCAGCGTGGCCAACGCTGAAAGAATCTTCTCAAGCCTAAACCAATTAAGGCTAAACTTTCTTTGCAAGCCATAATATCAATTAAGAATTATATTGTAGTAATTTAAGCTAAAGACGTACTGTTCAATTTGAAATCTTCCGCTAGGTGTATACAGAATATTCCGGACAAATTTAGACGACAATCAGATCCCAAAAACCCAAACGAAAAAATACTAATGGCTTTCATAACCAAGAGAACTCATGTGATTTTAATGAATACATTTATTTACGTTTTTATTATATGCCATTCTTAAAATCTTGGTATTATTCTACATTTAAGGATTCTCGTTGGTGTCGAGGTAAAGAAACAAATCTGTCTAATAATCGTACGGTCTCCCAAGTTTAACTCTCTGGTCTGGAACATATTTTACTTTGTATAATGACCAAATAATCTGTGTATAAATAGAATAAATTTTTCCATTTCTGATTTTCCAAAAAAAATTAAAAATTCATCATATCACAAATATAAGAAAATAATAACAAATTTATATATTTTTTGTAATTGAGTTTTTTTTTACTTTGTCTTTGATAAAATGAAATCAAAATATACTGAAGTGCACTAGAAACATCCAGATGAAAACTCCACTCACATTTTCACGATCAATCAGATTCATTAATTTTGTCATAATGGGCCTATCACGGTTGAATTTATCGGAAATTTTCACATTTTCCACCAACAATTTCCAAAACACTGTTCGTGGAATTGTCATGCCAAATATAACTCAATGGTATGAAATTGCAGGAAAATTTTTAACAACAAAGTTTTTTTCGCATTTTGGGGTAAAGTTTATTTTTTCGTAATTGTTTATTATTGTTATTCCCTCCAATTTAACAAAAACACTATTTATGTAATACTTATACCCTCATCCTACTATTTTTTTTAAATAAAAGTTGTTTATAGTTTAATTAGTTTGGTTAAGCAAATTTTTTTGTACATAAAGTAATTACTGCCATTTAGCAACAAAAAAATTGTGAAATAAAAGTTGTAAATTTGCATTTTTGATCAGGTTTTACTTCCTTTTCGAATTCATGAAATACAAATTTTTAACCGTGATTTTGCTACTTAATTTTGAATCAACATGCTACATTAATATTTCGATTCTTAACAAAGCAACGATTTTCTGTAAACGTTGATATTTCGTTTTACAAAGAACAAACAGAATGTTTGTATTTTCAGTTCCTCAGGAAACGAGAGGGCAAAATTCAAATAAATATTGATGTAATCGACTTTGTAATTCTCTTTAGAATGTTAGGAATGTAACATTATGGGCTGGAAGTATTTTTTCGATGTATTTGTGTGGTCGATATTTTCAATGTTTATTAATGTTTGGTTTTTTTTGTGCTGGTGATTGCATTGAACTTTAAATTAGACATTTCCTTATTGTTATTATTGCTACACATTAATTGGAATTGTATTTTGAAGTTTGCACATCAATATTTGACACTAAGTACAGTCGAACACGCAAATTTGTAATCATAATTTTGTTCAGGGTTTTGAAAAATATGCGATATTTTCGTTTACTGTTTCAAATCAAACAAATCTTCTAACTCTAATTTTCACTACAATTACAAAATTTTTAAAATATAGTTATCTGTAATTGCTGGGATGCTCGTAACAGAGATATTTTGAGTCACTTAAAACAACGTACTCTGTGGTTATAAGGTTATAAATAACGATAACGTCGAGCAATTTTATAGAGGTTTTGGACTGCATTTAACAGAACTGTTAGTTATTACATTTTTTCGTTATAATTTTTAACCCTAATCTAATTTTTTGTTACGGTTAATAATCAATTTGACAGAGCATTGCCGATTGGTCGACCTACAACCACACTAAACGTAATTAACATTTGCCGTAAATAAAGTTTGGCGTTATTGTTATTCCGTTTGATCTTATTTCTTTCTTATTGCGCATGCGCCCAAATAACGGTAACCGCGGAAACTGTTATTTTAGGTGAACCAAAATAGTTGTATCAAAGTTTCTGTATCGAAGCTACTATGATTTTTGTGTCAATGAATAAGTTTGTATACGTCCGTTGCACAAATTATATAAAGAACAGTGTTAAATCGACGGTAGAGCCTCTACCTACCGGGGTAATTTTTTGGTACATTTTATTCATTTCAGCGCTTATATTCAAAAAGTATGATAAACATACGGCATAATAATACAGTTGACTTCTGCGCAGATGTGTCAAGCTGTGTCCAACGGTAACATCCGCTTTTTATAATCCGCTTCACATATGACTCGATTCAATCAAGAATTCATTCACATAACACTTACATCACAATACAGTATTTGTGTAATGTACCATACGAATAAATAAATAAATAAATTCAAGAAAAAACTTTGTAAATTACATTAGTTTTTTTAACTCGGATGATAAAATATTGGAAGCAATGGGCGATTCTAATTTAAAGAAAAGCTATCTTAGAAACGATGGACCCCTTAACAATTTAGAAATGAAACTAATTTGCGCCATGAGTCAAATCTTGAATTGAAGGAATCCGATTAACTGCAGTGGTTTTAAATCGGTTTAAGGCAGCTCATATCCAACTTCAGTTTCTTTAAAGTTGAATGCAATATTAACTTGAGACGGATTTTAAAGTACAGTTGATTAATTGAGAGAAATTTGTTCAAGAGAAATTCTGCTTGGAACAATATTTAAACCATCGAAAAATTCTTTAGCTTTGTTTAGGTATCGGAACCTGTATGAAAAAATCAAGTAATTCCTGAAATAAGACTTTACTCTGTAGGATTAAAATAGGAAACACAACTCGCTTCTCATTCTGTAACTCAGATCGTAGTAAATAGCAAAGCAAAGAAGTGTAACAAAAACTTTGTGGGAAGCCATCCTCTTCTGGAACATAAAATGGTGGCGTAACTAACCTCATCGTTGGTTCATTATCGGAATCTACATCAATTCATCAAAGTCGAAAATTCAAAACTTTTCGTTTATTAAATCTGTAGAAGCACCGTTTTGGACGCGAGTTCATGTCGACGCAAACTCATCTCGTCGTAAGTTCATCTTGATGCAAGATCATCTCTTCGCGATATTATCCGTTGACCAATAATGGTCACTTTTAAAAGATGTATTTTCAATATTTTAAAATATTTTCAAAATATTTCTTATGCAGATTTCTTTTTTGAAACGAAAGCAATTAGCGAAATACCGTATTTCGCTAATTAGACTACATGGAACAAAAATGATTATGCGTGATTACCACGCGATATTTAGTTAATACTATATTCAGTGCCAAAAGATGAGCTTGCGTTGAGCTGATCTTTCATCGAGGTGATTTCGCGTCGAAGTGGCCGCGATGTAACTGTTCAAATACATAAATAACTTATTCTTTATAATATATTAAGGTTAGAAATTCCTATATGTAATTTGACGTTTTGGGTTTACTATCAGAACATTAGTTTGAAACATTTTTGTACATTGTTCGCTCTTTGATATGATAAATAATTTTGCTGTTATTCTATATTTCACATAAAAAATTGCAATTAAGTAGAACTAGTTTCTTCATTGGCGCGTTTGACTAGGATTTTTTTTAATTCCTTAAAATAGTACGTTATTTGGAACTGACATTTGTATGTTGGTATCCAATTTACTTAGAATAACTAATTTACTTTACACTTTCGTTAAATTTGCATTTGAAGTTGTCAGAAGTAAAATTTAACTATGGATTCTGAAAGAAGAAATTCAGTTCTGTTTGGTAGTAAGATAGCCGTAGTAGAAGTAATACATCAGAATTTTATGGTATAGCTATAACTTTGAAAACTGATATCTCAGAATATTCCTTTGTCACTTAGGTCCTTTTAATTCTGGCCTCTTCATTTATTAGTTAATTGTGGTAGAAGAAATTTAATTTCCATAAGCGTAATATAAAATATGATTAAAAAGAAAAGTTAGAGAGGTTGCTAGGGGCACTATTTTAGAACACATTGTTGTTCAGGTAGTTTTAAATTTCAAATTTTGTCACTTTCACGGAATTCCCCAGTCATAAGAAAAAATAACTTTTCACATTTCGGATACGCAACTGGCAATTGTTCTCGCCAGTTTTTAGGTAAACTTAAATTACTCACATTATTTCCAAGGAACTTTCTTCCCCGCGTACTTTCCTCCCCGAAATACTTTTCTGGCGTACTTTCCTCCTCGCTACTTTCTTCCCCGCAACTTTACTCCCGCTCATAATAGAAAATGACAAGAAAATTTATGATTAAAACATTTTTACGTGAAAAAAATTTTTTTTTAATTTGTTATTATGAATGTAATTTTTAAAGAAGGAAATTCTAATAACTGTAACCTATCAACCAACACTGTTTACCCCTGATAAAAACAACTTAAATTGATTAAAACAAAATAAATAATACCTCTTAATACGGATCACATGTCGGAAGCAATTCATCAAAACAAAGCGGGGAAGAAAGTTTCCGGGAAATGAAGTGTGATTACCGGTAAAAACTTATACAGTTGCGGATTGTGACATTCAGTAAAATGCCTTTTTGAAAGTTAAAAAATTTCGTTTACTTCCGGACATATGCGCAAAAAAACCGAAATTTTGAAAATTGTTTTTTTTTAGCTTATTTGACAAGATAGATGGAAACAATTAACACTTATTTGCTACTTATTACGCTCTACATTGTGGTGTCATTAAATTCGAAATACGCAATAAGGTTCCGCCTTATACTTTAGTGAAAATAACGGAAAATTTTGCCTTGGAAATTTCGATGATATTTATTTTAACATCACCTACGGTTGCAATATTAGTGTAAATTTGTTTAATAAAATGCATTTCATAAATGAAGAAAAACGTGATGTGATGCAAAATTCTTACGCTTCGCAACAAAAAGTACAAATTACTTCGGAAACATGTACAGCGCTATGCAGTAAGACAACAACCAGCTCAAAATTATTTTCGGTTTCTTTACAAAAATGCATCAGAGTTTGGTGCATTTTCTAAATCTAAAAGACAAGTTTATACTGTGAATAGAAATTAAGAGGAGGTGTTTAGAGCGGTGAGTAAAACAAAGTCTATTACACAACAGTAAATGTCAATCAATTAAACTCTCAATTAGGTTGAAGATAGATAATTCCTCTAAGCAAAATGTGTGGCTTACGACATCTCGTGTAAAAGCATTGACACGTATGATTAGTATAAACTAAGAAAAATGCCAACAGTTAATTGTAACGACATGTGTGCGTTTAACGTGCATAGCGCTATTTAAGCAACAGCTTTAATGCTTGAAACGCCTTCGACAAGGGCTATAGCAGAAGAAGTGAACATATTTCGTTTGGCAGTGTACAGACTTTTGAAAAAACATAAATACCGCCCGTTTAAAATTCAGATCACCCTAGTGTTGAATCCAGGAGATACTGAACGGAGGGTAGCATTTTCTAGGAATATCATGGCATTGTTGGAGGGTAATCCTCATTTTCATGCCAGGGATGGTGACCACAATCTCGTTTCGGTCTAAATGTATGGGTTGGTTTATTTGGCAATAATATAATTGGTCCATACATCTATGAAGGCAATTTGACTGAAGATAGGTACTTCCACTTTTTGAGAACATTAAAGAGGCGTTTTATTGAGCGCCACAATACGTAACTTTACCCCAATTTAACTAACTTTGTATCTCTTCAAATAGCGGAGACCTCCATCCTTGAGCTCTACAAACGGACACCCTGTATAGTTTATGTTTACGTCGTTTTGTAATAATTATTTTCGGTGAAGTTATTTATACTGACTAAAACTGAAATGGATATATGTCGGACAGAATTAGAATTTTTTAAAAAAATTGAGGTAATTGAAGATCGTCAAAGGTTTCGGAAGATATATCTATAGTTCTTAATTTTAAATTATTTTATAGTTTTTTATTAGATACAGGTATTATGTATTAACAATCGTAGGTTAAACAGTGTATTAATCTATAATTGAACCTATTTGAAAATTGTTTTATGTTGCCGCGTTCGACCTTTTATTTTCGACTCAATTATACCATGCGTTCGTAAATGATTGAAAGATGTTTGAATTTTGCGTTCACCAAATATTTTTTTTTAACATTGGTACTAAGTACTGGCGTCCCATAAAAACTTAATTTTTGGGAAAAATTGAACATTCAAGATAAAAATTTATTTTGTTACATAATCTACAAGACAACACAATTTTAAATACTTGACGTTGAGTAAATGTTAAATTATAGCGTAATTCATTTATTTAATGTAACCAATGATTTTGTGACGGGATTATTTCATAAATAATTGATTTATTGAGACATTTTCTCCATACAGTATAGGCCGCCGTGTTTACACTAATATTGGGCAGTTTGGGGGATTTTACCTGTTTAGAGTTGTCTGTTCCGATTTGGTATCCGTGTATTCTAAAATTTACACCTCGTTTTCTCGCAAAAATTATTACGTTCTTTTCCTATTGAATCTTCGTTGTGAAAGGGTGTACTTGGAAAGTGATGTCTAGGGGTTGAACAATTGGACATGTGCTTTGTAATAGCGATTGAAGTAAAATCGTCCCATTCTAATTAGGAAAAAATCCTCGATTCCAGTGTAAGTACCTTTCTTTGTTTTACTTTCTTTTGTTTTAATAAAATATTTGTTAACTTAAGTTGTTTCCTCCAATTTTTTGATTTAATTTAAAAAATTTGTCCGTTTTAGGGACCTTTTGGGGTTGGTGTGGTTTAAAATACAAAACTTTGCGGGAGCTTTTTCAAGGCTTTGTTCAATAAAAGTTAATAGTGAAAAAGCTTCCGCTTGAGGGGCGAAACGTCGGCCAGTTCAACGTAAAAGTTTTGTATTTTAAACCATACCCTCAACCCCGAAGGGTCCCTAAAAAGGGCAAGTTTTTTAAATTAAAATATTTGTTCTTATGGGTTCTATTAATTATAGGCACCTTTTTCTGTTTGCTTTGGCGTTTTTGTTTTTTGTTTGACATACTCCGTTTTAATTGGTTAATGGATATTTAAGGATGGTTATACTGGCAATGATAATAATCCAAAAATTATAACCTATTGAAGGGGATACTTGGAAATTCAAGATTTAAACTATAATTAAATGGTTAATCAACTTCCATTGGAGCCATTGTCGAGTCAAGGCCACCACTCAAGATAAGCCGTTTACCTAATCCTTTGTGAGCAGCCAACAACTGTTATCATCGACGTCCATTTTGGTTTTCTTTTTCTTCGTGGATACTCAAATACTAGATTTGGATACGAGAGCTGTTATCTCTACCGTTTAACTGTCGAACACTGAAGACCTCTTGGTTACACGAGCTAAGTTATTTTTTATGCATGTCATTAATTAATTTTGTCGCGTTATATGTATTTGTATCGTGGTTGAGTGTTTAACAACGTACCTTTTTGGGCGCTTATTTTTATTCTTATGTAAACTCGAAGGATCCTTTATCTACAATTAATTCTATGCGCTTTGAACTTATTTAAATAATCGGCCACGGTCCGGTACTCGGTGTAATTGTTATTAAGTACCGTTTGAACAATACTTTGTCGTGTGAATCATTTGTAGGATTCATCGGTGTTCGCGACTGTCAAATACGCTAACCTATTTGGGGGCGTTTGTGCCTCGAATTTATATTCGCGTTTAACCCGCTCTTGTGAATTATTAGTATCTGATAACTTTATATGCTATTCTAATTGATATTGTCTATTGCTATGCTTATGTGTTAAACTGAACTCTAGTCGCTAAACCAATATACGTATTTCTGTGCACGTACGGTCTATTTCTGTATCTATGAGTATCTAGGGGCTCTAGATATTTCTTTTACATAATCCTAGGTGGCGCCTTATAAATTTTCCGAGCAGTGTTGAGGCCTTCTTTGTGAACGATTTTCAATCCACCCACGACCACTTCCGACTAAGAAGAGCTGCCGGGGGGTCATCGAACACTGCTATATATTAATTTTATTTATATTATAAATAAACCGTAACAATTTAACTGGGTAACACTTCAGGTGTAATGTTGTGAACAGCTTCTGTGATCGCACTGTGTAATTCTTCTAGTGTACTTTATCTTTGGAAAATCCAAAGAAATAAATCCAGTAGTGTTGTCTGGTGAACGTGAAGGTCATCTGTTTTCATTTATAAATCTGTCACCTTAGAACTGTCCTAAATGATTTAATGTTATTTCTGGTATGTGCGCTGTGGCCCCATCTTGTTGGAAATAACCCTGCTTTAACTCATCATCATGTATAGTTGATTAATAAAAGCGTCCAAAATCAATTATGAATGTATACGTTTTTGCATTAATGTTTTGATTAAACAAAAATAGACCTAATACATCATAACAGTACCAGTCACTCCAATTCTTTGAGGATGAAGTGTGTTTCAACAAAAATGTGTGGGTTGTCATATACGACATATACAATATTTTGTTACGGTTTATTGTTAACGAATTAAATTAACCTGCAGTGTCGAAAAACTTGGCCCGCAGCTTTATCAGTCGAAGCGGGTCTTAGGTGTGTTCGATAGTAAGTCAAGGCTTTCGCACTGCAAAAGAATATTAAATAGGGCGCCACCTAGCGATATATATATTTATATATTTAAATGATAAGTTTTTCGAAAATAAATTCGAAAAATTTTTATACTTGCCAACTGTTATGTTGGCTATAATTATTGAAGGATCGACTATGTAACTGCTTTTCATACCTGTCGGCAAAAGTTGCTTACATTTACGTACGTGAACGCTTTCACGAGTCGACACTAGATGTCGAAAAAGTTATCGTTTAAATATTGTGATCCCTCCAGTAGGGCATATAGTCGACAGCGCGCGTTTGTACAATAGTGAACTTACACTCGAGTTCTCTCACTCCCGATGAGTCCCAAAAGGACGAAACAGCTGTCGGGTGATTTTATTGTACAACCACTTGCGTACTTTACTGCAGGCGATTCGAAATTTTTATACGTGCCAACTGTTATGTTGGCTATAATTATTAAGGATCGACTATGTAACTGCAATAACACAAAAGAAATAAGAAAATTGCGCATTACATAATACGTAAACAGACAAAAGTTTAATGACTACCGTCCAAAAGATTTTTAAAATTGACGGTAGCACTAACGACGTTATTTGGTAAGTGTTCCATTGGTCGAATACTTTGTTACACAATTTTTTTTTCTACAGGTTTTCTTAATCTAGCTTGAGAGAGTGACCGCGTAAGCCTGAGTTGTTATTTAGAGTAAACAATGAACTTAAGTCTACGAATATGAGTTATGTAATATACGATAAGTCGTAATCAGGTCTTTACGTTTTAGTCTAGTTAGTTGAAATGGAACAATTGAAGATAAGATCAAACTTTATTTACGGCGATTGTTAATTACGTTTAGTGTCGTTATAGGGCAACCAATCAGCAATCCGCTGTCAAATTAATTGTAAACCGCCACAAAAAATTATGTTAGGATTAAAAATTATAACTAAAAAGTGTAGTAACTGACAGTTCTGTTACATGCAGTCCAAAATTTCTATTGAAATTGGCTTTTGATAATGAATAGGTACCTTAAATAGAATAAAAAGTTCTCAAAATTCCAAATTAAATAAGCACCACACTGAACAGTTAATAAATAGTCAAATTGAGAAACTGAATCAATTTTGTAAAATCAAAGTTACTAGTCAACGCGTCAAATGCAAACGTCTTTCAATCATTTATGAACGCATGGTATTACCATATCAAATTTTCTATGAACTTCTTTCTCCTTCTGTTTATGAAGTTCTTTTTACGACAAACTATTTCATTTTTAATGAATTAAAGCCCAGGTATTTCAAACGTCAGTTAACATTAAATAAAATTATTGTTATTGTAATATGCTCGTTTTTAAAATAAATGAAATTATATGTAAATTATCAAATGATTGTGAACAAAAACGATTAGAGAGACTGTATTGTTTGCTATAAATCTGTTAATGGTTGTTAACTTCTAAGGAAAGTAAGCATCTGTTTGAAGGGAGATCTTTGTCCTAAACTGTGGAATTGTGTTTACACATAAATTGTGACAGAGCGATTGTTGTCCGATAACTACCAGCATCTGTAAGACTAGCCTTAATTAAATTATTTAAATTATGTACGGAACTTGATAACAATCAAGCATTTGTTTGAAAACTTAAGTAACGACAGAAACTTTTTTATATTATATTTAAATTATATAAGCACTACCAAAAATTTATTATTTACGTGCATCGTACTAATTAAATTTTATTTCCCGGTGTTGCTTGAAAGATATCGAATTATAAGTGAAATGTGAACACATATGATCCCTGAAGTGTTGGCCAATTCATCTTGTCTAACTTCTGAATCAATTAATTTACAAGAGTTACCTACAGTTCAATTACAAATAATTTCGAAATGGCGTAATTGATGCCTCACTACACATTCGAACAGACGTTAAACCAAAATCTTCCGACAACCCGGCAGCTAAATATCCAATGTTTGACATTTCGGTGTTCTAGTTTAGTAAAGTGCGAGAATACAACATCAATTTCCTGGTTGCCTGACTTGATTACTATGAGTATTTTATTTTATCTTCCATAAACACGTTATGTTGATGGAAAAGCTATATTTCATATATTTTCCTTCTTAACACTCTAAAATTTGTATGTTGACGTATTTTTGCGAACTAACTTGTTTAAAATGTAAAAATTATTGAAACAATTTCATATTGTAGGGTTTGCAAAATACCAATAGTGACGAACTGTAAACGAACAAAACTGAGCTTAATTGCCAAATTAACGGTTATACATTGCTGGCAGAAATAATTTATTTGATTTCAACTTAATTAAATCAGATATACATTTGATTCGTTCTCTTTCTTTAAATTTGAAGCGGATGTGTTTTTTTTTAATATTTTTTGTAGCGCAATTACGTTTGGCAGGTGGCTCAAGGTTGTATTATAAAATAAGTTATAAAAATTTAATGAAGTCTTGCAAATGTTGGTTGTAATTTTTTTTATTAACATGACGTCTTTACTAAATTTTTAAAAACGCGCTCTCATTCGTCCTGTTAACAACAACTGATGAATTTATATGGAAATGTTACATGTAACATGCAAATTTAAATTGTAAATTATCACCAAGTGTGTGGTAATAGCATATTACTTTGCATATATTGGGCATATATTGTTAGCTTTATAAATAAAACTTATCGTGATTACTTTCTTACATTTAAACACCTTTGAAGGTATGTTTAGAACTACTTTTTAAAATTTTTCTAAGAAAAGTCCTTTGGATTGACACTGATCTACAGTCGGTCATAAAGTTTGAACAAAATCTAACTTATGATATAAATGTATAAATTATTTACGCTTTAAGCAATCCAATATTATTTATTTATTTATTACACAGCTCTACAAAAAAAAAATTTTGTTGCCCTGGATATCTTAGCAAATTTTGATGTTTTCAAGTGCCCAGATTACGAATTTATTCATGAAATTATTGGATGTGCTCTTGTTTTCATGATTATATTGCATATCTTATATTTTGATCAATTATCGGCTTGATTGCAATAAAAAAAAAATTTTTCCAGCGCTTAGGCTCATATCCAGCAGAACAGCTGATCTCAGTTATTCGACATATTGAAGTACTTAGACGTGCATCTGTATAAGTTGCCGTGTGTCAATACTTTGTTTCGTTTACTGAATTTTCATTCTAATATATTTTTCTTGTCTTTTAAAACATGAGTTCATCACGAAGAAAGTGTAAATATAGTACTGATTTGTTTTGTTATATTTGTGGGGTTTATATAACGAAAAACGAAAGAGAAATATCACAGACTTCGTCAAGGAGACTTATGCCGAATATTTCGGTTTTAAAATGGATAAATTAGATAAGGCATGGGTTCCTCATAAAGTCTGTAAGTCTTGTGTTGAGTCTTTACGGTTGTGGAGGAAAGGAGAACGTGCTGGATTAGATTTTGGTATTCCTATGATCTGGATGGAGCCTAAAAATCATTTCGATGATTGTTACTTTTGCGTAGTAGATGCGAAAGGTTTTAATCGAAACCAAACGTGGAAATATCCAGATTTACAGTCTACAAAATGTCCTGTTTTACACAATGAAAATCTTCAGCGGCCTATATACGTTTCAAAAGTAATTCGGATACCCTCAGAAACAATGATGTTGCCAAATTCACAGAAATCTGTACAGTCTACCAGTGGAAGTGAATGGGAGGGTGAAACATCTACGCCAAAGTTATTTTCTCAAAATGAACTCAGTGATTTAATACGTGATCTGAATTTATCAAAAAGGATCGGAACTGTTAGCTTCAAGATTGAAAGAAAGAAATTTATTAGCACCGATGGTAACAATTACCACATATAGAACACGCGAAAGTGAGTTACTACAATACTTTAGTGAAAATGAGGAACTAGTGTACTGTAATGATGTCGCGAAGCTGCTTCTGGATATGGGCTCAAAGGAATACAAACCTACTGAGTGGCGCCTATTTATTGACAGTTGTAAAAGAAGTTTAAAATGCGTCTTACTGCACAATGGAAATAAATATGCATCAATTCCGATTGCCCATTCTACAAAACTCAAAGAAGAATACGAAAATATAAAATTAGTTTTAGAAAAATTAATTACTCGGAGCATCAATGGTCGATCTGCGTGGATTTCAAAATGGTTAATTTTTACTCGGTCAACAAAGTGGATACACGAAATACCCTTGCTTCATTTGCATGTGGGACAGTAGAGCAAAGCAACTTCATTGGAAACAAGATGTTTGGCCTGTAAGAAATTCTTTAACGGTCGGTAAAGCCAATGTAATCACGGAGCCGTTGGTAAGCAGAGACAAAATCATACTTCCACCATTACATATCAAGTTAGGAATGATGAAGCAATTTGTGAAAGCGTTGGACAAGGAAGGAGATTGTTTCAATTACATTTGTAGAAAATTTCCGAAGCTTAGTATGGAAAAGTTGAAAGGTGGAATATTTGATGGTCCTCAAATACGGCAATTGATGAAAGATACAGATTTTATCAAAGCTATGACTATTCCGGAAAGTGAAGCTTGGAAAAGTTTCGTGTTGGTAGTTGAAAATTTCCTAGGTAACCATAAAGCACCAAATTATGAAGAAATTGTGCGAAGTATGCTGACAAACTTTCAGACTCTTGGAGCAAATATGAGTATCAAGTTACACTATCTCCGCAATCATCTGGACAAATTTCCGGATAATCTAGGAAATTATAGTGAGGAACAGGGAGAGCGGTTCCACCAGGATCTAAAAGTGATGGAAGAAAGGTATCAGGGTCGATGGGATAGCCACATGATGGCAGATTACTGCTGGTCCTTAAAAAGAGATTGTCCGCTGGAAAATTATAAAAGAAAAGCTCTTAAAAGGCGTTTTATAGAAATATAACCTGTTTTCGACATTTTTCTTTCCTTTTACTCGATGTAAAATCCCTTATTTATCAAAACATAACTGACGTTATTAATATATATGTTATTTTGTTTTAAGTTTTCTGATTCTTGTAACGCAAAATAAAAATAAATTTTTTTAAATAAACCAGAGCAAATCTTACAAAATCATCGATATTTTCATGAATCGTGAGCATAAATATATCCAAAATCGATCTTATATCCTGGGCAACAAAACCACTGTAGACCAGTGTTATTTATTTACTAGTTTCAACTCAAAAATTATTGTGAGTCATCTTTAGAAGTCAAAAATATTTTTCTTATATTTATGATATAAAATTGTATTTACGACGTGACCTTTTTTTGAGCGGTGTATAACCATAATTTTGTTTTAATGACAACCCCATTTTTTTGTGTTGTTTTCTCCTTAAATGACGGTGTAAAAAATTTGAACCTCATATAACAATTTTATGAAAATTAGCTTTACTTACTTACTAAAAATAAAAAATAATAACACCCTCTTTTTAATTTTGAACGAGTTTTCAGAGGGAGCACTTAATTTCGTGAGTTTATTATTTAAAATTGAGTTAAATTTATTAAATTCTCCAAAATTGTAGTTACAGAATGCTCGTAAGAATTCTTCAGGTGAAAAACGTTTCGGCAAGGTTTCAAGAAGTTTTTAAAAAACCGGCATAAGTCGGACGAAACGTCGGCAAATTGAAACCGTGGTAGTGGTCTTTGATTTCATCCCTCCACCTGAAGAAAACTACGAAGATATACATCTGTATCAGTATTTAAATAATAAATCTCATTCTTAATAAAATGATCTTTTTTATTATTAAACTTACATACTTTATAAGTGGTAAGAAGTTCTATGGAAATAGAAACAGCAAACAAAATTTTTTTGATTTATTTTTGCTTGAAAAATGAAATTGATGTATCCGAGTATTTTTCTTGAAAACATTAAACAGCGCAATTCTGAATGTTGTGCCACAGTTTATAATCATATTGTATTAAATTTAGTCGACATTAATCCAAAATATTTTTCATCAGACTATCACACTCTATTTGAATTAATGAAATTGAGTTTTGAACTCAAATACTAATTTGTTCGTAATTAAAGCAATCTATTTACAATCATTCAAAGATGAAAGCAAAGCATTGCCTCTTTTCCATTTTTTTACATTATCGAATCCACTAGCTCTTTGTGTTTATCATTTTGGAATCCTCTCCTTACATTACAATTATTTTCATACATTTAAGTTTATTGTTGTGATGTAAGATTTGATAGTATAAAGTGTACAATTAGACCGGGAGGCAACAAGAAAATCTAATATGATTTGTACCACGTCAAGGTGAGGAAAGTTTTAGTCAGTAATATTTCTTGCACGAAGTATGGCAATCGTCAGGTGTCACCTTTCCCTTGGGGCGAAGTCTTGAACGTGTCAAAAAAATACATGTTTTTTTGGGAATAGTGATACTTATATTATATTAGTCAGGAGATAGGCAAAATACAAAAACGCAATATGCCATACCGGTACGGCCATACGTTAAGAAAGTGATCTGATTATTTATTTTAAACACACACAACACAATTGAAAGTACACACGCCGATTGGCCACGGCGAAACGTCGGCAATTGGAGTTTACGGAGTTTATTTTGTTCACAAACTCCACCAACAAGGGTCCTATAAGAGCATCTATGAAAGTGACTTCCAGGAACGGTGGAATTATTACTTTCACGCATCAAAACTTGCTATTTTATATGGGATGATAGCAAATTGTGTAATATCGTGTATTCAAAACAGTTTACTAGAGCGAGGTTACAATAGATCATGATACTAATTCTAATGTGTTTGAAAATTAGATTTTTGGTGAGAGGATGCGTTTTCATTTTCATAAGTATAGTGCGAATTATCGAGAAACTAAATGATACCGTACTGTTATTTAATTACTGTATAATTCAGTTTATGAATTGCATCCATTTACGTTCATTTATTTGTTTTAACTAATTGTATCACTTTCTTATTGTTATTTAGTTTCTATGTCCCACTTTTAAAAAGAATGCGCAAACTTTATTGTCATTAAAAAAATACGTCAAAATTTAGCTTTTTCTAGAACATTATTAGAAACTATACAGAATGAAAACAGAAAATCGTATATTTATGATAAATTGAAAAAGTTTAATTACAACGTGTCAAAAAAATATAAAATTCGCAATAGAGATTTTGTGAATGACTGCGACCAGTAATAAAAACAAGTTTCAGGAAAAGCTACCGTTCATGTTTTATAATGTCATGAAAGTTTTACTATCTTTTTGTCAGGTATTCAAAGTTTCAATTGATAGTTTAAATAAATAGAAGCAACGATTTTTCTAACATTAACATATTTATTATATGGAATTTTAAAAAAGTTTGTAGATTAATTTGGCGGCTGAATGAATCAGATCTATGCCTTTTCTCTAACTAAAACAAACTTTTAACCGAATTAACGGAGTTAGGAAAAATCGAATAAGTACCTCATCAAATCGTGCACGAAAGTAACGTAGTGTGAAATTACTCTCCATTTACTACCGTTTTTTTATAATCAAGAGAATAATAAAAACTGTGAAAATTGAATAGGAACGAGCTCATTAATAATTCATATATAAAATATTTGATGTTTTTCTACGAAATGCGTTTTGAATGAACCACAAAAACTCATGTTTAATAAAATATTATATTATTGTAATTTATTTTTATTTTTACCGTTGTTTTATTTTATTCACATGATATGATTAAAAATAATATTATTTTATAACTGGTTGCCTGCGAATTATTTTCTATGGGTGACTTTGTTGTTGACTTTTGTTTATTCTGTCGGTTTTCAATTCCTTTTGCTGTTGTGGGTTTAGTTTGTGAAAAGTGGCTCGGTGTTAAAGGCCATATATGACCTTTCCAGAATTCTACTTATTTCTCACTGCAACACTTTGACTCTGTTTTTAGCTCCAAATTTGAATAATACTCAATAATTGTATCTTCTCTTGTTTCAATGTAAAGTTAAATATTAGATTTGGAAAAGAGAAATCTGTTTCCATCAATTGATTTTCATTCGTAGGTTGTCATATTTTTCATTTATACTTATACGTATAAAAATTAATTGTGTAGATCCGTGAAGTCGGCACGTAATTAAAACTCCAAATCTGTTTTTTATACTAATGTTTTATACCTTAATTGTGTAAGTTTGTGACGGTTAAAATTTTAACACGCAATTTGGTTGATCTTCTATGCGATAATTAAAATAACGCGGTACCTTCACAATCAACACTTATAATTCACAACTTTTGTTTCACTTTCTATTGCCTAATTAATATATAATTGAAAATATTGTTAAATGAAAGTCAAGTGATTACCTCATATGCACTATTCTAAAGTGTCCTTTTGGATTGACTCAGAATATAATCAGTTCTCTAGTATTATAAAAAAAGTGTAAATAACTAAAGTTAATCAAAATTAGGCCGAATTAAATTGTACCAAGCGTTGTAATTTGTTTGTTTGTGGCATGATTAGAAATTTTAGTTTGTTTACTTGTTACTTAATAATTAAAATTATGTGTCTCAACTCCGCAATCATGAAAGCATATTATTGATCACCTTACATCACGAAACAGAGTTCAGGACCGTATTCCACCATTAACTTTGCGGTTCTGACTTTGTACTTTCTAAACTTACTTTATACGTTCCTCCAATTTTTTTATTTTTGAAGTAATTATTAAGACCACATATCATCATTACATTTAAAAAGTGATCACAGTAACGATCAACGTAAACCTCTTCATAAGTAGTTGGTTTATCGATGTTAATCAAAGTACCGGCAACGCATCCACAATCACACTAAACAGGAATATTTTCTGCATTTTGGGGCCAACGTACAGTGTTTCGAAACATGTTATTAATGATAGCATTCAAAACTTTGTTAACAGTTCGGCAGACAGTACTTGTTATTGCACATTAAGGGGACGATTTCTGTTATTAACTGGCGCTGTTAGGTCAGGAATTATCATTTCTATTGCAATACTAAAAAACTGTCAGTTAATCGACTTTTTTTACCGACAAAATTAATCTGCCGTTTTCCGTTGATACTTCTAAATAGGGGCCATTTTTAAAAGTTTCCTTGGTAATTGTGATAGATACTTTGTCTTTGCATTTTATTTTAAGTTTGATAAAGTTATTTCCTTTAAAAATTGTTAGTGCAACCATATGAGGAGGATTATTGATTAATCGCTCGATCATGGATTATTTGATCAACTGTTTTTACTATAGGTTGGTGCAATCCGGCACTAAGTTCTAATTTAGTCGCCGGCTCTCTTCAATATATTCTTCACCAACTGATGATTTTGCACTGTTTTTTCCTTTTCCTTGAAATTTTTTTAAATTTTATTTTGAGGGGACAATCGGCCACCTCTTCCGTTGGAGTTTTAATTTCTACAACCCTACAACAGGTTCACAAATTTCATTGCTGGATAAACAATAGATACCTATTTTGCGTTGATGCCAACCCGTCCTATTCTAGTAGATCAAATCCATCCAATATTGGGGAATTCTTTTCTACAATATCAAAAATTGCCAGATCGACTTCATCAAATTTCTTATCAGAGCCCCCTCCAGTTTCAATGCCACTGGCATTATCTCTTTTAACTTGAGTTAAATTTAATCCAAAAAATTACTTTCATACAAATTAGTTTATATTGGGAAAAAATCTACTTAATATTAACCATGGAACGATTCTTCTAAACATTGAACAGCGAGTCCCTAGCGTAAGTCCAGTTACGGCAGTTATTTGCCAAACCTAACGATTTGACCTTATATACGACCTTTTTTCATGGGTTGGTTTTATCACTGGCCGTCGCTTTCTTTCTCTTGAAACTCGCGAAAATTATATTTTTGTTATTTTTACTTCTTCTAGAACTGCCAAATTTTTGGCTAAACTCTCTTCTCTTTCCGTTCATGTTTGAAAAGTGTCACGAAAACGACTATACTGACATTCAATCTTATCACCAACCGTGAAAAATAATACTTTTCAAAAACATAAAATTTTGACCGATTCTGCAAAGTACCTACTTTACAATTGATCGTGTAACATATAAACTTTTCACTTTTCTCAAAGCGGAAAGTACAAGATGCAAAGTGTAAAACAATGTTGGTGGAATAGGGCCCAGGTTTATGTTGAGTACGTGTAAACACAACACTTACATTCTAAATTTCTAAATAACATTACAAGCACCTACACAGTAAATCCTTTTGTTTACAGTTTTGGTAATTTTAATTATTGCCTTAAAGACAAACGGGGTGCCGTAATTCATAATTAGGCCACGAAATTGATGGTATAGTCAGTGTGCGAAAATTTGGGTTTCAGCGTAAATATGAAGTTTACTGATTTCAATACATAATAGTGGTAGGCCACTGGAGTTTTCAGAATAATCAAGAATATCAAGAACTCCATTCGAGAACATCCAATTAAATAAATATTTATTTTTCGTATATAAAAGCGTCATCATAAATTTAGGGATTAGTTCTAAGTTATTATTCGTCCTGTTAAGTTGATACAAATTAAACGTGTCATAGTTGATGTATGTTATTAATCTTGCACTTAAATACGATAACAAAAACAAACAAGAGATAAGATTCGTTACAATAGTTATTCTTTGAATTTAGACTTACTATAAAAGCAAGAATAAAAGCACCTTTTTGCAACTTCCATAGGTATTTTTTTTTTCAATTTGCCTATGCAGTGTTTATATTTTCTTCAAATCGCAGCAAAACGTCTGGTTCCATTTCATTTCATAATATTTGTTTACAAAATTATGCAATAAGACAAATATTAAAGTTTTTGTTATTACTGATTTTTTTACTACACGCTCCTATAATATAAATTTGAGCCCTTAAAATTAGTTTGCACATTTTTTGCTTGCTCGCACAGTTCGTTTTAAGAAGGAAAAATTCTCTTTTAGAAGCGTTCTTCCGTTTAACTTATTTTCATAATACTAAATACCGAAATCTGGTTTATTATACAAAAATTTTATTTATTAATTTTAACAACTACAGCTTGATGGCAACTGAATTGAACATTGTTGTCAAACCATACATACGTCTAAATCTAAAATATATTTTTCTACTCCGATTCTAGAATAGTAACATTCTGGATAATTTTAAATCAGAATAGTTCATTCTACAGCACCGTGCGGGAATATTCTCGCTCTAGTTATGGAATGAGCACAAGTACGGCCATCTTGTGGCTGTTAACATAACGTTGCGTTTGGTGAGAATTTTTAAAAATAATTAATTGACGATACTCGATTGAAGTAAAACCGGTTATAAATAACACAATTTAATTTTTAAGTTTTACTATAATTCATGTTTAGACTATAAACGTAAAATTAACTTCCAAAAGATTTAACCTCCAAATATATTGTTGTTTGAAATCATTGTGTGGCTGGTACCATATACAAGGGGATTCGAATCAATTAAAAATATATTGTTCATAGTTTATTATTCCTATAAAATTACACAAATTATTTTAGTCATTGCCAGTTCTTCATTCAATGATGAAAGTATTGAAATCTATATACTGTGAATGAATACGGTCCCATATGATAGACGTTAAAAACTAACCACAACTATGAACAATAAACCTGTAACATTTATGAACAGAGAGTGTTCAACTAAGTATTTAATGAGTTCTTCGCTATCATTCGTAAGTCGAAAAGTTTAACCTTATTGCTTATGTTGTGGTTAAAAAATAAAAAAATGTTTTTCTTAGATAAGTTATTAAGAACCTAAATTGGCTTTGCTTATTAAGACAAAATCCACCAGTCAAGAATTATTCTTATAAACAAGGGCTGTAGATATTGGAGTTACGATAGCATCTAAATGTGACGGTTCTACAATTAGCGACAAGTGTGGTAATGTTTAATTAAGTACATCACTCATTTATAACTTCTCTCCAACAGGTATAAATTTTAAAGTGATATAAACTCAAGATTAAAGAAGCTGCACCACAAGGTATCGTTATACCCCAAGATATTATTTGTAAGGCTTTGGTAGGAATATGTGACTTCATCAAAACAAGCCTTCTAGTATTAAGAAATCTTCAAAAGACAATTTGTCATAAATGAAAGGATAATGAAATAAGCCCCGAAACTTTACACACATTAGCAGAGGTAACAATTAAACCAACTTCATTAGTAATTATCTTCACTTGTATACATTGGTCTTAGGGCTTTCGAAGGAACATGTGAGATTTAACTATAGTTGCACAACATTCGAAGCTGGCAACAACATAACTAACCCATGAAGATCCCCGTTCAAGTCGAAAAATTTGGCCTCTGTTTTTTAAATTAGTCATCAGGAACCTAAATTGTCCTTGTTTATTAAGACACAACCAAATATTCTTATAATTTCACAAGGGCCATCCGTAGATATTGGTGTTACGACAAAGCATCTATAAAATGTGATGTTTCCACAATTAGCGACAATGGTGATAATGTTTAATTTAATACATCACTCATTTATAACTTATCTCCAACAGGTATAAATTTTAAAGGGATAATAAACTCAACATTAAAGAAGCTGTCCCAAAAAGTATCGTTATACCCTGAGATATTGTTTGTAAGGCTTTGGTAGGAATAGGTGACTTCATCAAAACAAGCCTTCTAGTATTAAGAAATCTTCAAAAGACAATTTGTCGTAAATGATGAATAACGAAATAAGCCCAGAAACTTTACACTCATTAGCAGAGGTAACAATTAAACAAACTTCACTAGTAATTATCTTAATCCGTATATAGTCGTAGGACTTTCGAAGGAGCATGTGAGATTTATCAATAGTTGCACAACATTCAAAGCTGGCAGCAACATAACTAGCCTCTGGAGGGTCACTGTTCAAGTCGAAAAATTTGGCCTCTATTCCTATATGAAAAACTAAGTGGTTGCCTTTGAGCATGCACCCATTATTCTTCACTTAATGGAATAAAGAAAGTTTTGTACTTATCTTTTCTTTAGATTTATTAAAATGTTATTACATAACTTATGGCCGGTTGCACCGACACAACTTAAATTTAAGCTGTGCTTAAGAACTTAGATAAATTATTGTTAAAACCATAGCAACGATTTTTTAAAAGCATTGCTTAAGTTTAAATCGTGTTGGTGCAATCGGCCATCAGATATGTATCACCGAGTTATTTTTTAGAATTCCATTTTTTTGTTAGGTATTTGTTTATCTTAGTTATTTTATTTAAAGAAATACACTGACATACAAAATTTATTCTTTTTTAATGAACTAATGTGGTTTACAATTTGTTAATGAAGATTTCTGTCAAGGAGTTGGTTTCTTTATAATTAAACCTTAAAAAAAAGTTATCGACTTTATCGCACGCTTATTCAATCGTGCAAGTAAAGCAAGCACTTACTTTGCACATTATGATAAATTGCGCACCTCTTCAAGTATTTGTTTAAATACATATAAATTATTAGAAACACACAATGTATGAGATAATGTTTCAGGTCTGTCAATGCATCTCACAGGAATGTGATTAGATGCCACACTTTTTATTTCTCTAGGGTACAATGCTTCTAGAGAAACCAATTCAATTATTTACCATCTTATTTATCGCATCAATTATCTGGAATTAGATTAAAGTCGAATAATATGCAATAATTTTTTATTCATATACTTACCGAAAGCACAGTATAGTGCCGAAAGCTGCCAACATTAACTTCATACACAATTTATTTAATAAACGTTCGTAATAAAATAATAACTAAAAAACTAAAGCAACTGAACACTATTAGTTGTGTTATTGTTAATTAATAAATCGCAAATAAAAGGCATTGTTTTTTCTAACCTTAACCTAAATTGCAACTACCACTACAAATAAATGGTACCAACTTAAAATAGAAAACAAAACTATCACTTTTGTAAATTGTTTAACATTTCTTTTATTGCTATAATACACACTTTCTCTGTCGTAGAAAAAGTATAGTCTGCAACACGTGTGGAATTGCTATTCCGCACTCATGGAACCGTCACACTCGACTTCGGCTCGTGTGACAAACATTCCACTCGTGCGGAATATGCCATATTCCAAACTTGTTACAGAATATGCTATTCTACAACAAGTTACGAGTTATACTTTCTCTAATAGTACTTCAAAAATAAAAATACTTAACTTAATCGATGTCAAAGTAAAATTCACAATTTGGTTTCCCCATGCATTTTAATGATCGCATTGAAATTAAATACAAAATAAAACATAAATATAGTGCTAGACGTTTTGGCGCTAGGACGTTTTAACGCTAACTAAACTGTTATATTAATCTATAAAATGTAAAATGATACGAGGGCGGTCTAAAAAGTTTCCGACCTTAACGTGAAGATGGTAGCACTCGTCAATAATAGTCAGGGAATGTAGTTGTGCATCTTTTGACAGCAACACATCAAAGTTTCAGCCATTGTGGACGCGCAGTTTTTATTTGACAGTTGTTTGAGTGAGTCGATGTGAGTATTTTTGTGAAAATGGAGAAATCGAGTATCGAACTGTCATAAAATACTTTTTTTTTGAAAGGGAATACGCCTACGCAAATTAAAGATGAGTTAGAGTGTACGGGGACTCTTCACCGTCTTTTACCACTGTGAAATTTTGGGCAGCTGAATTTAAACGTGGCCGTAAGAGCTTGGAAGATGATGAACGTTCGGGACGTCCAAAACTGTAACTACTGACGATAACATCGCTAAAGTTCACCAAATGGTGTTAGACGACCGCAGAATTAAAGTGAGAGAGATAGCAGAGGCAATGAAAATGTCCAAAGAACGTGTTTGTCACATATTAAATCAAGATTTAGGCATTAGAAAGCTGTCCTCGCGTTGGGTGCTGCGTTTGCTAACGTTAGACCAAAAACGTGTTCGAATGAACATTTCCAATGCTCTGTTGGCGCAGTTTAGACGCAATAAATTCGAGTTTTGGCGCCGATTAATTACTGTAGATGAAACATGGATACACCACTATACGCCTGATACAAAAATACAGTCAAAACAGTGGACTGCAAAGGGGGAACCGGCTCCAAAAAAAGGAAAATCTGAAATTGCGGATGAACGGCCACATTTGCAGAAAAAGAAAATCCTGTTTCACCAAGACAACGCCCCGTCTCACACCTCAACAGTTGTCATAGCAAAAATCCATGAATTACGGTTTGAACAGCTTGACTATCCACTTTATTCACCAGACCTAGCCCCAAGCGACTTCTTTCTGTTCCCTCAACTAAAAACTGCGCTCGGAGGACAAAGATTTTTGTCAAATGAGGAGGCAATCACCTTTGTGAACAATTATTTTGCAGAGAAGAACGCCGAGTACTATTTGGACGGATTAAAAGTGATGGGAGCATCGCTGGGGAAGTGTATAGCGTCACAAGGAGACTAATTTTTTTTTTTTTTTTTTTTTTATTTTTTTTTGATTTTTTTTTTTTTTTTTGTAGAAAAATAAAAATTTTTTTTTTTAAATTTTAAGATAAAAATTTTTGTAGCTATGGAAACTTTTCAGACCCCACGTATAAACGAAATTTAAAAAATTAAATTTAAAATAATGTGTAAAACAAATAAAAGTTATATTTCTAGAAAAAGAAATTGTATTGGAGAAAACGTTTTTTTAAAATCAAAGTAAATCGTAATAAATGTCAAATTGATAAGAACAACGCTATACAAAAACCGCATCTGTTGGAACTTGAACAGGTGCATGTTTTAAAAATATCAGTAGGTTAATAGTATTGACCTTAAATAATAAATAATGACGAATGCGATAAATTATAATTAGATTTTGATAAGCAATGTAAATTCGAACATTCTTGTTAGTCAGTTTACAATTTTCCACCGCGATTTGTGTACGTCTACTTGAATTTTCTTAAATATTTGTGCCTGAAATTCTGGGAAAAACTGAAAAATGTGGAGCACATAAGTTTAAAAGGTAACGAATTTAATATTTTTTTCAACGGTGTACAACGTTTAAAACATTCCTGTATGCAATAAGGAATGCGAATTGTATATCATACGTATAGGTGACTTTGTGCGTTTTTTTGTTGGTATCATGTTCTTTGTTGTTTTCCTACAATTTTCTCAAAAAAAAGGAAAATGGAAGAAATCTACGATACAAAAATTTTTAAATAAATTTGCCATATGGTATTGGGTGACATTGTGACATGCATTTCTTCACCGCGTTTCCAGAAATTGAATATTGACCATTTGGAGCAACGAAATAGTTTATTTTCTAAAGTCTTCTTCTTCAATTAATTTCCCAACTAATCACGTTGGTATTTGACGAAAAGCGTCCTCGGGATCACTGACACCTAAGCACTTCCATCCTCGCCTTCGTTTTTTTACGTTTGTTTGGACTCTTTCTCCTTTTGTTTCTGCGTTTTTTCGACGAGTCGTAGCACTTCTTCTGCCTTACCGTTGGCTGCTGGTAGCTTCTTCTTCTTTGTATAGTTACTCATCGCTTGCAGATTTCTTGCAACCACAGTCGAGAGCAATCGTGTTACCAAACAACGTGACACAATATCACCAATTGAGGGCTGTCCATCAAGTTTCTTTCTGTTTTTTTAAGACTTTTTATATATTATGTATCTGATTCACACCCTAAACTATAAATAACTTCAGAAAAAATATCGCGCAGTTGTCTTACCATTTCCCGTTGTTTGTTTAATCATATAAGAACATATTCCTCCAATGTATTCATTTGTTGTGCTGAAACAGTGTTCAAAAGGTGTTCCAGTATCCGATAGGTGGCGCTGTAAAAAAGTAGCACCCGTGATTTTTGGGCTGTTATCAATCGCGCCAATCTTATTCAATATTTCGTACACAGGTGCTTTAACTTATTGCGCCACCTACTGTAAAGGACGGAACAATGTTTATTGAAAGTTACATCATATTTTAGTGACTTTTACGTTGTTTTGATTACAAGTAACTAGTTCTGGTGTTGGCCCTAACTCGTGCGATTAATACATTGACAGCAACGCACTAAAAAAAAATTTCGGTAAGAATCAATGCATTCGGGATGTTATAGCTGAAAATATATATCTCGGTATGAGCAATTTTATTTTTGTCGTTTTTTCTTTAACTCCGTAAGTAGTGGAATAAAATGTACCGCTTTCATAAATTACTCTCTCTATTAAACATTACTTAGTATAAATATCCAGTGAATGCACTTGGTGGTTTTTGTACATGATTGCATTCAGCTTACAACACCCTTTTTTGATACAAATAATACATGTAGACCACACCACTAAATGTAACATACCTTTGTACTCATTAATAATAATCGTTATTACATATTTACACAACTTTACATGCTTTCAATTTATTTATGCTAATTACATCTTGCTTTAAACCAAAAGTAATATTTTGAAATTCTAGAGGTGTCTGTGGGTGTAATTTAATGAAGTTATTATGATAAGGGTGGAAGTGGAGTTGCGAGAGTAATCGAGAAAACACCCTTATAACATGAATAAGTGCATCATTAAGAATAATGCAGAAGCGTATCTGGAAAATTATCGTGTTATAAGGAGACGCACTTGTTGTTTATTGCTGATTATGTGATGAATGATGTATATCAAATGATTTGCATGAGAAATGCAATTAAGAGTATGAATGTAAGCAGTCATTTTATGGTTGTTCTCTCATGAGTTTCTACGCCAAATATGGATTTTATGAACATTTAGAATAATTAAATTTAATTAAACTGAAAGTTATCTAAACTGTTTATGAATTTTAACCCTAATGAAATCGTAAATTTAAAAATCGCACTTTCAACAAGAAATTCATAATACGAACGAGAAAGTTTAATATTTAAATTTCGAATATTGCGAGAACTCGTGTCAAATTCACAAAATGATTAACCAGCACATTTTTTCTTTCTGTTTCTTATTTCGTACGTTATTTTTCGGTTTATATTTAATTAAAGAAGTTTTTTATTGTAGAGGAAACTAACAAGACTTTATGCTAATTTATGAAGTGTTTTTCAAATGCATCGCCGTTTAATGTATAATTTGGAATATTATATCTTGTTTATGTAATCAAGAATTTTCGAAAAGTAGGACACCTTAAATCTGTTAATTAATTCTTTTATGTAACTGGGCGCCACTTCTCATTTGAAATACTTTTATTTTTTACAAAATTGTTGATTGACTAAATGCATTTTTTAATTGGTTAGTATAAATTTTATTTTTCACTTTGCTATAGCTCCTAAAAATAGATTACCTACTAATATAATTATTTTAATGATGATTAAATTTATTGATAACACCTACTACAAATTGTAACGCAGAGAATTAAGTTCATCTTTTAGAACTAAAATTTGTAGCTTTCCAATTTTCCGGAAAATTTAACACATTCGTTTCTAGACGTGTTCCAAAAGTTTCGTACTATTTTGATTTAAAATGTGGAAAACTTTCTGTAAGAATTTTTTAACACATGCTCGTATCTTATTCATATTCAAAGATTAACATCATATTCAAACTATTGGTTTGTTCTAACGCTTCACTCGTCGTGCAATAAGTTTCATTATAAGTTACATCAAAATATTTGTTCTTAATTTTGAAAGGTTGAACTAAACTTTGATTGTTTTGAGACTATTATATAAAAAATCACTTTTTAGATCAAAATTATTAAAAACAATTTTTTTTGTAAATTTTTCTTCCGAAATTAGAAATTGGGTGTCAATTAATTAATCTTGGGAAACTTGAGACAAATTTAAGACGTTAAGTTGTCCCAAAACTTCAAATTTTGTCTTTTTAAGGATCCTTCGAGGCCAACGTTTCGCCTCTCAAGCGGGAGCTTTATCAAGGCTAGGTTCTGTTAGAGGATTGATTGTAAAAACATATATTTAACAGCCAATTTGATGACGGTCACTTTAATTGAAGTAAAAATACAGGGTGTTAGGTAAATGTCCGACAACTATATGTTTGGTGATGGTCAATAAGTTGGTCAAATAACATTTTTGGAAATTATCCAAAAGAATTTAATTTTTTTTGCTCATTTTGACGAGCTGGGACTCTATTGTCAAATGTCGAACAATCGTTGTAGTAGTCTACATTTGTCGAACAGTAATGTCGTATGAACTTCCAATAATGTATTCTCAAATACCACTTTGAAAAAAAAATTGTTTGATGTTATAGGTTGTCAGTTGAATAGAATGTCATGTCGTGTACGATCAACAATGTAGAGTGCTCTAAGGGTGTTCTATAATATGTGTACCTACTGAAAATGTCGTTTGCTACATTATAGAATTAGAATGTTTAGATACTAGGCGACATTTACTTAGAGTTGGATACGACATTAACAAGTGCCTTTACCTTTATTAATTAATCGTTTTTAATGTTGATTTAAGATAAAAATGGTTTCACAGATTTGACTATTGTTATTTTGATTGTCATTTTGACAAAACTGTAAGTAATGGAAATTTAAGTAAATAGCATTTACTTTGATTGATCGTGTCAAAATACTTTTTGGTTGTTACTAAGATAGTACAGATAATTAATTTACCTTAAAATAGGCGCGTATCAAAATTTATGAAAAATTTCAACTATTTTTTTTTTGACTTTTTAGCTATTTTTTTTTGCAAAACAGTTGTTAAGGTTTTTCGTTCTGTTTATTGAGTGACATCATTCGTCGGACATTTACCTAACACCCTGTATACATATCTAAAATCTAAAACGGCTCAAACGAATTTGACAAATTTGAAAAATCATATTAAAATTATGTCAAAAATTAATGCTTAGACGGAGGACATATGTTCATAAGAATAAAACTTATTATTATTATTAAATCTCCAAACTGGTTTACTGGCTTAGACTAAAAACTTAACATACCTCTACAGAAACTAATACAATCGTGTTAAATCACATGATCTGGAGGTCAATGAACATTGAACAGCCCAAACCGTGAAATTATTTTTTCATTAAATTTAATTTTAAAAAATCAATGTTTGTACGAGATATTAAAACCATGTTTCGGGTAAATTGATGTTTTCCACGTTTGGTCAACCACATTAGACTGTTATTTTCCCTAGATACGATATTATTTGTAGTACTTTTTGTGGGTTTGATTAATGTTAAGGACTGACAATTTTTCTTTTAACCAAAAGTGACTCTCTTCACAACTGAAAATTTAGTAATAATAAAGTGGACCTTCTTCCAACAGTTCTTAATCTTATTACCGATAATTTTTCATTGAGAAAGACTTTACTTGCGAAAGATGTCTGTAACTCATTCACAACTTCAATCGCAGAAGCTGTTGCTTCCTCCGTACGAAAATTTCTTTGACTGTCTGTGGCTTTTTCAATCAAGAAAGGTAACTGTACAATTTTACCAACTGTAAGTTCCATGTAATTATATGTGAATTTCACGAATTGAACCATTACTTACAAAGTAAATTTAGTTGACGGACGTCTTTCTACGATATTTGGGACATCTGGTAACTTTTTAACAAAGTACTCAGCTGATACAAACTTTAGGTTAGAATTCAATGTATCCAAGGAAAGTTTCATTTCTGTCAATTTTGAGGTTATATTTATGTTACGTTTTAAGTTGAGTTTAACGTCACCACGCGTTGTTTTGCCGTACTTTAGTATACACTGTAGAAATAATTAAATCAATTCAATTCGACGGCCTGACCAGCCCATTTTTTTATTTAAACACTCGTATTTGTCAGCTGTCATTTATTTATCAATTCACAGCCAATTTAATAATTTGTCCCAGTCGAAAAATATTTCGTTTCAAGAAAAACACCCTTGATAAAACTTAAATTTCAAAATTCTTTTTATGAGAACATTAAGTTTTGTCACTGAAAGTCACACGCCTTAACAACACTTTCCAAACCATTCAAATTTATCACACCAATTTGAAATTTTTTGCAAGTTGAAAAGTCGATCACTACAAGAAAATTAGGGGGCCGTTCACAACGGCCACCTTTGACGTTTATTCACAATGGTCAACCCATACATTTCTGCAAAATGGGCAACCTTTTCACAACTGCCACTTTTGAATATATTTACAACAACCATTTTTTTTGTAACGTCCACCACTGACTTTATTTCACTGCGGCTATTGTGATCACAAAGGTCACCTACAGGTTTAATCATAACGACCACTTTGTTCATATTGCTCGCTTAGTTACAAAAGTTTATTTCGACGCTTTTCACAACGCCCACTTTGTTGATAACAGCCACCATAGATGTTTTCACCCCCGAATTACAAGTTACAGTTGAGAACTACTTTAATCGACTTCGCAGGAAACAGTACCGCGTTCAAACTACTGATGCGTTGGGTTAAATGTCTTAATCTTTTCCTCAAATTTTGTAGAAAAATAAATAAAAGTATGTAGTTTTTTTGTAGAATGTATTTAATTTTTCCTTTAAATATATATTAGTGAAATTTTGGCGTGTACCTTTAATATAAGAGAACCAATTTAATTATCTTTCTACTGATATATTAATTCTTGCAATATTCTAATTTATTGAAATTAATTCAAGAAATTTGAATTGTTGTTAACTGGAAAAAAACTACAATTTAAAAGTCCTGAGGGGACAGTTTTTCAAAATAACTTCCCTATGAAGTGGTAAAATTAAAAAAATCTGTGGACGGAACCCAAAAAATGACTTTTTTGCAAATATTTTGAAAAAGTGACATTTTCCGCAAAATCTAAAAAAATACATTTTCATAGTGAATCAATACTACAACTACCCTTACTTTGTAATACTTTAGGTTTCCGTAACGACAAAAGTGTATCGGCCGTTACGAACAAACTTGGTCATTGTGATTGTAATGAAAAAAGTGTATAGTAGTTGTAAAGAAGTAAGTGGCGTTGTGAATAGCACCGGTGTACCGGTTGTCCGAAATGAGGTTAATTACCCCCTTAACTCAGAAATTACCAACGATAAAAAAACAGTTAAATATAGAAGTTGCATAGTTTCATCTAGATTTTTTAATTTTCAACTTTTCATATATACAGGGTGCTCCGTTCATCTGGGGTAAATAACAGCTTTATTATTTTAAATAGACCGCCCTGTATATTATTGCATTTTTTGATTTCCCGGGAAATTCTAGATATATTTCGTGTATAATGTCCTATACCTAAGTCTAACCGTTTTCGACAAATCTTAAATTTTATTTCAAAAATGACGTTTGTAGCGGGAGCCTTTATTGTTTAATTTGGCTTGGATTCCTTGTGCATTAGCGCTTATTGTCATATACTGAGTGGATATTTTGGATGTAAATTAAACAACGTAAAAAGTCAATTTTTTCAAATGGAAACCCCCTATTTTATAATTTTATCTGATTTGGCATTAAAAGTTAAGGTGACTGTGTATAAGGTTGTTTATTTCGGAAATTTATAGTTTTTGAAATAATTGTAAAACGTCTGCGGTGGTTTTATGAAAGAAGTAGGTATTGTGAACATTTACGAAAGTGGCCGTTGTGGATATCGTAGGCGTTATGAATTAGGGAGGGTTTTTTTAATGAAAAGCAGTCGTGTAGAAAAGTGACCGTTGTAATAAGGATCCAAAATTGGACAGAACGGAAACACAACTGCCACAAAGAGCATTCAGTTTACGGAAAATTGATCGAAAAATAATTGTTCGAAAGCAGTTCTTCAAGTAATCAATTCTTATAAAAACAAGAACTAATTTTCCAATAAATATTCGTTATAAACTCGCTTCTTGCTAAGTTCCATCATATCAAAGGGGTGGACTAAAATTGTATTTACAATTTTTTTCTTGAAAATGGAACAAATGGGTCTTCTTTTCAACCGCGGAGTTTTGAAGAAAAACCACCAAGGGCATTTGTCATTTTTACTCTGGTGTTTACTGTTAAATTCTCATATCACCTTTTCCACGAAAGAATTTTTGTAGCAGTTTTTTCTAATAATCGAACCATGCAAAGAACCAAGTGCCAACTGTGCTTGCCTCCAATCTCGTAACTGCGGCCAAACTAAAACGGATTTGTAACAAAATTCCCATTTTGCTCCTAAAACTTCCACGCACATCATTACTGATATTACAGGTACTTCGCCATCGAAAAATGCCAACCTGAATATTAAAGTAGTAAAATTGAAAACATTTGTCGACAATATAGTACTACAAAAATAACAGTAAGATACACATTCAGAGTATTTTATTTTTTAGTTTTTCCAGTGGCGTTCGAGCGGGGGTTTGCTCTGAACATTTTTGAGCAAAAACTAGTACGCCACTGCTTTCTTTTAAAATAAGTAAGATATGTGAAAGCTTTCTTTAATCTTTTATTATTCTTATTGTAAATTTTTGAGAACGAACGTTGGAAGTTGGCTATATTTTATGGCAAAAATAATTTGTTTTTTTCCCATAAGACACGACCAATTAACCCAGTCAAATTAGACAAAAATATAAGGGAACCTCGGAAAAATTTGGATAAGGGTGGGTTTTTGTGTACGACGAGATATAGCCATTACATACTTTGTGCCAAAAGCATTTGTCAACACTTATGTAAGTAAGATGTCAAAAAAGTTGTAGTATACAGAGACGCCCCCCTAAACGTAAGAACTCTGTTTTTTCTATACCCTCAGCCCAAAACACTTCTGCAAGGCCCAATTGCTGTATTAGGGTGGTACCATTATAATAAAAATTGCGTCAAAAGTTGTCAACGATCGGGTGTCTGCTAAACTTCTTATGGAGATGAAGAAGTTTGGCGAAAAATATTTTTTCCAAATATATGATCCTGAAACGAAATAGTTTGTAAACTACAACTTTTTTGACATCTTACCTAGATAAGTGTTGATAAATGCTTTTAAACAATTGAGTTTATAAATTTGAATTTTTTCTAACGATCATTAGACACCTTAAAGCCCGTTGTTAGATTAGCTGGTAGGAAGTTTAAAGAACTTTTTGATTTATCATATATTTTATATAAAATTAGTACTGAAATAAGGCAAGCTCTGAGGGTTGAAAGCAAAATCAATTTCAACACCTCACCTAAGTTCTGAAATAAAGGGTGTTGTTTTTACATATTACGCTAGATTACCAGATAAAGTTAAAATTTGGGGAAATACCGACCCAACGGTATCGGAATTTTTCCGAGGTTGAATGTTAATTTGACTGAGCTAAATTAAAAGCATGTTCGTTTTTGAACAAGAAAAAAATTGAAAACCCAATTTCAGTCACCTCATTTGGTAGGGTGAGCAGTAGGTTAGTTTAGGAAACACATTTATGGGAAGGAATAAGTGAAGAGAGGGTGAAACGTAGCCAGGTTAAAACCTGTGTTTTTTTCACTTCTACACGTTTTCCGTAAGGATTAACAACAAAGCTTCATAAAAATACTCTTAAAGCTTAAAGAAACAAGCACGAAACAATATTTCTTTTTAAGATTTTAATCCTTCTACAACTTAGGTTCTTAAAATTCAGGAGACATATAATCAAATTTAAAAAATTGTTTTATCAAACAATATTGCATTTTGATATACTTATTTTTGAAAAATTGTCAATTCGAATATATATTTATTTAATAATATTTTTTCCGAATAATTGGTTTTACTTGAACAAGATATACGTTGGTCAGAAGTATCTGAGCAAAATGGTTTTCGCAACTCTGTGTCGAGTTTTTAAACATTTCTATCTCATTCTCTTTTAGATCGAGACCCAAATTTAAATTGCTTTTCTTTCTTTAGGTAGTGAAATATAATAGAAAAACCAATGACAATTGAAACCCATCTAAGCGCAACTGAAAACTTAACGTCCATCCGGTTCGAAGAACCAAATATATAATGAACATAGGAATTAGATCACTTAAATAAATACTTAAATAAAGAGGGATTGAGACGAACACACTGTCATAAATTCTAGTTTTCATACGCTAGGTTGACGAAAACATAAGTTAGTGGCCTAAATCTTCCTTTCCTTATTATAATATAGTTAACTTAATAGTATACTAACAGTATGTATAATAAATTGTCATGTATAATTTAAAGAGAAAAAGATGTTTAGAAGAAATGTAAATAATCCCAATTGGTAGTTAGAATTTAAAAATGTTTTAAAAATCTCTCATAAACAAATGTATACGTAAACACAAGTTCTACTAACAATTAAAAACCGAAAGAATTAATTAATTAATTTAAAAATTAGTTTTCTCTGTTTTGATGTTACGTTGTTATTTTGTTTGTTCCGAAAACTAGGTTTGAACCAATGAGTTAATTAAAACTATTTTCAAATTCCATTTTCATTATTCCCGTTGGTTTTGACTAATTGGATCAATATCTGTGAGACTATATTATCAAATTTTTTTTTAAATTCATTACGACGAGGAAAGTATGTTTTGAGGAACAAATATAATATAAATTTAAATAAATCTTAAACAGTGTGGTCTTTAATTACTGTTATTAATATTTGAATTTTTTTTATATGTATATTAAACTTTTATTACACTTTAAAGAAAAGACATTGTCGCTTAACGCTTTCGTAAAATTTGAGAAAGTACTTTAAGAGCCAATATAAACTGTGTCGAATTTAATTAAACCTGATGTTAAAGATTAGATATATCGTATATAGTTAAAAGTTAGTGTGCATGGAAACAGTACATCAGTTAAATTACCACTTGAAGCAATGTAATTGAAATCAAATACTCGTATAATGCAATGTTCCAAGTCTGAATTTTTATAGTACATGCTTTTGCAACTTTTGACATTCCCATGTTATATGCAAATTCTTTCCTGACATTGTACATTTTTCACATTATAACGTTATTTATGAGTATAATTATATACAGGGTGTTGATTAAGTACTTGTACAAACTTTAAAGGGTAAATCTTTGACTAATTTTAAAATAAAAAGTTCAAATGAGCATGGGTCCGCAACGGCGTGGTTTCTAAGGGCGTATCTCAATGGGAGGTTTTATGTTGAGTTGCGTACTTGGCCTTGAAAAAGTACGGATATGACGTCACACGCGCTGTCTCAATAGCAAAGTGTTCAAGTCCAAATCAGCAAGTTCACAAGTACTCGAACATTCGGTCTCGCGATCTTCACTTGCTTACTTTTAGGACGCCAATTTTTGTTCGCCGCCAAATACGCAGTTGTCTCAATTCAAATTTGCGACGCGACAAGTTCACAAGTAAAGGTAACAAGTCCAAGTCCACAAGACCAAGTCGTATATTGAGACACGTCCTAAGATATAGGGTATCCAAAAAAACTATTTTATTTGGAGTTTTGCTTATATTTTTGTTAAGTAACATGGCAATTGGACGAAATTTGGGGTACTGGATTAGGAAAATGGATTTTAAAGCTCAATCGCAGCAATTGGGTAATATTGAAACCAAACATGTGGTTTTTAAAGAAATTCCCAAAGATGTTTAAAATATTTTATATTTTCAGAATCATCAAAAAAAAAAAAGCTTTACTGTCTACTTCTCGACGAAGGATAGATAGTGTTTCGAAGACTCTAGAATGTTTTTTTCTTTATTTTTTTATTTTCCAATTGTTCCTATATGGTCCAACGGTTTTAGGATTGGTGATTTAGCTGTTTATTTATCTTTGCAGTTAAGAGATTGCAAACAGAACTGAGCTCCCACCAGGTCTTTCTCTAGGGTGCCGTATGTGTACCTTGTACACCTTTTTTAATTTTCTCAGCTGGTGTAGGATTGGTGGATAGGTTTTTCTACCTTTCTTATTCATTCTTTAAACTATAAAAACGTACAAGCCCAATTTCTTAACGTGCTTAATGCACGATACTGAACGTTTTTAATCAGTACCTACATAAAACAGTCGTCTGAAGGATGGATAACAGTGGATAGCAATAAAAAAGGCGAAACAAAAAATTCGAGAAGGAACAGACTGACTCAAACTAAAGTCGTAAACCAAAACGCGGAAGATCGGTTTTCCCAAAAATTCTTCTGACATTAAAAAATTATCAACAACACTAACGGTCGGTTTGAATTTAATTTTTCCATTACATTAATACCATTACGTTCAAAGACAGAAGCGATGTGGTAGAATTTTTGAATTTTTTCTTTCTATAAAACTACCGATTTTTCTAGTTCTAATTTGTTTAGAACTTGCCTGTAATACCTTCTGTTAGTGACTTTAGCTTCTTGAAACCATATAGATTCTAATGTTGTCTTTCCTCGTGAATTTTAGCAGTAGCTTTCCATTTTGGTTTACCTAACCCTCCTTATTGTCACTACGATTCAGTTTCTTCGTCGTAATCTTGCGTAATGCTTGCCAAAAATTGTGAACTTGACCATTTTGCTATTTCATATACGTACAAATTTTACCGTTTTATAAAAAGAACGAAGCCGTTAGATAGATTTACGAACGGGTAGTAGTTTTTGACAAATGTCGCGAACTAAGTTGGACAAGAAACTTGAATAAATCAATTTATAAAGTTTTACCAGGAAAAAAAATTTAACAACGATTGATATTCGGATGACTGCATTATGAATAAATAGCTCCGGCTTATGTTACATGAAAAATCGCCAGTTACTTTTCCAATATATTTACATGTAATTTTTTCTATGTCTGTCGTTCTATAAAATTGATAGTGTAACTTATTAATCAATTTTCAATTTTAAGGTTACCTTAATATGCATTTAAGGAATATTCCCGTATGACTATTTTTATGGAGCAGCATTTTTTATTTTACATTTAATTAACGCTTGAATAAAAACAAGTATAGTGTGCAACATGTGGGGAAGTCAATTTTCACACTCCCGAGAAGATTTGTACTTTCCCTTGAACCTTTTAACCCTTTGAGCAAATTAACTACTAGATTAATTTATTACCTTTTTTCTCCCAATGAATTATCATTTGATTGATGTGAGCGATTTGAATTGCAGCACAGTTATTTTGTCAAGGTGTATTTTTAAGTATTTTACGTTCAGATATTTTTGTTTCGCTACGAATGGTTATGGATTTTTTTTTGCTTTCACTTGCAAATGAGGTCCTCAAATATTTAGTAGTGTTTCTATAAAGAAATCATTCAACTTCAAACATTTCAATCTCTGACTAGAAACTTGCCACAAAAGGGCACTTGAGATGCTGAATATTAACAGCTGTTTGCTACAGCTGTGGACTTTCGTAATAAAACGCAATAATACCTACAGGGCATGTCGGCTACATTCTATGAGAAAAAAATTAAATTGAAAGGGTACAAACAATTACTGCAACATTTAGTTTACTAATTTAAAACACCCAATATATTGGTATGGGTTGTGTTTTATCAATTGCCATAGTCTTTGTTAAAGTGATTGCCTATGACTAATTACCTTTCCACCACTGTTTTATTTCAGCGAAGTGTATGACTCAAAATAAACGTAAATACAGGTTTGTGTTTCGGAACAAAGACTACAGTTAATGTTATGTGCTCTTGCTCTTATAAGATTCATTGATTTATTTGTGATGTAATGAATTTTGAAGTTTTGGAGTCTTTCATATTTGCTGATTTTACTTCAATTTTTGTAAGTAGATACAATAAGAGATTTCCTATTATACAGTGAAATTGTGAGCTTTGTAGGTTCGTCAAATTTTTATTTCAATAGTTTATGTAGTAATCGATTTATTGTGCAGCTCTGCATTTTGAAAGATTAATAACTGCAGTAAAATATAAAGTGGAAATGCTTCTAGGTGCAGCTATAAATAAAACTTAGAGCTGTCTACCAAATGTGATAGAATTTATTGATTCAGTTCATATTAATATTTGATTTTGTTATAAATAATTGTTGAAAAAAAATTGCTCCCTAAAGAATCAATGCGAATTGAATTTTTTTGTATAGAAGATTGTTTATTATTGTTAAAGAAAAATTTTCAAAGTATATAACAAAATAATATCTTGATTTAGATACTGTACAGTAACTACCTACTTCAAAATCATTAAATTCCTCAACTTCGGGGTTGGTTGCGCAAACTCAAATTCGTGCATTATACATTATGGAAATTGAGCATGACGCTTAATGTAGTGATTTATAAATATGAATCTCATGTTAGTTATCTAACGTTTTTGGGATGTGTGTATTCTACGTCATTAGTAATTCTTCCAATTTTTTTATGGATATGACCCCTTTAAAAGGGTGCAATGTTCTATTAACTCTAGAGAGACGCCGACGTCTGGAAAGCGTGTACAGAATAGTTCGTTGCACTTAGTTTTATATTTAATGCAAAATCCTTTGTGTTTATACATTATCTAGTTAGGATTTTGAATTACATATTCAGCACCTGCCAACATCATTAATTAGATATGCAGAACCGATAGTGACATAATTCTACTTATCCTGTATGGATATTGAAAACGGTTATTATTTATCTTGTATCTTATTTCTCTTACTTTCCTTATACATAGTATCATTATTTAAATCTGTTTTAATTCTATTACAATTTTGAACTTATTTTACCCACCTAATTGCAGTTTTTTCTTTTTCAGGTAAGTGTTTCCAATTTTTTTTTGAGCATCTAAATTGTTGGTGAGTACTTTTAGTAAAGCTGATAATTGCTTAGTTTAGTGGAAAATTGCCGTCGTGAACACAACTTTAGCAATACAATCCTAATTAATCTTATCGTTAATTTTTGTCTAGACGTTTCTTTGCTTTGTCTATTTGGAAACGCACTTCGGTTTAGAAAGTAAATTATTTATTTCACTTAATTTGAAATGTATATATACATTCTGTGTGTTAAAACCATACTCGTTAAAACTGACAGAATTAAGAAAAATATTTCTAATTCTTGTGTGCGGGCTTGAAAATATTAATTTCGGTAAATAATTTGATTTTCTTACTTGTTTTTATTTACGTAAGCCTTTAATAGTTATTTTTAGCAATGCAACTGATATGGTCGGGTCCGTTCGGAACCGATTTTTAAAAAATAAAATGATCAAAATATGACCATAGGTTATATTTAACATAAAAAAACTAAATACAATTTTTGTCATTATCCAATGCTTATTACTTAAAAAAAACACCTTAATTACCAGTTTCGATAGTATAATTAAAAATGATTGTCATCTTCAGAAATTGATCTAATATAAAACTTCAGATGTCCTTCAGATTCGTAAGCCATAATATTGCTTCATCCGTTAAATTATGAATGTTTGGAAACCCTTCTTTAAACTTCGTTAATTGACGATCCTCTACGATATGTGTAACGGTCTCTGGTTTGTTTCCACAGTCACAATTTGGATTGGAAATCGCACCCCATTTGAACAACATAGAGTTTCATTTTGAATGGCCTGTTCTTATGCGATTTACTTTTGACCATATTTTCTTTTTTGAGTAAAGCCCGGGACTTCTATGGTTAGGTCATCAATGAGATTGTTTATTGAAAACATCAACTCCAGACCATAATTTTTTCCACTCTTCAACTTCAGAAAAAGCCGTACTTAAGTAGTCTTGCAACCATATAAGACTTCGAGATTTATGTCTTTTAGCAGGAGGGTTGTCAATGTTACTCCAAATTGGTAATTTTTGTTAAGTTGACATTTATCCCATTCTCGTTTTAACGCAGCTTTTAGTCGAATGTTCGATGGAAAAAAAATCCGCGAGAGTGAGAGTGTGCTTTGGACTGTCAAATAGATAAGATTTTGATAAGAATTGATGAATTTACAATGAAATTATTAACAAAACATAAAAAAAAATTTAATTTAACACCTTGTATCTTTTTCCACAGCAATATTTTATTAAGGTGTATTGGGTCCCATGATCATATTTTGGTCTAAATAACACGCCTTTAGCCTACTACTACAATATTTTTATAATTAGTTTTTATTTCTACAAAGAAATAGAAAAACTATAAATTGTTATAGAAAAAAGTTTTAACCCAAACTACAAAAACAAATAAACAAACCATGATTTCCAATAAAAAATAAATAAATTCGTAGTCATAAATCGCTAGAGAAAATTTGTCATATCTGGAGAAAATTATTCCGTTAGTATAGTAACGCTATATACAGGGTTATTCATTGAACCCGTTTATTAAAAGTTTATTGGGATGTAATTTAGTAACCCCTTTAAAAATTTGAGGTTAAGTTTGGTTTCAGGTGTACTGTTTTTCTAAAATATTTTAAATTTTTTGTCACTTCCAATTTAACTGGAAGTTGCTGTCAACTTGCTTATTTTAAATGGAACATTCTATATATTATTTCATTTTTAAATTTGGCGTGAAATTCTAACCGCATTTTATGTATAATCTCCTATACCTATATATAACCGTTTTGAGATTTTTGACTTTGAATAAAAAACTTACCTCCTACATAACCAGTTATTTTTTGAGTTTTTTAAAATTTAATCCTCATATTTGGCAAAATGTTGAAAAAGAGTCCCAAGTTTACATTTTTGTAATTTTTGATGTCTACTTTTATACAGGGTATTTAATCTTCCGTGGCAAACATTCGCATTTTCAATTCGATAAAGTCATTTTTTTAAAATAGTACACCCTGTAACTGTAAGCGTTATCAAATCCAGGACTTAATTCTGTATCAAACTGTATTGAGGTTATCTGTACCTATTCCTGAATATTTTAGACATAATTAGGTTTTTTTTGAAACGATCGAATTTATGCGGCCTAAAATTTACCTCCACGTAGTTAGCTATGGAAAAACAATTATTGTTTTGCTGTCAAACATGACAGTAAGTCAGCAAAACAATAGTTGTTTTTACATAGCTAACTACGCAGAGGTAAAAAGTTTAACCGTATGAATTAGATCGTTTCAAAAAACCTAATTATCTCAAAAATGGCCAGGAATAGGTATAGGTAACCTTAATACAGTTTTTTTTATAGTTTATAGTGTTTGTAGAATAAAATTAATAAAATCAACCCGAAGCAATAACCGAGCGTTTCGGCGAACCAAGACAAAAATCTGCCAATTTGTTTTTGAATATTTCTCATAGTTTCTCCAGACTTTTGGCCTACCCCGTATGTCCAATCCATATACTGCAATTGAACATTTTATGAAATGGATATCCAGCACCTAAAATGGTTCCAGATGCTGTAATAAGTTCATTTTGCAAAACATTCATTTGAAAAGCCTATGCAGTAATGATCATGTTTAGAAAAATATCAATCTGAGGGTCTGAGGAGGATGTCCAATTCGCATTCTTCGTTTCCATACTCCAATTAATATAAGGTATTTACCCATAGGTTTCATAAGGAAACAACAACGTGTAAAATAACAAACCATCATTAAGTAAGTTTTTTTATGAGACCAAGAATAACTACATATTAAAATAAACAACAATGAAGTTGAATTAAATTCGTAAAATACTTAACGCAACGAAAGTTTTGTGGCAGCGGCTTTTACACAATTCCATAGATTTGCACGTTCACTTTGCAATTCCTTGACCACCAGACCACTGTACCACCGCTTCAAGTAATAGGAGTTTGGGAATGTTAGAAAATTTGATTTGGCACGTTGTTGGGCATTATGCCCATACCTTTCTTTTAAAACCCCGCACTTTAAACCAACTTGATAAACTCCGTTTTGCAGTCTACTATTATTCCTATGATGACTAGTACACAATCATTCACCTTGAACTCAGCATTAGGGCTTCAATTCACTCAAAATTTTCTCCGCTGCACGTTTTTGTTCCATACAGGAGGCAACTGTTTTGCTCTCTCTAGTGTTTATTACTTCCTCGACTTGGGCATTACTTGGAAAACCTTCCCTAGAATTATTTTTAACAAGGTACCCTTGGACATGGACATCACTAGCCAAGGAAATTTTAGTTTTAGTTGAAATTTGACTTCTCCAATGTTGCATTCAGTCCAAATCTCAGATTCACAAAGTAAGCCTTCTGCATTGTTACGGTCAGTTGTTAGGAAAGTATGCCCCTCAGTGGAGAGTAGGGTGCGGGTTAGGAAAGTCAACGTTATTCCTAGAAACTATAGAAAAAAATTACAAAGGTAGGTCGCCAGGTTCGAGTAACGCTGGAGAGAAGAATCTGACCCAGAACCAAAGGTCAGCAGCTAACTGTCCGTAGCAGAATATACAGAAAAGGGGAAACAAATCACGAAAGAATTCGACATAAAGTCAGAGAAACCTTCACACAATATTCACCCCAATACACAAACGAATTTGTGATAGTTCACAGCATTAAATAGACACAGATATATTACGAGTACACACGAGTTAAAACGGGTAACGTACAGCATTAAACATTCAGGTAACACGAAAATGACTAGAGCTACATATAATTACAAGTTAAAGTAAATAGAATTACCCAAATATTTACCACTGCTACGCCACTGTCTCGTATATGCAATTGATATTTCGCGTACTGAAGGTACGCCTATGGTGAACTTAACCTAGAATGTATGTCGGTTTATGGTACTGACTAACGTTACAGATTACATGAATTTAGGGAATACGTGTAAGGGAAGTTTTAAGACTAATTCAGTCACCGCGAAGTTTAAACGATTGTTCAATTTGGCCTGTCTGGGAACGAGCTCGTACCGGGAGGGTCAATGGAACTAAATGCGTTCGGCTTAATTAAGATTGAGGTTTAAATTCTTACACGACTTATACACCACGTTGGTATTAAATACTCCTATCTATAACTAGTTAACGTTCCAGGTATATTATGCAGTTACACATTCGAGCGACAAATAATCCGCAATAAATTTTCTACGTTCGCGCCTGATAGTTGGTGTCAAGGGGTTACTTCTACTTGAGTGATAGGCCGACTGCAGGTTCACGCGCAATTAAAAAGATAATAAAACCTCTGACCTTCCACGCAGCAGTAGGAGTATTACTCTTGCTCTCAATGGTACTAACGGTTCGGAATGAGCCTCCACCGTGGTCTGCGAATCTGACAGAGTATTCGTGGGTAGCTATTTCGGCACAACGCCTTCAAAAGCCATGAGTAGACCCGCAATAGCCGTACAAGTTGACGAAGGAACAACCGGAAGAGAATATATTTGTAATAGGGAGACATAAACCACCCTCTCTAGAATAAACATAGGGATGTTAGCGATAGATAAACACCGAGGGCAATCGTATACCTGATGCAAAGCGTCCCCTAGCCTGAAGAATGCAGGATGTGCTTATTGAGCAGTTCACGTGGAGCACAACCTTTTAGCAAATTTTAAAAGCCACTTATGCGGTATCATATGTTTTACCTACAAAATAAAGTTTTTAAAACGTTGAAGGGTTTCAGAATCTCTTACCATCGGCCTGATTACCCCTTCAAGCGAGGAAATTTTCAGATGAGGGTTTATCTTCTTCCTCGTGAACGGTTGATTTAGGACAAGCTTTCCGGAAGCGTTCAAATGCAGCGGACCAATCGTGGACAGTTTCAAGTTATCAACGCCGGAAACCAATACAAAGTAATGCCCGCGAAATTAGGTTAAGGAAGTGTGTACACGGGAGGAGCGTTTACACTTCGAACGTTACAGCATTCTCTTCGGTTAATAAACGTTCCAAGATTTGTTTTGGTATAGAAATGAACCCCACGTGCGGATCATGCCCAAAAAAAGACTTATAGGGTGTGGACCCATAATTCGATAGTACGAAGTATTTTTTTGCCATTGCACGAAATATAACTCATTTGTCCAATTGGTGCTGTTGTTATCAGCAATCCAGGTTCTAATCATGTTTTCGATCCTGATTAGCCATCAGGTAGAGACTGAAAATCGATTTGTCCCCTTTTATTAACATCTTTTGAAGTTATAGGTTTTATAATTAACTAATCATCAGTTACAAGAAGTGACCAATATCCCATTCGTGTGTTTTGAGCTACATTTTTTGCATATTGCATTGAATTTGACAGTTGCACAATGATATTATGAGTATTGGTACGAACGATTGTAGCATTTTTTGACCATTTGTATCTATTTTTGAACGTTCTCTGGTTCAAGATCCAATTCTTTAGAATCATGATTAGAATCATTCGCTGAAGCATCACTCATATCCCCATCATCATCAAATAAAAATTGTTATGTTACTTCTTCTTTAGTATAACATTTCCATCAATAAAAATAAAATACAATTAAGAAAAAACTGACGTAACTGGTATTGTCGCACCCAAAAATTATATTAACTATACCCCTTGGAAGATCTGGCAATATACTTCACCGTTACTGCGTGACGGTTTCAGCCAAAATATCGCGACAATGACCCGATGATACGGGTTACGGGTTAAGAAAAAGCATCTCTTTTTAATTAAAATGTATTCATTCATAATTATCAGCAACTTATAGTAAAAGTAAAATTATACACAAATTTCATAGCCTGTAGTTAGGTCAATACAAACATGCCAAAGAGTCATTTTATAAAATAAAATTCTTTTGTAAACATATAAGAATGTTACATCATTCAATGCAGAAAAGAATGACCTTTCAACACATGTAATTAAATATAGGGTGTCCCATTTGAATAAAATGACTTTTTGGCATGTTTGTATTGACCTAATTCAATTCACATTTCACACCACCCTGTAGATAATTATCAAGATTGAGATCCAGTAGGATGAAGTGCAATGTTTTGCTTTTCCACTGGCAGAATTTTGCTATTCCATTTTTGTTAGTTCTACTGCAAGAATTTTTTTCGTACATAGATGATTTTTGCCAATTTTGACATAAAACAATCTTTATCATCGAAAGTTGACATTTTACCTTACATAAAGTTGACCTAAAATTCAACTTGGAATCATAAAAGAAAATAAAATCATAGTCATTACATTTAAAAAAACCAAGTTGTAATCAACTTCCGGTACTTCCGGAAGTGACGCCATTTTGAAAATATTTTAAAACAATAGATCTTGGTCACAAAAAAAGTTACCTGAATACCGTAATTTGTATAGAGTTTAATAGTGTATTAATCCGAATGTATAATCGAATGCAAAGAGTATAAAGCATGACACGCATTGAGGTTAGATGTTACAATTTGTTGAACTGAAACCAGAACTAGTACTTATTACCAACGTTGCACATACTTTCGGTTGCACAAAAAATTACTTTGTGATACTGTTTTTGACAAAACAGTTTCACTAAATATTCATTGTATATGCGAAATAGAGAAACATTTTTAATATATACGCCAATCCAGCTTTAAATATTAACCTTAAAAAAATTTTTTTAGAACAAAATAACAGAAATGTGCTCAGACTTATACTAAGCTCTAAGAGTCAGTCGAATCACTCCCACCTGCCACAAACAAAAGCAACCCTAATTAGTTTCAGCAAAAATCGATGACACTGTAAACATTGGTAACTTTGTTAAAAAAATTCTAAAAATAATGGTTTTCGAAATTATTGTACTACTATTAGAGCGATTTGTATTATATTCTTAGTTAACAAGTTAAAGTTTGTCGATGTTTACAGTATGTTCGATTTTTGAAGTACCAAATAACGGTTGCTGTTGTTAAACATTAGTAAATTGTGACCGGTGTGCGTAATTCGACTGACTCTTAAAGCCCGGGATACTAGTTATAAGCACATTTGTGTTTTTTTTCTGAAAAAAATTAATATTTTTAAGGTAAATATTTAAAACTGAAAGTTGCAAGATAATCACTAATTGATTGTTCTTTGTTGAGGGGCATTAAAACCATTAAGACGTTTTTCAGGCCTGAAAAAACGTCTTAATGGTTTTTGGTGCCCCTCCTCAACGAAGAACAATCCAATTAGTGATAATTTATAGGAGGAAATATTTACCTTGCAAGATAATGTCCATATTAGGGATATTTCACAGGTAACTTAGACACCTGTACATCGTAAATTGTTAAACTATCAAATTTTAAAATATCTCGAAAACTATCAGAGTTAGGGGTTGGTAACCCTAATACCGACTAAAGGTAATTAGTTCCAGCTTTCAACAAGCTACAGAAATGTAGGGTGTTCTATTTAAGTTAAGCGAGTTATTTAAGTTTTAAGTGGTTATTCTTATGCGGTAGTATTAAAAACACCCTGTACATCATAACATAATAGTAAATATTGCAAAGGAGACGTTGAAGGCTCTTAGTAAGGTGGTGTAAACCAAAGTTGCTTGTTCTCATTCATCTTGAAGTTATTGCATTTTTTTGGAGGGTCTCCAAATCAGGTAAAATCGATTTATCCCAGAAACGGAAGTAAGTAGCTATAGGGACATGTTAAAGAACATACGTTATTTTTTATCGTACAATTCAAAAAATAGAAAAAAATACAGGGTGATCTATTTAAAATAACATAACTTTGATATGGCACTTGTTTCTAGAGCACCCTGTACAATCGTAAATATTTTTAAAATATGGTTTCAAATAATCTTGATATATGTATGCCTTAAAATTTTTAACACTATTTGTCGTTTTTATTTTATAGAATAATTCGTTGGTAGTGCCCCACCCTGTATATATATATATATATATATATATATATATATATATACAGGGCATTTTTTGTTTAAAATCACTCGCTACCATTAATTTTAAGGAAATTGTAAATTGCTTGAAAACTGTAACACTTAGGACACCCCTTATATCATTCGAAAGACGAATTTTTGTTAACACTATGAAATAATAAAATATAGGGTGTTCCGTTTAAAATAAGGCTCATATTACATATTGAATTAAATTATTAACCTGCAAATTCTGAACACCCTGTAATAAGATGTTTAATATTTGATGATGGAATACATTAATCTAATATCCAACTATTTAGACGTAAATGTAAATTTATTATGATTTGTTAGATTAGAAGATATTGAATTTTGAATTTTTTAATACTCCATATTTTAAGAAAAGTCGACGTAACTTAGAACACTTATGACAATTTATTTTTTACGGGCAATCAAAAACGCAATAAAATACAGGGTGTTCTATAAGAAAAAATATAACTTTGATGCGCCACACTTTTTTGGGACATACTGTATAAACTTGTAAACTTTTACTGTTTCGCTATAAATCGCCGTCCCGTTTGTGGTGATTCACTTTGTATATATATGTATTTAACTTTTTTTTTCTGGCATCACCCTGAAACGATATATCGTCCGATATCGCACTGAATGGACACTCTGTATATTAGTAGGCTATTCCGAATAGCCCAAAAAATTTCTACGCGAAGACATCTCAATCTCTAAGTAGTATTGTCCACAAAGAGGAAGTATCTAATCCGGATACCTGTAACACAGTAGCAGTAGCATATCATTCATTCAAAATTTCCTTGATGTTTCTATTTCTTTTCTACAACGCATGTAAATATTTTCAAATAAGCTAAATCTTATTCCCAAAATTAGAGTTTACATGGGGTAATTTGTCACATTTTATAATTTGCTTTTTACGTATGTTCTTGTTCATTCTTTAAAAGAATAATCTGTAAACTAGACATAACGAAAATCAACTGTATATACATACACATTTGTTAATATTTGTATTTCACTTGAGTTTATCTTTCTATCTCGCATACGCCGCGCAGTACAAATATTTACAAATTCTTTGACATACCATCGGAAGTCAGTATATTATGTTGTGTTTAGATATGCATAGATGCGAATGCACTTTTTGAAATAAATAGAAGTTATTACTCAATACTAGCGCTTCTGGTTAATTTACTACACACAGTTACTTTTTTGTGCAACAGCTGAGCTTTTAATCGATTTTTTGTTTATTTATCATTTATGGATAAAATATACTTAGCATTTAAATTTTTAAAATATTCCTAATCAAGTTGGGATATTTTTCTTGTTTCTACTTCAAAAACAATTTTGATTAAAATCTGTTTTCAAACGGAGTAAATACAGCCAAGTAAATAATATCTAAATTAGATTACAGACGATAAAACAAGTATGTATAATTAATATTCTAGTTGCTCACGCAGTGCTGAATAACCACAAGATAGATAATTGTGTTTATTAATTATTAAAATAAGTTGTAAAACTTTGATGTATGCATTTACATTAAAAAGTTTTTCGTAGTAGTAGCGGAAACATAAATTAATGCTTTTTCTCGAGTTTGCAGTAAGTTCGTTAGAGAGGTTGTTCATTAAATCTTATTTAAAAGATGTAGGTAGTGAAAAAGTTTCTAACTTAAATTTTTGTTTATTCCTTTTGGTTACATGATTATTTAAGAACTACAGCATGAATGTAGCTATACATATATAACATTATAAGGTTTTATGTTTACGCATTAAAATTTTGACAGTTATTAACAACAAATTTTTATACTTTATCAATTTCCATTTAATAAATACTAGGCTGTCATTTTAATCGTTTAGTATTTAATTTGGTTAATTTCTAAAATATAACAGTACAGCCATTGCATGACGATTTGTAATGGACGGATCCAAGCACCAGTCACGACTATGACGAAAAAATATAAGGTTAAAGAAATAGCAAACAAAATAATGGAAAAACAGATAATCAGAACAAGAAATACAAAATATTGCTTAACTTCAGATGTCCTTCAAATTAGGAAGCCATATCACAGCTTTGTTCGTTCAGTCATGAATGTTTACAAAGTATATCCATGTAATACATCTTAAACTAGATCCATTGTATAGTTGATGAAACTGACACTATCAAGCCGAGACGTTTATAATCATAAAAGTGTGATAAGCCAAAAACTACTACACTTGGGTAAGGAAACGATATATAATGTATGAGATGACCCAACAACATACAGGGTGTTCGATTTGAGATAAGCAAGATAATCTACTTTGAATGTATTGATAATGGCTGTGGCGTCGAAGTTAATTGATGGACGACTTTGTGGCTTTGGAATTGGATGGAGGGCATACGTCTACGGCGGTTTGTATACAATTTATGTTACGCAAAAATTACATTATAATATGTACAATGTTTACATGAATATCGCGATTGCTGACACAGATATGAACTCGTACTACGTTACTACGTGGGTACGCTTTGTAGAACTGTCTGTTCTCTTTTTTGATGGTGATCCTACTATTTATATGTGTTTAGTAGGTTATTGTGAAGTCGGCAAGGTCGCTTGAACTATCCTTTCTGATCGTCAGCATTTTTACATTATGATTGATGAAATGCTGATTGTGTTTTGTTTACATATCGCAATTTTCGGAAATATGTTTCCTCATGTGGAAATTATGCGAATATTATGGGCTTGAAACTGGCAACCCCATGCGGCACTTGAATTTTTAAACACCTTGTGAAGTATTCCGAAATTTTGACCTTAGTTGTTGATGAAGTAATGAGTTATTAGTCGGAAACCAGTGAGTTTTTTCTTTGATTTTTAAAAAGACCTCAAGTTTATCGAAAAATCAAAATCTCCGAGGAACCGTAATAGCTAGGTGTAGGGATTGAAGAACTGGCTCTTATTTATTTTGTAGAATTCGAAATCTTTATCAAATACACGGTGTTCTATAAGAAAAAAAACATAGTTTTGATGCGCCACTCTTTTTCGAAAGTAATTTAAGTTGGTAGCTCTTGTTAACTTACATGAATTCCATTTGAATGAATTTGAAATAAAGAAAGACGTGGGCGTGAAACTCTGTGCCGTTAGTGGTGGGACACTCTGTATATTTACAAGATTAGGACTCACGTTTATATAGATTAAAGAAAAAGGACTTGTGTCTCTTGGCTTCAATTTCCAATTCCCATAACATATTCAGATAAATAACAATCTATGCTTTTCTAATATGTTTTATTTTTAACATTTAGTTAAGCCGTTTAAAAGTTATTTTATTTTTTCTTCATAAAAGTTTTACATTAACTTCTTTAAGAAGTTCTAAAAAACTTGCCTTTTATTATATCAAATTGAGATTTGGTACATTATTAGACATACTTGAAAGTAAGTTGTTATCATAAAAACACCCATTTAAGTAAAAAGATTACGCTGCTGTGATTTTTCAACTTTGTTACATTTCATACCTCCATAACTTTAAAAATTTAAATTGCACGCCCTGTGTATTATTATTAAACCGTATTCACCATTTCATTTTACAACTTTTTTATAATACATATGGTATACCAAAAATTGATACTTTATAAACATAGGGGTAATCAAGCTATCCCGTCTCAAAAAGCTCACCCTGTATGTACCATTGAGAAAACACAAATTGGGACACTGTTTAAATTTAAATGAGCATAACTACGTTAAATAAGTATTTTTTCACTCTATTTTTTGTTAAATCTAAATAATTCACGAAGGTCAGGTTACTAATCTTTAACCGTTGAGTGAAAAATGCTTATTTATCTTAGTTATGCTTATTTAACCAACAGTGTTCCAAATTTTGTTTTCTCAATGGTACTTGTTCTTACACATTATGTTGTTTTTTTCTTGGAGTCCTATGGCTTAAGATTAATTACTAGGATTATGTAGGTATAAATCTGTATAAATTATCCTCGCTACCCATTCTGCGACATTGAAGCTACGGGTAGGTGTTCCTGTACTGTCACTAAAATTTATTTTTGGTGTTCTTTATCAACAAATCTGTAGGATACATATTGTTATTGGAGGATTTTCTTATTCTTCTTCTCGTACGTCAGTACGTTAAATAAATAAATTACGAAATAATAGAGAATGTTTGCTGTTAGAATTGTGTACAATACTTTTCTACGCTTACAAATAAAGAAAAGATTAAAAAACATGTACGCAATATACTGCAATTGTGAATATTAGTAAATTTGGTTTGCTATTTAATTTGAAAGGTATGTAGTATGTCAATGAGATACTAAACATATTCCGTGATTGCACAATTGATATTAACCTTTGTGGCCGTTTTTCTAATCCGCATGAAGTATTTTCCATAACTTCGCTTGATTGTTGGTATAACGAAAGTTGAACTAGTTTGATATAATAATTTTTGGCAGATTAGAAGGATAAATCCGATTGTAGTTAGGCAATTTAAGTTACATTAGAGCATTAATTCAACAATTCACTTGAAGTTAGGGTTTCCGAATTTTTATAAGTTGGCTAGTCCGAACTGTTCTTTTCCTTTTCTAATTGTGCCATTGACGTAGCAACTTGTGGTGAATTTCTAGTTTTAAACGGGGAGAATCTAATGAAGTACCATTATTAATTAATTTGTAATGAAAATAAACCCGACGCCAAGTTCTTAATATTCTCTGACGATTGATTAACCGTCATCTTCTACGTCGTAGGTAGGCATTTCTTGACTTATTATAACCATTGTGAACTTTGGATTTCTACGCCATCTTACCTACTTTTCAGAACATCTTCCGGGCATGATTGATTGGAATGAATGAATTCGAGGTAATTTATCTAACTATGGTTGCTTAACTGGGAAATAATATCAACACTATCTTGGGAGGCCGTTGCTATCCATTTGGTTATTTAACCGGCTACTACTTGTCTATTCAAGGCATTCATCGAAGATAAATCGGTGACCCAGAGGTTATCAACTGGATTTAGCTATCTATCCAGTTGAGCACATCTTGTTCCTGCTTCTCTCTTTTACCTGTCTGTGTTACTACTCATCCGTTTTGGAATTAGAACCGACTTATTCTTCATCGTAATCACTGACAGTCAGATAAGTTGAAATTGTGCATGCTTTACGTTATAATGTTATTTAAAACGCGGTTGTATCTACATTCTGACGCCATACTTATTTGTGTGTGAGATCTTTGAAATTCAATTATCTGTTTATGTCCACTAATTACTAAAGCTTCCTACACGGATTTGTTGTATATTTTATATGTGTTTTGTGTCTATAACTGGTCTAGTCGTTTTACAAAGATTATATCTCTACAGTTTAAGGGTTTGTTTCCGTGCCTTGAGTTCTTAGTTGCTTTAGAGTATTTACTACGCGTTTTGATAGGTGGTGTCCTTTTTATTACTTTTTTGCAGTTTGAAAGTCTTCCACTTAATTACTACCGAATACACTCACGATCCCTCTTCGACTACCAGAGTTGCGGGCCAGGTTTTGGACACTACCATATAGTAACACAATATAGGTTTTGCATATTTAATGTTCTCGTCATTACTGGGCGTACATTTTGCCAATAAAAACAAAGAAATAATGTAATATGATATATCTGTTTGAAAAAACGAACATTCAGTGTTCATATAAATTTGAATAGAACTTGTTTTTTTTTGTAATGAAACTTCGATTATAGTATTAATAGTCAAGAAGGCACTTAACTTAAAATATTACGCACATATGTCGATAAAGTTGCTTTAAGGTAAATTAAAATATTATTGAAACGCATTTTAATTTAAATAAAAACTGTATCTAATACAATCATACTCAATTTTTTTGTCCGATCCGTAATGACAGTGGAATTACCACGTTGCGAAGATCTGTTGGAAACTTTATTATGTATAACTTTTATGTAAACTATTTTTTATAACACAGAATTTTTTTATCTTCTTTTTCGAGAAAAATGTTGAATTCCAGTGTTAAAACGTGTTCAATGGAGCAAGCACGCGACTTGGTTTCAAAGAAGCGGATAAAATTACCCTTTTTTAAAGATTATGCTTTGTTAAATGGTTAGGTATATTTAACCAAATTTTGGTTGTTATTGAATTTTATTATTAAGTTTTCGAAATTACTTTGTGGTGCAATAATGTAATAATAATATTACAATCTTACACATTTATTTTTTTTAACGTCAATTTAACTATCGCGCCATTACGGTAATTCCCGAATTTTCTTGTCATTTTTAATAAACAGAGAAACATCTCTTCCCACAAACTATTGCTTTTTCTTCAAGTTCTAACAAATCTGAAAGTTTGAAAAAACTAGATTGGATTATTAAATTAACAACTTCTGAAAATCAAAATATTCGTGTCTTTCACGGGTTTTGTCAAAACATCACTTTTGAGATGACAAAATTATGTCACCAGTAGAGACGGGTGTTTTTCAAATAAATAGTAGTGCCCGTTCTAGTTTAAGTTTCCACTCTGTCTAAATTTTATTTTGTTGCAATGATGAATATACTTTACAAAGAAATGCACTTTAAACTTATGTTGCATAATTAATTAATCACATAAAATGTATCGATTTCATTTAATAGCAACAAGAATTTAGGTTTTATGTATTCCCTACTATAACCTACTATATATATATTTAACACGCTCACTTTTTGCTGAAAAGCTAAATGTCGATTTACTAACTAACGGAAGTCAGAGCACTTAAGATCCATTTTGTACATCTTCTCTACATTTGCGGTTTCTCTCCCAACCTTTATACGAGTAAATAAAACGAACAAAGCTTTTATATATGTCAGATTAATTTCACAGTATAAACAAGAAATCACAGAAAACTCCAAGGCACAGATTAAGAAATTAATCCAACATAATACCATCATTGTAAACACATTTAGTACAACACCATGGAAACAAATCATACTTCCCTCTTTCTATTCATCAATCTCTTCCCCTTATTGTACTTCAATTCTAATGATTCAGCTATTTAGATCCACAGCTAAATCGCATCAACCGTTTGGGCTTTTCATTCGCAATTATACAGACGACTTTGCAAGAAAACGTTTTGCCGATGTAAGGAAATAGTATTAATTTGTTTAAATCTGCATTTAATTTGCGTACCGTTACAAATTGTACACCGCAATACGTAATTCAATTTGAACTTCTTCATAACATTATTTGTTAAATTATTCTCAAGTGTGTTTTTGCAAATTAAATTGAAAACACACAACGCAAAGAAACAAAATACTTAGAAGGTCATAATTAGAAGAGAAGGTCGCTCGTTTTTAATCAAATTTTAAATGCACAAAATTAATTTGTCTTTTATTCTTTATTTTTTTGTTTTCTCAACAAAACAAGAGAATTTTTATATATTTTTTAAATGTTGGGAAATAAATAACAAAGGGTTTTCATGCTATTTTGTGTTTGGAAAATATATATTGATAATTTTCTTGCTATAATTTAAATTAGGTAGTTTAGGAAAAAATATTAAAAGGTTCTTACGTCACGCACTTCGTAAGGTATAGTACAAGGTTTTTTTTTTGTTAAAATCCGTTAAACACATAGTCTTTGGAAATTTTACACGTGTGCATCCTCGATTGAAGTTTTAAATGGAACTGTTTCTTAAGCGGGCTACACATCTGTTACCAATTATGTTAGCAACGGTATCGTAAAATCAAAGTATTTTGTTAACGATTTAATTATATTTTCCTTCATTAATTGTCAAAATAGATTGTAAACCAATCTGTATAACATGGAATGTTTATTCTAATTAAGATCATACACATTAATTGTAACTTGTATACTTATTTTCGGTAAAGTTCGTTCCCGAATCCTTACGCCAGACATGAACTCAAAAATTAACGAAAATAACTTAACTTGTTGTTCGATAGCAAGCTATTTTTTTTACGGTTTCATTTTTTATATACTTTTGTTAACGTGCGAAACGCGTCAAGTTAACATAGTCAATCGATGGATAGCGTATTCGAGGTGCAAAGCGCGTCACCATGAGTACGACGTACGGAATGCAGTTTGCAGCATTTGGGAATTGTCCGGGGCGGTATCTCGTTGTGTTTTGAAAATCATAAAATTTTATGTGGACGTTCGCTCGCGATCTATCGTAATGAAAAGAATAAATTAAGTAGCTTAGGATTTTTCAAAAATGTGTTGGTATCCTGTTTAATTTTGTTGGTGATTTTTTCGAGGCGGGTTCATAAACTAAAGGCCGTTTGGTCACAGAAAAAAATATACTCATAAGAAACAAATTTTATTGTCATATTTAGTTAGGTACAAACTTACTTTACTTCTCTACATAATCGCCGTTCAGTTCAAAGCATTTTTTGTACCGCTACACCAGCTTCTTTAACCGCTCTGCATAGAAGCTTGCCGCCTGAGAGTTGAACCAGTTGACAACGGCATTTTTGAGTCCCTCTTCGGTTGCAAAACGTTGTCCACCGAGCCACTGTTTCTAATCCAAAAAGAGGAAGTAGTCGCTAGGTGCATGGTCGGGGCTGTACGCTGGGTGGTCAAAAAGTTCCCAACGAAAATCTTGAATTTTCTCCTTGGTTTTGGCAGCAGTGTGAGGACGCGCGTTATCGTGGAGGAGGATTATGCCAGATGACAGTTTCCCGCGGCGTTTGTTTTGGATCGCACTCTCAATTTGTTGAGCGTTTTGCAATACACGTCAGCTGTAATTGTTGTTCCATGTTCCATGAAATCAACCAAAATAACACCGTCTTTGTCCCAAAAACTGTAGCCATCAATTTTCGACTTGTGTACGGAGTTTGCTTAAACTTTTCGGTTTTGGTGAAGTTGAGTGTCGCCACTGCATCGATTGCTGTTTTGTTTCTGGGTTGCTGTAGGATACGCACGTTTCGTCCCCCGTAACAATGCGAGAAAACCATCTTGTTGATAACGGGCCAAAAACTTTCGTCTACTAGACATTCTTTGCTCTTTTGTGGTGGTCGGTGAGCATTTTTGGTACCCACCTTGCACACAATTTGTGGTATGCGAGATTTTCCGTGACAATATTGTAAACAGTAGTACGTCCAAGTTGAGGAAATTTTTCAGCGAGGCTACTAATCGTTAATCGACGATCAGATCGCAGTGTTTGGTCCACTTGTGAAACGATTTCATTGGTCTGGATGCTGGGCCTGCCACTCCGCTCTTCGTCATGGACATTTGCTCGACCATTTTTAAAATCACGGCACCAATGTCTAACCTTACCTTTGCGCATAACTGTAGGTCAATAAACCAGGCATAACTCCTGATGAATTTCAGCAGTCGACGATTCTTTTGCACATATGAAACGAATCACAGAACGCACTTCACATTTGGCGGGATCAACAATTTTTGCGGCCATTGTTCTTTGCATTCACGGACAACAATATGACTTCAGAACCAAACAAATGACGCTGTAGCTTCGCAATGAGTCAGTAGATGGCGCTGCAGTAGTAAAACTGTGCTCCGAAGCGCCAATATTTAAATATAAGCAAACGGGCCTTAGTTTATGAACCCGCCTCGTACTACAAATTTATAACAAGAGGTTGTGCATATTTTCCTTAAGGTATATGAAGGGGTAAGTCATAGTGCATCACATTTAAAAGTGTAAATAACTCTCTATTGCAGTTTTTTTTAAACTTTTTTAACGTAATATTTAGTTATAGAAAAATTTCAAATTTCGCAAAAAAAAATTATTTTTAATTTGCTTATGATAACGGTCCATTAGGATTTTCGGAATTATTCAAGCTTATCTAAGAATAAATTACGTGTAACGATGCGTGACACGCAGATAGTATACAGTGTGTCCAAAATTCGATGCTCACCATTGGTATTTTGGAAACGGTAAGAGTTACAGGGTCGGTTAAATGGAACAATATGGAGGTATTTATCTTACCTCTTCAGACCTTCTCTTGTTTTTCCAAAGAAATGCGTTGCCTACTAGATATTGCAAAAAAAGTGAAAATCGGCATTTTCTTTAAACTTGCGTAGAATCCACACTATTTATCCTATCAAAAATATGTAAATATAAAAGTTGTAGACATTTAGATATTGAATAATATGCGTCATTAAAATATTTTTTTGCTTGCATCAGTAGCGAAATATGACCCAAAGTTGCATTTTTTAAATGGAAATGATAATTTATTTTTATACAGTTGAATTACTTGATTTTTTTCCTTTTCAACGATATAAGGTTCGAGCTATTTATCTTGTGTACTTTAGAAGATATAAAGAAAAATCGTTTTTGAGATCTGTAGATGTATTTTAAAGCACATCACACTATCCATGATTGCAAATTTTTAAGAAACAAACAACTGCACATCAAATCTGTCAATAATATTGTTACAGTAGTATCGTGTCAGAACTTGTAGTTGTTGTAGTAAGCTATTCATATTCAAAATTGATGATGCAGTTTTCAAACCATGAAAAAACGGACATGTTTGTTGTCTACATAAGATGCCATCGTAATTCAACTGCGGCAGCAAATGAATATCACAACTTATACCCCGAAAGAAGGCAACCTCACAGAACTTTGTTTTCCCGACTCGAGCAAAATCTTCGACAAGGTGGATCCTTCACCGCCATTCGTCCTACAACCTATCAAAAAGACAATGAGGATGCTGAAATAGCTGTTCTAGCCGCTGTTAATGTTGAGCCTTCCGTTTCAGTAAGAAAAATTTCGAATGACAGTGGTATGGCAAGAAGTTCAGTACATTATGTTTTAAAAAAGAAGAAATTTCATCCTTATAAGCCAATGATATGCCATCATATCAAAGAGAATGATTATGCTCGAAGAGTTACATTTTGTAGATGGTACCTGGATGAAGTTACAAACGATAATTCTTTTTCTAAAAAAATTCTTTGGAGCGATGAAAGTAGATTCACAAACAACGGCATTTACAATCGGCATAATTATCATTATTGGAATAATGAAAATCCGAAAATAGTTCGAGAATCGCGTTTCCAAGAACGATTCGGATTTAACGTGTGGTGCGGTATTTTGGGAAATCGTTTGATAGGTCCATTTATTTATAATCAAACGCTTAATTCGACTAGATATCTTCAACTGCTGCAAGCCGAAGTCGAAGATGCATTGGACGAGCTACCTATTCAAGAAGAAAGAAGTATTTTGTTTCAGCAAGACGGCGCCCCGGCCCATAATTCCAGGATCGTCACTGAATATTTATCAGCAAGATTTGGAAACCGTTGGATTGGAACAAACGGTCCCATACGTTGGCCTGCGCGATCACCAGATTTGTCCATACTAGATTTTTCCTGTGGGGACACATAAAAATTTAGTATACGTTGTCAATTATGAGAACGTTAATGATTTGCAGCAGAGCGTCATGCAGGCCTTTAATTCAGTTAGCGTCCGTCAATTAATGAATTGCCGAATAAATATTGAAAAACGCTATACAAAATGTTTAGAAGTCAATGGCCGCACTATTGAGAATCTTTTATAGGAAAACTCATTCGTTTTACGATGTTATCCACCCGTTATGTTTTGTTATTATTGCTTACAACTTGGTAACATTATAAATCTGCCTCAAAAATGATTTTTCTTTATATCTTCTAAAGTACACAAGATAAATAGCTCGAACCTTATATCGTTGAAAAGGAAAAAATCAAGTAATTCAACTGTATAAAAATAAATTATCATTTCCATTTAAAAAATGCAACTTTGGGTCATATTTCGCTACTGATGCAAGCAAAAAAATATTTTAATGACGCATATTATTCAATATCTAAATGTCTACAACTTTTATATTTACATATTTTTGATAGGATAAATAGTGTGGATTCTACGCAAGTTTAAAGAAAATGCCGATTTTCACTTTTTGCAATATCTAGTAGGCAACGCATTTCTTTGGAAAAACAAGAGAAGGTCTGAAGAGGTAAGATAAATACCTCCATATTGTTCCATTTAACCGACCCTGTAACTCTTACCGTTTCCAAAATACCAATGGTGAGCATCGAATTTTGGACACACTGTATACAGTGACTGGCATAGAGTTTGCATCAAATTGGAAAACATTTTGTAATTGAAATATCCGAAAACTTCTTTTGGCAAATGAATTCAGCATATCGAATGACAAAAAAAACCACATTGACAAATGTCATGTGACCACTGTCATGGCGGCAAATTTAAAAAATATTCCTTAAATATGTAAAAAGTGAGGTTAGATGACAAGATATTGAAAAATGCCTAAGAGAAAAGTTGTTTAGAATTAGATTATACGTCTATGTGCAAATAACGACTTTTTAAAAATATCAGTTTTTCGGCGTGAATGTTCATGAAAATAGTTTGAGTACAGTTAAAAATATAGGTAAATGTAAACTACAAGTAAGTATCTAAAAATACTTTCCTGTGGAGCTTAACAAAAATTCGGACCAAACGCGCATATTGACACACTAGGGGTTAGGTTCGCACACTTTACATATGATCTTGTCACTTCAGCACGTACCATAAACTAACTTATTACAATTGCTGCATACAATCTTTGTTTTGTTTCCTTTGCAAAGTCTCACCCTGGCACCTGGATCGACCAGAAGCACTTAGGGTACGCACTGTTGGACCACTCACCATGGTACCCTCGGTAAGAATGTGTGGGGCGGCTAGCTCATCAGACACTTGTAGGTTAAAGTCTCGTCTGGATATCTTGATGCCAGTTACCAACTTTTACAAAGTATGCGCGTTTATCATGGCAAGGTCTAAAGTATTGTAGAACACGTGCACCCACCAACGGTGAGAAGCTGCACGTACACTGTATTAATTGTAACTCCATTGTGCAGAGAGCTTAGGAGAAACACGTTTTCTTTACCTTGGTGTGAAGTCAGAAATATTTGATTAGATTTGTAGTGAACAGTTGTGTACAAGGGATATACTTGGGGAGTTTCATAGAAGAGGTGACCTCTCTGCGGGCTCTGTTCATTCCGCCTACTACTCTAGTGCGTTTTTGAATCAATTCTTCAGCTAACTTCTTTTATGGGAAGAAATTATCACAAGTAATGTTTCTCCCCTTGTTGAGAAACGCTTCGGTTAGACCCAGAACTACGTGCTCTCCCAGAGATTTATCGTTGGGCGTTGCATCATCTTTTCCTAAGTAAGGAAATTTGTTCAAATTGTACTTCTCGGTGGCATCTGCTAGTATCCAACAATTAATCCCATACGTGTCAGGCTTGTTGGTCATATACTGAGTAAAAGGGTAACGGCACTTTGAAGGGAAAAGCTGCTCATCGACTGTCATGTTTTCTGTAGGCTGGCAGTTACAGACGAATTTGTTCCATAATTTTGATTCAAGGCAAAACTTGTAGGTAACACGTCGCTGCGATCGAGATTCCTTGTCATCAAAGCGAATGTACTTCATTATTTCACGGAATCTGTGTCTAGCCATAGCCTTAGAGAAGAAAGGGGGTCCCCACTTCTGATTCAACATGCCCTTGACCTCTAAGGTGCGGAAACAATAAGCCCCTCGAGCATACAAGATCCCAAGGTACGCATCAAGTTTCTCCAATGAAACACACCAAGTAGGGTCGGTTAGTACACAGCGAGCCTCTATCTTTGTGTAATTTTGAATGAAACGCAGGATGGGAACGTTTATGAACAGACTCAAAGCAGAAAGAGGGAAGTCCATGTCTATATCTCGCCTAGCTTGTGTTGTTGGGCCAGAAACGTCCCGAAAAGTGTTTTGAGAATTTCGCCTTCCAGAGACATTGCCAGGTGCAACGCGGGTCCATTTGTGCCGTCAGTACTCACCTTTTATTTTCCCACTTCAACACGTACTTGTGGTGTTCTTTGTGCTCTTGCTAGTGCAGCTGCGTCTTCTTCAGTATTGTCAGCGGCATCTTTGGCGACAGATGCCGCAACATCTCTTGGTGTTTCCTCCGATCTACCACAGGAGCTATTGTGGTGACTGAAGCGGCCCGGATTTGATGTCCACGCCGGCCACGTGGGCGACCACGGCCACGCACTCCACGAGGTACAATTGGTAACAGATACTGCCACTGTAAGAGAATGATTCCAGGTTACAAGTGAGAAGACAAAACAGAAGCCAATGTACTTCATCATGTACAGTGTGAAACATCACCTTTGAATGTACAGATGTAGCTGTCCTCCCTTGTCCTCGAATTGACACCGCCCGATTGTGGTCATCTTCTGATTCACTCTTGTCACGAGAATCACTTGTGGTATCCCTCTCGGGAACAAATTCGCCACCACTCGACGAGTGCCCATTATTAGTGTTGGCATCGTCACTCCCCTCGTCACCGGAATGTGTGCCCTTCTGCTGCAAGCCCTTCAATTAACAGAGATGGCTCAAATGATATTTTACATGACTTATACGTGCAGATGCAACGACTAGTATTTAAAAAAAATCTGTACTGACGCTTATTTGCGAATGTCTTATTTTTTTTCTTCTTCTTCATCTTTGAGTAATATGACTACTACGTATAACTTTTTCCACATGATTGAAGTAGTTTGAATTGTCAGTTTGAATTTGTTCAGGTCTGTAAGCGAGTTCTCGTATAATGTGAATACTTATGCCGTGTCAGTCACATTTTTGGACTAAATTGTACCTACTTTACACATCATCTCTAAACTAAACCCGCAGGTTTTTCTGATAAGACCCCGAAAACCACAAGAATTACTGGTTTTTTAGAACCTATTGTGGATGGAGGAAGAATGAATATAATAGAAGATTGCTTATTTCTGCGATTACACACTAACTGACTGAATATTTGCTGTATATATGGTTGCAAAACACACAATAAAAAAAGTGCAATGTGCAAGGCAGTTTACACGACCTAGATGTAAAAAGTTGATATGATGCAAATAAATAAATAAATAAATACTATGAGTAAAGTAAGCTGCGCCTTCCTTTACCATATTTGCCCTACGCAGACAGGTCAGTTGTACCGGCGTTATCCAAAGTCCAACTGCGATCACACAGATAAGTAAAATTTAGAGTCACACGTTATCGTGCCTAAGGTCAATAACCATCCAATGTTTTTTGCGAATGTGACGCTAATCTAATTAGGAGGTAATATATATACGTAATATACGTTGTGTAAACCAATTGTCCTTTATTTTTATTATCGTTTGCGCCTTTCGTTAGAATTAAATACTTTATAAACTGCTTTTTATAAATCCTGAAATTGTTGTGGAAATGTATCGTAGAAATCATTAAGCGAAGTCAATGTTATTGGCCTGTGATATTTCCTTTTATGATTCTTGAGTTACTTTTATTCTTCGTACGTTACCCTCACTCGGTGGTCCCATGGTAAGAAACCCTTATGCGTTTCCTTCTCTGTGTTTTTGGATTAAACTATTTTATATCAAGTTACGGTGGTGCTTTGGGCATGTGTGTTGTGTTTTTTTTTTTTTGATCGGCAAACAGTTTTAAATATCTATTAATTACTGAATCGCACGACGCCTACCGCGAATATTTGAAGTTGTCTAGGTAAAATGTCTTGGCCGATCTTGTACCTGAAACATTTGTTTTGTTTTTATATTCATTGAATTTGTATTTCCGTCGACCACGTAGATTCTTAACTGTCTAGGACAAGTAGTTGTTATTTACAATGCTGATATTATTCCTATTATTATTCATTTTACGCATGTTTTCTTCAAATTGATTTAAAAACACATAGCTTTTAGGGTGATATTGAAGAATTTACAGCTTGCTTCTTGGCACCTACAGCTTTGTTTAAGTAACAATAATAATCAATGACAGATTACATCCCCTAAACTATTGGTTTTAGCAATTTTAGCTTCTTTATGTAAATTTATAATTGAAGTTTGCAAATTAATATACAACAATTTCTTTTGTTTAAATTTGATGGGGCAACTGGAATAGCAATAAAAGCTACGTTTATAGGTAATATTCATAAAACATTATTTTTGTAAACCGATTATAAGTTAATATATTTTGTGAAATAATTATTTTCAAATTCTAATTAACGCAAAAGATTACAAGTCAGCCAGTTCAAACGGTATAAAGTGTATTTTATGGCAGTAATTTCTGCGTTAATGAACATTCAGAAAAGGGCACGGAGTTAGTAGTACGGATATCTAGTTATTAATAAATACTTACACATTAAATAACAGCCTACGAATATTTGCATCTCTTATACCCAACACGTCTGTGTTATTGTATTATAAAATAATGCGCATATTCGCGATCATTATTCCGATACTTCACGGCGCTATTAAGTTGATAATTGATGTATTATGCTTTGTTTTTTTACCTTTTAATTTGTATGAAACTAGTTCGCGTTAGCCATAAATTGAAAATTTCATTAGGAAATTTGAGAAGCTGTCAAGAACAAAATTTTGGTATATTTTAGAACTATGAAGTGCAATTTTCTTCAGAATAATATTTTATCACGCACGATTAAGCTGTTTTCTTTGAACTTTCTGGAAAAGCAAACAACGCTAATTTGTGTTGGGAACACTCGAAAAGGCGTTTCTCGAAATTCATTTTCAATTATTGTACAAATTAATTTCTTTGAATCGTTCATAAATAGAACGTTCAGTTTCCGTGATTTCTCAGCCGTTGAGCACAGCTGTTTCAGTCAGGAAATCACCCACCCTCGATAACATAAATCTTAAATTTTTTTAACTCTGAATTTCAGATTGAAGTGCAGATAGATTGTTTGTAGTAGAAAGTGAATTAGCTTCGATTTTGGGATTAGATTGTCGTGCGTCTTTTTTTTTTCCTGGAAGTTTGTTTGACAAGCAGATCTGCATGAGAAGTTGTTTTACTGATAATATGTATGATCGTAGTGAATTTTGGTTTGTTAATTTGGAGATTACAGGTATTCAGGTGCTCTAAATTATGTTCTGCGAGTCATTAATGATACTGAAACATTTTACATAAGTTTAGCATATAAATAGCAACTGCAAATACGTATGGGGTAAATGATTACATTTCAAAATGCGCATTTAATTTTAAATGATACCCTTTGTAATATTAAGATTTCAACTGAAAAACCAACTTAATAATTTTTGGGCTCTTAACTATTTAACCCTAATAATAGTGGTTGCGGTTCTTATTTTCGAAGGTTTAATTATAAAAATAACAAATGACTATCGAATTGGGCTTAATAGATAGATTATAATAAAGAAAACACATTTATGAAGCACTTGATCCACTGGTTGAATAAGTACTAGATTTTTGATTAAATCAACTCCTTAAGTTTATCCTCTTCTACTGGTCCACATTTGATCCCAAACATTTTTTTACGAAACAGTATTTTTTTTATTGGTTACTCTGTAGATATTTTATTTAACAAATCACTGAGCTTACAAAAATTTCCATTTTAACGGAAAAGAAGCTTTATTACTCAAATTTTCACAAATGATGACAGATGTAAGACAGAAAACTACGAAGGAATCTGCTTACAGTGATCAATTCCTAAAATGTTTGATAAAATTATAGCTCCAAAATTATTATAGGCATCTAAAAACATCTTATCCGAAATGCAGCATGGTTTTTTGGTAAAACGTTTAACGAATAATAATCTATTAATTTATCATTCACACCTAATAAAAACTATGGGAAAACATTACCAAATTGACAGTATATATTTACACAGATTTTTCTAAAGCAGTTGATAGGATTAATCGAATTCTTAAAAAAAATTAATTCGCTTTGGTTTCCCACAATCTACTGTAAATTGGCTGCAAGTTTTTGACGGGTAGACCTCAATGCGTCAGATACATAGAGTCGTTTTCTGTGTCCCTCAGGGGTCACGTATTATTTATATTCATTAATTAAAGGTTTGTCTATTAAACATTGTAATTATCTGTTGTATGCTGATTTGAGTTTTAAGAAAAACATAACATTCATTACAAACATTGCTTTTATAATTTTGACATTCATCATTTGGACTATTGATATGTACAGTTAAAACTATGTTTTGCGTCTTCGTTAGGTCTAGATTCGAATATTGTTGACAAAAGTATGATAGAAAAAGTGCAAAACAAATTCATACGTCTAGCTGCATTATAACCTGGGGATAGCTAAGAGTGACATAAATTATGTAACATTAATGAACAACTTGATCTAGAACTTTTACGTATCAAAAGATGCAAATTTGACTTACTATTCCTTGTTAAATTGATACATCATTATTATGATAGTCAATTTTCTGAGAGTATGAATTTTTACTATCGCCCCATGGACTTAACACTTTTAGAATTAAGCATTACTTTAGAAATTATAGTTTTTTTCCGCTATTTTCTAGGATTTGTCGAACTGCAAATATGTTAATGAACCGCCCAAATTTCATTCTATTTGAATCATCTTGTAATAAATTTAAGTACAACTTAAAATTAATTAATTTGAAAACTTCAAATATTTAGGTGTAAATTGGAACCGAACTATGAATTAAAACCCAAAGGTAAATATGGAACCAAATAGTGAATCTAAAATTTTAGAACAAAAAATGTGTCTCAAAAATTTAGGTACGGAGATCAAATGGACACTGCCTATCAAGAACCCTTATTTGTTTCTAATCCAAATGTACAATCCGCGATAATCGGTAGCGTGCAGAAAATTGAACTTTATAAAAGAAATCCATCCTACTGTTTTCGGAAATCAATGGGGACCATATAATTCCATCAGAATAGTTTTAAAGAAAAATCTGACACTTATTTTACCGACATCAAAAACAATAAACTCAAAACAATTATATGTATGTACAGAGCGGTCCGACTGTCTTCGCGACAATCACGCATCAAAAAGTTACCCGCCCGCCGTGCATCCGTATTTAAACAAGATATCAAGAAAATCACCAATTATATTTTTATGAAACTTTGTATATGGGTCTTATTTATTATAGCACAGATCTGATTAGATTTTGGGCATAATTTGTGAAGCGAAAAGGGTCATTAACTTACATAGATTTTGAAGTTTTGGAATACTATTTACGAAAACGCCATTTTACACACTTTATCTTCAAATAAAAGTAGTTTAGTATTTTAATTATGCACAACTTTTTATAAACAATTTTTTGGCCCGATAAATAATTACAGAGATATGACAATCACGTGACAGTAATTGTTTTAACAATATCTTCAAAAATATCAGTTAGTTATACAAAAAAGAAATATCGAAAAAAAGTTGTTTTATTTGAACTATTTTTTTGGAAACAAAATTTGTTTTTTGACGCATTTTCTGTACGCTTTTCATATTATTTTTCCACTAAATTGTTTATGTTACAGCACATGAATAATTAACAGGAACATTTGAAATTATTTGTTTCTCCGTTAATATTTTTTACTTTTTGAAAATTTTTTCGAGATTGAACATAGAGTTTAGCATAGGGTGTGATAATGTTTTTGTGCTCTTTCCGAATTTCTAATAATATATAGTGTATTCTATTTAAAATAAGAAAATTAGTTGCTGTCCGGAAGATGTGGAACATCCTGTTTATATTACTGATACTGATATTTTAAAAAAATACCAGCACACTTTTTGTTCTGATAAGTAGCTAAGGCGCTATAGAACAACTTACCTTGAATATTAACATTATGTTGGTAAATTTGTTGACGTTTAATCACCTTAGGTAGAGTCGGATTGATCGGGTTTTAGGTATGACTCATCGTTACAAATCGTATGCATCAATCCAGGCGCTCGTATGTCGTAACTAATAAATAATTCCTACTGTCAATTTTTGTGCAATCTGTCAATCCAGTTAGATCAGCTGTTTCAAACTAAATAAAATAATCATAAATGTGTTGTTTTTGACCAAAAATTTTCTGGTTTTCTGTTAATTTTTTTAAATTGTGTCATTGAATAAAGGTTGTGGGAACTTATAATAATTATAATTTATTTATATATTTGTACAGTTGCAAAACTATAATATTATGATAAATTAATGTATATGACCCAGATGTCCACTTATAAAACTTCTTAAAGTAATTTTACTTTAGTGTTAAATTCAACGTTTAGTTTTGAAGTACCTATTTAACTGAATTTTAACAATTGTTTGATTTAAATACCGCTTTATCGAATATACATTCATCCACTCAGAGTCGTTACTGGGTTGTAATAAAATGAATCAACTACATAAAAAATTAAAAAGCATCCGATATAATTCCACAAGTTCAAACCGCTGCTCAATATCCCACGACTTCTTCATTTCTTTTTCAGCATGTTGAATGCATTTCATCCAATATGTACAATCTATTGTTTGGAGCGATTGTTTTCACACGTCTTATACATGTTCGTGAGTGAAAGCTAATCCTTATCATAAATTTTCGGGTTTGGATTTTTGTTAACTAATTGTAAAAGTTCTCATTTTAACATTTTCTGATCATGCATCACATTATGCTTGAATAAAATGTACACAAATCTTGTATCGTCGATGAAGCATTGGGTATTCTTCTTTTTGTGTTGAATTGGCGTTGTCTAATATAATTAAACTAGGTTTTGTTAAATTTACATTAGAAATAAAGCCTTTGCTGTTTCTTGCATGTACAACAATAAACCTAAAACAGATTTAATTTATTACTTGTAAGTATAAAATCGGGGACAAACTTTTGCCTTCTCCAAGTGGTTTTTTTATGCTTTGTTTAGAAGCATCGTGCCAACTACTTTTTGGTGAACCTCAACTAAATATTCAAGTTAGTATGCATATTGTAAATTGTTCGTCTAACATCTTTCACAAAATTATAAACATCACAAGACTTTGACTTCCTAGGTTTTTGTTTTGGCACTGCAGGCTCTTCGTTCTCCTTTACTTCATATCTTTTCTTAATCGAAGGTACAGTATTTAAGTTAACGCCATATGCTTCTATAGTTCACTATAATGAATTAAGCTGTAAGATAAAATAGTACTTTTAATTCATTAAATACTTGCATAACTGATGTGAAAGGCAACAATACAGCACCGTTGTCACGTTAAAATAGTCCATTACTTTCATACTGACTGCCTCGGCTTCCAATTTTTTTGGCATCGCAACTATTCATATGCTATCGTATTAATATTGAATTTTTAGTTAATATCATGTAGTTACGTAATCTGCTTCGATGAATAAGTGAAAAACTGACTTGAATAAAGGAAAGTTGAAAAATTCAAAACGGTGTGGCAACTTGAAATATGAATGTAGGGTTATGTCAATGTAAACAAAGAAAATTATTCGACATACGTTTCATTGCTTGCACATGAAATAAACGGAACGATATACGTTTCTCAATTGCATTTCACTGATATTTTTTGTTTACAGAAACATTCGATTATCGTACTTTACTGCAATGAGTCATACCTAAAACCCGGTGAATCCGGTCTATCGGTGCCAATATTCTTAAGAAAACTTAAAACTCATTTTATAACAGCGAAAACTATTCATAAGACTCAGCTGTGTTCTTTATGATGAATTTTGCAAGTGTGCATTGCAAGAAAAGGATTTTTGTAAAATTTTTCATTTCGAATTATTACTTCATTCAATCAATTACACTTCTAATCAATAAAAGTAATGCACCAATCTGATAACAGTCTAGAAATTTACAAAACACACATAAATAAACCATTCTATTAAAAACTTATCGCATTCCACAGCGACCTACATACTTATTTCTGTTGATAAACGGCTGCAATCATTGCACCGTTAAATATGAATGAAATAACTGCAATCGCATTAGAAAATTTTGACGTCCTGGCATGGCAGTTTTACATTGTGTTAATTGAACTAGAAAAAAATTAGAATAAGCTAATTAAATAGTCGCACCATAAACAATGAAGTGTATTTCAACGATTCGTGATTTTAATACATGTTTATTCAGTGACACGATAAATATGTCACGTATTGGTATAGTGCGAATTTATTTACTAATTTTCTAAAATTTCATGCATACGAAACGGATGTTATTACCTTGTAACTACAGTCCAGGTCAAATGCTTAAATAGTTCAAATATCAAGTTACTACGTTTTTGGTTACCATAAAATTAATTAAAAGTTATTATTTTTACTTAATTAAGTAATTAAATTCTTATCCTGTAGTTTCTTCTTAACATCAAAAAGTGTACTCAATTGGAATGTTAAAAATGTGAGTTTTGAAATAATTAATTTTATTTGCAAACATAGATTCTGATGGAATTCCGCTAAAATATGTAGGTATTTTATTTCTGGAAACGATTCTCCAATGGAACTTCTTAAATCTTGAGGTCTGGTGAATGCCTTTGATTAATTTCGTATTTTTTTCATTTTATTTTAAAAACATTTTTGAATTTACTCTCAATTATTATTTATTATTATCCATATATTGCTTGAAAAACGCTGTAAGGGTTTTTCAATACAGCGATTGAGTTAGATATTCTGCAACTCTTTAAAGTATTCATTTATCAGTTTTGCATATTTTTCTTTGTTTTCATGTATGCACATTATATTAATATAATTGTTATACAGGGTGTCCCAAACTCGTAGAATGGGCAGAAGAGAGGATGCAAATATAAGGCATGGTTTTTTTAATTTATTACTATTCTTGTAAATTACTTATCTTTTGAAGAAGTAGTAATGGTGTCTTCATCTACTACAGTTCTCAGGTTGGTTCTTATAAATTACAATCTAGAACATACAGTAAAAAGTAAATAACCTCCTTAAAATCACTTTCAAAAAGTACTAAATGTAGAAATATAAATTGGTGAACAAAGATAAATAGAACATTTTTGTTTTTCGAAAATCCGACGAAAGGTTTCCAAAACCATTTTAGTCTATTTTTGCTCAAATCAACCCAACTTTATGAAATAGACCAATTTGGGACGACATGTTATATACCGGGACATTTTTTTAACTCCACACTCCTTCCCTATGTTCAGTATTAGAAAAACACAGATCAAACTATTGCGAATATTTGCTATCCAACCAAAATTAATGTGAAGTATGTTCAAAGTTAAAAAGGTCCCGGTATCGTATTGATTATTATACATTTTTCTATGTTTTCCTATCGAATCTGATCCAAAACAAAACCAAATATATTTTTCTAATGTAAGTATGCATCTATATTTCATGTTGTTAGCAACTTGGCACTTTCAAGTTAAATTGAAATGTTAAAATGTTTTTATTTTAGTGGTCATCCGACTATTTAGTCGGAGAGAGGTTGTGGATGTCTGTTTTCAGATATCGGCGGCACACGGTGATCCACTGTCAATAAACGATAAAAGCAGGCTACTCAATTTTGGGTACCACAACCAGCATCCAAAACGATTGACGATAAGTCCAGAAATTCTAAAAATAAAGTTATGTCAAAGTACCAAGATAGATAGCCAAAACCATTAAAAAACTTACATTACTTAAGATAATTATTGAATTTTGAGCTTACCAGAATGGTTTTTTATTCAATAACTGAATATCTTTGAAAACTGTAAAATTATTTAATTAAAAACTAACTTAAAATGTGTCCGCTTAACCACCTGTAGTTTTTCGAAAAATAGCGACGAGGTAATTCTGGTTTCAAAATGATATATATTATCAATCTCGGATCGGCGTATTACCAAGAATTTAAATAGCATGAACGGTTGGTTGCATTTGACAGGCGCTTTAACCTTAATTCATTTTAATAAGTTAAGCGTTACAAGATTTATTTAAAAATATTAACGATATTTTAAGAATAGTAAAATAAGCAAATATGTTGAATTTAAAAGAATAGAAAATTTATGTTTCATGTACGAGACTCCAAATTAATTATATAACCTCGATCTTACAAACATAGGGAGAATAATGTTAAAGTTAAGTCGTTACCTCTCCAACGTTAAGTATTGCGAAGTATCAGAGAATCGGAAAAATATATTGTGTATTCGGGGTTGTTGGTATGTATGTATAGAATTTTGAAATTATTTACCTTGTGACATCAATACAGTGCAATTGACAGACTATCAACAGGCGAATTTGTCAGAGATAAAGGTAACCCTTGCGTTTGTAGCCACAATCTAAATTTGGAACAATAATTAACAATAGAAACTAAAAGAAAGTAATGGTGTGATTTCGGTACCAACTTAAAGAAACTTTCCCAAGGTATTTAAGTATATTGGGCACTTTACAAATTTCCCCCCTAGCAAGATTTAAAACCCCCTCGGAAGCAAAACTTTAACATCAGCGAGAGCTTAAATCTGGAATCCGAAATTCCAACCCAATAGTAACAAAAACTCATCCTAGAAATGAGAACGACAAGAATGGTTTCTGAATATTAATTTACATGAGAAAATCTCTGTCGGGAAGTAAATAGAAAGTAGGAGACTCAAAGGAAAATGGATAAGTCGGCGAAGCCAGTCTGCACTAGGTAGAAGATTCCACTAGTATAGCAATCTAATCCAATATCACAGCGAAATATAATAAAGAAGAAATAAAAGAAAACATGTTAGAGAGAAATTTTGACAAGCGTAAAGGAAAAACTCTAAAATCCAAATGAAACCCCAACCGAAAATAAAGCAAACCATCCCTGATTAATACCTAAATAAATGATAGGTAATAGGAGGTCATATGAGAGGCACTGAGACATCTCGTTCGCATACCCTTGCGAAAGGATAAAAAATCGTGTCGTCGGGCCTCTCAGCGTCACTCCACTCACACGCCACCCCGGACGTCTACTACTTTCCCTTTCGAAGATTTGGTTCGGATAGTCTCCACATATAATAAGGGATACCCCACAGTTTAAAGAGATGTAGCTCTAAAATCTCTGTGAAAGCAGTGTGGGCTACTGTGTTACCTACGGCCCAGGATCTATCGACGGAAGTTAAAGGCAGCTAGCTTACTTTTTCTCTGAGCTTATTAGTCCAAATCCAAATCGACAAATATTTATGTAGATTGATTTAAAAATAGTGACGATATCGAACGATAGTAAAATAAGCAATAAATATATTGAATTTAAAAATTCAATGGCGGACATATCAACAGTCGAATTTTTCTTACAAAATTTTAATATAGGTACAAAGAAATTGTTTATTTTTTTATTATTATTTATTAGGTTAAAATATAAAAAAATGTGAAAAAAATGGTTTTCCATCTCAATATTATTTCACCCTGAATTGTATCGATTATGCCGCTTTTACATTTTTTACGTTTATCACAACACAATTACACACGCACATTTTAATTAATCCATTTCTCAAGCTTTAAACAGTCACAATAAAGCAACGAACCGTATAAAAGTAAGCTAAGTCGTTTCATTTTTAATTTCTTTCAACAGTGTAATTTTGAAAGCTTTGCAGAGAAAGAGATATACGTTCCAACGTCTTAAGCTTTCGTAAAGGTTTAAATTTTAATTGTTTCTTGTTTGTGTTTGATAGCATTACAAAGTTAAATATAGCATACAATAAACCATTACGTACTTACATAAATTTTTTGTGTACGGTAACTATTTTTTTTTTAATTTAAAGTCAAATCGAACGCATTGAAGCTGTATAAATGAGGTTAACAAGTTAATAAAATTTTAGTTAGAAACGAAAATACAACGCTTTGAATTAAATTGTCGTAGAATAATAAACAGAAAAATCAGTATTTTGAACACAATGAATGAAAGTTTGAATGTAAAATAAACAGTCATCAGTATTATTACAAATTTTGTAAATCACATGCATTTCCAATTCTGCATGCAATTTTTTTGATGTCGTTCTTTTTGAAATTTAACTGTCTGTATTCAAACCACCATTCAATATGCCTGTATTCAAACCACCATTCAATTTAGTATGAAATGTTACGGAACGTTGCCATTACATTTTTGCGGGGGCGGAGGGCTTCTGTTTTGTAGTTATTGTTTAATTTGCTTTTTTCAGAATAAAATTGCAAACATTTACAATATAAAGGCGTCTCTAAAAAACATAATAATAGGGATTTAAATTTCTGAGCAAAGCGATCTATAAATAATTACACGTTTGGACATTTAATTTGTTGTACAATCGCTCAACTTAATCTGCGCTATGTGTAATGGAACGTATGTATGCCATGTTTTGATCTCGAAACGATAAAATCAACTTTTACACTTAATTTAAATACCTAATTTGTCTAATACGATTCAAACACACAACAGTAAATTTTAGCTATTTTTTATTTATAATTTAATTAACCATCCTAAAAGAAAGATATTGAAGTGGACAATTTTAATTTCCCCCATTGTTCAAAATATTTCGAAGACGAATTTTTTTAATAAGAAGTCTCTAGAGTCTAGGGTGTATATATTTAAGGTCGAAAATACTACGTACTACAAATAGTCTTATACTATGACGAATTTCTGATCCGACAAAGCTAAAAAGCAAACATGTAAAATTAAAAAAAAATTACTGCAATTGGAATCGAACCCATGTTTTGTATGCGATGTACTACCCTACAACGATTTAACTAACTGGTTCACCAAAGCGTTTGCATCTTAGACCAGGAAAGAGGGGGGGGGGGCTCGTAATCGTGCGCAAATTTTTGTAACCGAGTGCCTCAATTTCATTTGGTTCTACATTTTAAATCCTTGTCCCGAAAATATTGAATGTTTCCCAGCAATTTCACGAAAAGAAAGTTTGTTTTACGGAACGGTTTGCAAAACCTTCACGTCCGATGTTTGTATTGTATTGTCAGGCATCTAATCTTTTATTGTACTAAAAGACGTCTCAACCTGGTACAGACTATTTTTCTTGTCCACAATAATACCTTCAACGTTTATCGAATCTAAAGGAGCTCTATCAACTTTTGGAACTTCAATTAAAATAGCATACCCTATGTTGATACCTTTAAGCTTTTTAGAAAACGAATCTGTCATTTTCTCTGTAATTTTATTTTCTAATCCAATGCTATTTTCTTTGTTGCACAAGAAACACAAAACTGAAGCACTATAACCTTCTTCCCCTACTGAGTGTCCACAAATTGCATGAACAGGTTGTTTACAACTGTTTACAACTATGGCAAAAATGTGCACCGCTATACTCATTTTAGCACCCGCCACAAAGTATTAACAAATTTACTGTTGAAGGAATTTTGTGACGTTTCTTCACACAATTCTCTAAATCTTCTTGTGCACCATAAGTTTCATGGCCAGATGATGATGTGTGAGAAGGAGGTTTGTCATTTATGTTAGGGGACACTAAAGAACTGAATTATTTTTAAATGTAAGTCGTCTTGAACAATTTTTAGATCTTCTTCTGATTTACTCTTTCTACTGACCCTTGACTTCCTGGATGCCGTGGACGACCATTGATAATTTTTCAAGATGGCCACAATGATATTAATTTCTTAATTACTTCAGAGATAAATTCACGACCGTTACGCTTTGTAATATGTTTGGGCAGCTGACTTCTAAAAATATTTTTAATAATTCCGTAACAACTTCAGCTGCTCTTTTAGATGTTACTGGCCGCAAAAAAAGAAAATTTTATTATGTGATCTTGAAAGTGCATTAACCACATTATTTTTGTTTATAAGGAGTAGATTGCAAATCCACGAGGTCTACTTGCCCTCTATTATTAAAATCATTAGACAGATTTAGTTTAATAACAATGCCCCCAATTGGTAAGGATAAAGGGAGCCTTTTAGTTTTTAGGTGACGCCAAATTTTTAGTCTCTGCGCCCATTGCCTGTAGATCGATGGCATTTGGTTAAAACCGAGTGATAATCTTCAACAGGTATAATTTTTAAAAGGTGCTAAAATTCAAATCGGATTTTTCTTCGAGCTAACTGTAATGACATCGTATTTGATTCCGTAGTAATACTGCTTTCTGCTTCTATTTACGTTATTGGAAGGGGCAGATTTATACTGTTCCAAAATCGTTATGGCCTCTTCAATTTTTTTTGAACTCCACAGTGGCTTATCTTTTCTTCCTCCATAAATGTCATTAATGAGTTGATAAATAATGTGTTTCCCACAAATTCCGCCTCCTCCGTTGAGTTTTGCATTTTTCCACTTCCATTTTATAATCAAATAAAATTACACCTACAAAAACACAGACTCATACGTATTTAGTTTCACATTAATTTAAAATTTTACTTATTTAACAAAGCAATAGTATTTTTCTACAAAAAACTACACGTGCATTCTATACCGTAAGAACTCACAAAAAAAAACGTGTCGCTCATGCGTGTCACACTCCACCGCACCAAATCTTCTGTCGCCTTGTTGTTTAACGTATTTTGTCATTCTACTAAACTAGTCCTGCTATTTAATGAAAATACGCGATGTAATTCGCGTTTTCGCGAAAACACCAAATTAGTCTGGTAAGGTTCAGTCGAATCCGTAAACGACTGCTTTTTCTTTGGAAACATTTGTTTTTATAAACGTCAAATAAAACACAAAATAAAATCGTACCTGTTACATTTTGCCGGATTAATAGATTTTCCAATAAGATTGTGTTTTTTTCGTTATATAATCTTAACGAATACTACTCGAGCATCAAAAATAATCGTTATACCAAAATACGTCTCATGACTCGTCAAGTATAATCGATTATTTTCGATGCTCTGTTGCTAATATTATAACTGATAATTTCATCGGTGTCGTCTTAATTTCTTTCGTCTCTTCTTAAGTTGTGTTCTAAACGCAGCTGATGCACAATCTGGGTTATGTTTATACCAACAGTAGGTAACTGAAAAGAAACTTAAAAATAAATGTTAAATCGATAATCAATACATACCTAATTTAAATTATTAATTGCACATCATAATGCATCATAAAAGTCTATTTTTTGGTAAATACGCAAAAGAAATTTAATTTCTTCCAAGCCACGACGCCGCTGGGATTTCGACGTGTCCTTGCCTTACCTGTGGGAGATTATTCCGTCCGATTCTTAGAACCAAAGACTACACATACACCATTATAATACCCTTTTTAATACGTATCCCAATTAAATAAATAAAAATAATCACAAAGTGGGATCAATCGATTTGTCTCCCTTTGTCAAAATGGCGGAAGTTTAATTTTTAATAACAAACGCTATACTGTCGCAGTATAGCGTATTACTATAGTACCCTCTCTTTCCTGGTCTAATGTTTTCATATAATGCACAGTACTGTGGTTACTACATCAAATTCATAAATAACAACTTATTTTACAGATTTTTTATTAAAATACGTTTTAAACACTCATTATCACATAAACTTGTTTTACTACTCCTGTATTGTAATTCATATATTAGAGTTTTAAAATCTGTACTCTAATGAAATTCATTACAATTCAAATTTTTATTGCGATATAGATTTAGATCCAATAGAATTATGACATTACATAATTGTCAAATGAGTAGGATAGAAATTCAGAACCAATAGAAATACACCGTTGTCTATTGCACTTATCGACTGGTGGTGTGGCTAATAGTCAAACATAAATTTAGCAAATTTGACCATTCGTAACTATAATAGTAGTGCTCAATCATAAAATTAGCGTTCCTATTTAACATTATGTGGTCGTAGAAGAAATAGTGTATGCAATTCGCATGTAATGACTATTAAGACACTCGCCTTCGGCTCATTTCCTAATAGCGTTGCTCGTGTCTTAATAGTAAGCATTACTGCTCATTGCATAATATACTATTTATTTTATCTGTCTAACAAAATATGTTGGTGTGTTGTGCTCGAATTGTGGCAGAAAAATTAATTAATTTGATAAATAATATATCAGCTAAATTTTATACCATTGTTTGTTTTTAATTTAATGACTTTTTAAAAGTGTTTGTCTCCTAGCTTGAATGATCAAGATCTTCTTTTGGAACAGTTATACGTTCTGAACCACTACCAAGTCTTCTTGCAGTTGATCCTGTTTTTCTAAAGCGTGTACGTAACTGCTCTTGAGACCAGACTTTGAGAAGTGTTAAAAAATCATGCGATTTTAACCTGCGGGGTGCCTCTTTGATGCATTATTATCACCAAATCAGCTTTCTCGCGCCTTTAATGTACTCTTTGCATTTTGTGGAGGTAATACAACAGTTGCAAAGGTTTTGCGAAAAATATCTTTTTGAACTCATATGTTACCACCACTGTTTTAATAAATTGTGACAGCCGACTGTGTCATTTTTAAGTTAAAATAGGTTTAGTACTAATTCAAAATTGCTTTGAAACTAAAAACGAAAAAACTTTTTTCTTATATGGAAGTACACGTTAGGTCAATATCCCTTTTGAGTTTTGGGTAGTTTATTTATAAAAATGACAATACTTTTGACATCAAATTTGCTACTAAATTAAAAACCAAATTTTCTGTTTGTTGACTATTAGCTTTTCTTTCCGGCCATTTGAATATGCTATCTTCTATTCTTCTATGGAACGTCACTTTCCATTCTTCCTTTGATATTTTTCTTAGATTCTTCCCAATCTTTAACAGAATCTTGAGAATGATTCTTCTAAGTTTTTCTTCGCAGTTGATGTAGGAAACATCCGAACAATAGTAAAGATTACTTTCAGAGTCAATGTCAGTTTTCTGAAGCTTGCTTCTTAATTGTTCATTGACAGTTGTTTTTCTATAAGTACTTTCCTTTTTGGTTCTGACTATTTTTTTGTTTTTTAAATTTAACTTATTTGGTATTTGGTTAATCTTAAAGATTTCTTTAACTTTCTTTCTCTGCGTTTTTTGTTTGTTGTTGATGGAAACACTTTAGGAAAAGGCAACAGTTGATTTAGTTTAATTATTCTTTAGGGTCCACAAATTTGCTGTTTTATTCTGTACTCTTGTTAAAATTATTAGGACACAGGAGTTATTGAACATCTATGTTGTGAGTAAATATGTTGTTGATGTTGACGCTTCATTTTGATCATTGACATTGGCTTGTCAATCACAATAGATCGTAAATAATCTTTATCATCATGAACTATTCGATCAAAACCGGCACTTATTGGTATTTTGCTGAGCAAAGGCCAGAGGGAAAGCTGATTTCATCGAGGTTTTAAATTGTTTTTGACTGCCTGGGATGATTAAACGTCCACTACTGTGCTGCCTTATTATATGCATATTGAAATCCAAACAAACACTTATATCCAGAGGCTGGAACTTATGGCTGCAGTGGGGTGAAAAAATCTTAAATTTTAGTGCGACTCATGGTAGTCCACTCATCTGTTTGCTCTTGTTTTTGATGTCTAACCGCTTTGACCCTTGCAGGAATACTTGTAATCATAGATAGTGCTACTTTTACTCTGGGAGGTAAAAGTAGACGTAATAAAGTGGTTCGGTTTTAGTAAATAATTATTGCTTCTTAGGATCTCCCCAGGGTGAAGACAAAAAAAAAGACATCGTGTTTGTATCAAGTTCTTGCCAACGTTGTGCCCTTATCAGATGGAGGTTCTGCAAGGCAAAAAACGTTTGACAAAACGGCCTAAAAGCAAGTTTTTTGCCTTGAAGAAGCTCACATTTAACAGTGGCGAAACTTCATAAAAAGGCATTATCTTTTTTTTACCTTCACCTTTGGAAGATCCTGAAAAGGAATAATTTTTTATTTTACAGTAAAATTTACTTCATTCAGACGGCGACCAATGTACCAGGCTCTTGGGAAGTTTAAGTCTAATTAAAAGTTGTTTATTCCGATCCATAAACCTCATAAACTAATTATAGCTTGCTGTCTGCTCTTCGTCCCATTTTGTGGGTTATTGTTTTTTATTTTTGACAGCAAATGTAAATGTTACTCTACGACATTTAACTGTGCTAGGACCATGGTGTTTTTAAATATTGTGTCATAATGTATAAATTGGTTCCAAAGTTGTGGGTTTTATACTCCACATTATCTAGAGCATATTTTTCATCAGCTTTCCGAAGACCTTCTGCACCTTCTATAACATCATTTCTTCTCGATACTGTCCGCTGGAAGTGTTTTATAAAACATTGGCATCTTGAAAGGACAAGACAACTTTTGTTTACAATTTTGCTTCAACAATGGCCTAAATGTGATTCAAACTTTAATCTGTGGAAGGTTAATTCATGCAGGGGATGCATAATACAGTATCAAGGGTCCCTAGTGTATCAAACCTTCCGGCTTATCAATCTGGCAAAATATAACACCAATTACATAGATAATGAAGCTGACGGAAACATAACCTACATTTTTTTGGCGTTCTTTGGGTTCTTCCAAGATTTGGCGAAGCAGCAAGAATATTGTTTTTACTGATATAAACATTACAACATTACATAATGGGCATTTGATGAAACAGTATATGGATAAGTCCTGAATTACTCTACCTGAATGCTAGTGGAACGCTCGTGGTAGCGCGATCTTTTTTGAAGAATCTCTAATAACTGCAGGCGTACTGTAGAGGAGTATCTTATCAATGATCTTTATAAGTCCATTACAGGTCTATCTGCGGTTTCTTTGTCAAATGAGAGGAAACTATTGGGAACTACTTGAGGTTACCGTGGGAACGTAATGCTATAATTTTTGTTAATGCATTCAACTGAAACATACTCTTCCAAAATAAAGTCTTTGGTCTATTCTACTCTAGTATAGTATCATTCTCTGGGGAGGAATCAGATTTACGGGAAAAGCTAGGGTGAGACAAAAAAAGACTTCCCGAGTGTTGACATGTTACAACAAACACAGCACTTTTTATTTGAAGTAAAAGCTAGTCATAAACATTCTTATCTTAATAAAACAATATACTCTACTCTCTACAGTTTTTATCGCAGGAGCATCGTCTTCCTATATTAGGGGAGTTTCGCCTTACACTTCCACGCTGACCAGACGGGTTTGAATTGGCTGTATATATTTTTAACGATTACCAAATGTGTTAGTATGGTAACTTGGACCGATGGATCTCCGAAGTACGAAATAAAACAATATACTATTTTAACAATAAGTTTAGCGACATCTAGTGTCGACTCGTGTTAACGTAATACGCACAAAAATTTGTATTTACTGTTTCGATAGAAACGTAATAAACACATTTTATGGCCACCTTTGACGGAATTCGGAAATAAGTCTATTACGTGGTTGAGCTTTACGGTGAACTGAACTAACTTATTTGGAAAGTTGTATTTGACGGCACGTGGTTGGTTTATGCTGAGGTTGTTAATACATGAAAACTATTTTCTATTCGAAACTTGAAAATATTTCAAATATAAATACAATTTAATTTAATATAGTCGTTTAATAACTTTAAAATTTATTAGAAATAGATACAATTTAATTTATAAAAAAAAATATGTTCTATGAGTTTTTAATGGATTGACATAAAATTACTGGATCGAAAAGTCAAAATTGTTACACATTGACATTACTCTAATATCTTCTTTGCTTGTTTTGTGCTTTAAATAGTCAACTGAGTGAGTGGAATTCACCTATAGAATTATGCCGTAACTATATAAAGTTTGTAAGTAAGAGGCAAGTTCGAGAGAAAATCAATATTGCGGTCCATATTAATCCAACATCTATAAACATGCCAACGATTTTTACTGTGTAGATTTTCCCGCTTATTATTTTAAGCAGTCGAACGTCGACTTCTGTTTTGATAGTAGTAACTTTAATTAGATTAAATATCAATTTTCTTATAGTCAAATTAATGAAACGTATTTGCAACAGAAAAAAATAGCCACAATTGGACAAAAACGTATAGCGAACATAAATTTATTATAAGGTATATCAATCGACACGCACATATCGTTTGATTTGATAATTATTTGTTGACTGGCAACTTACTTTTACTTCCACTCAGAGCAACAGTAGAAATACTTTTAGTTCCACTGCTAATAACAACCTGCTGTGTACAAAAAGAGCAACTTTAGCGTCAAAAAATAGGAGGTAAAACTCTCAGTTTACTGGGGTTTGAAGAAAAACTTGTTTAATTCAAATTGATTTTTTTAAAGATCCTACCTTTTTAGTTACGAAGCTCGATGCGTTCGCTATAAATTTCTATATTCTAATTGGATAGAAAAGAACCTCTACTTAGAAGTATCACAATTTGTTAAAGTCTAATCTATGGCCTCATTAGAGCCGTTGAAACTAAATAATTGCCACTTTACAATACGGTATTACGTAACAGTCTGTCGGACGTCACTATTTGAAAGGTTCATCTTCTTTTAACATAAATCTCAACTGTAGATGTCATTTTATTGGAAAGTATATTATTACAATAATTTTATTTTTATAACAGTAGTGCAGTGAAAAGTTTAGTTAATAAATCACCAATAATAAATAACGGTCGATTTTACTTTTATTCTTCAGTATAATTGGTTAACTGTTACATTCTACCGCAATTAGCAATTTACACCAAACTTTGTGCTAATTCAATTATCCTAGTATAATTATACTTCAAATTTGCGAGAACTTAAGGTTAATTAAATTTTACTAACGTGGTAGGTGTGAAATGATAGATAAGTCGATTATTCTAATCTCTGAAAGCGTTTCTGATTTGTCAGACGTCTTTAATTACAGGCGAATATGTTTTTTTTCCAAAATTTTAAAGCACTTGTTACAAACATGTCAAGTAAAGATATGGGTCCGACGTTTAGAAAAATTGAATTGCTTTTAGTTTTATAAATGATTTCGGATTTTAATTAAATTTAGATTTTCTATAGTTTTATATGGCAATATGGGAGTTATTTTCATTAAACAATTAAGAGAGATTAAATTTGCCTACATGATATTAACAACTGCATTGTTGTTAACTCAAGAATTCTGAAATCAAAGTGGGCCAAATTTTAAGGAAAACAAAGGAAATTTAACAATTTAATTAATAAATTACTAATATTGAGAACCATAAACTTTGGCATGTATTTGGAATGCCATATCCATTATATTTTTTTGAATATGTGGCAATATACCTTTGATAATGTGTTACGGGTTTTTGTACAAAAGGAAAAACATATGTTGGGAGCCTTCTTAGAAACGTGTGTCGTGTGTAGCACTTTACGACGAAAGTTGAATTTGCCGCGCAAGTTGCGATTTTTCCATTGGTGGATTGTTTAATTCATGAAAAGTTTCGAAGATTACGAGCGGACATTTTCTACTTCCTTCTACTGGGTGTTTGGCGTGCTTCGTGAAGCTAAAATTTTACACATAAATTATTAATGTGTGCTTTAATAATTCCAAGGTAAATTGGTGTGTAAATGTAAACCCGACCGCATTCACCGTAAGTATTTCTTTTCCGTTGTTGCCTCGTGGTTGTGTTAATTCTAATTACGACGTATGCTTTAGCACCTGCGTTGACCTCCTATTCTACTCGTGTATTACAATCTGGGGGGTGTTGAAATGGCTATTTAAGAACCCTTCGCTATATAACTTAACGACTACCACGGTTTTGCCTACATTGAAGCTGCCAACGGCCGATGAACCCTACAGGCTGAGGGGTTGTTTACGCTGCATACTTGCTGCCTCGAGGGAACATATCTGCCTTCCGTTCTTCGTCGTATATTTCTCCTAAGGGAAATCCTGGAGCTACCTATCTTCTGAAGCTGTCAAATACTGTGGCTAGCAAGAACCTTTCATCTCGGAACTGCATACTACAGAATACAGCTAAGTTTTACTATTTAAGAAACCTATTCATTATTCATGCGTATGAAGCTCACGTACATGTGACATTAAACGGTTTGAATCCTAGCATATAAGTAAATGTTAAGTATTCGAGGTAGACTCCACCACTGACGTTTGGTTTTGTTTTTAACTAGCCCCATAAGAGCTTGGACGCTTTAGATAAAGTGGGTGAAGCTAAAACAAAAGGCCTTTTGGGTTGGTAGGAGCTACTTACCGTGCTATTCCGAGTTTAAGTTAGTTTTAAGTCACCGTGTGTAAGTGACGTGTGTACGTCTATTTCTTTACAGTTCCTCAAGGACTTGCCCAACTCACAGATTAAGCCGGACACTGCTGTGCTAACAACTACTATAAATACTGGATCCTCCACGAATTTATTGCACGACTTCGAGCCAAACAGTATTGTTCTTCTCTCTAGGTTGTACCGCTAGAGTACGGCTATTTTTAATTATACCAGACAATTGCTCGTGTCTTTGATTTCCTAATGTTTTTCCTTTTTAAAATATTGAATTACAAATCATACATACATCTATGTTAATGGTTAATTAGAAATTTTTCTTTTTGTAGTGTCTTAATGTAGTACGCATTAATTTTATTCGTATTATTTTTTTCACATATGTTTTGGTTGGCATTTTTGTTTCAATACTCGGAAAAAATTTTCTCAATTATTTAATAAAGGTCGAAAATTTGATAAGAGTCCCATTCAGACAGAATATTAATACATGCTATTCAAAATTGTTTATTTTTTCCAAATTTTTTTCAACTTCCCTCTACGTAGTATCAATAACTAATCAAATCTTTCTTCAAAATTCTATTAGTTTATCCAAACTTTATTTATTAAATAATTTAGTACATTTTCTGCTATTGTTTTCTTAAAAGACTAGGATTTTTTTGATTACAAGAAATCTAAATTTGGGTTTCCAAGTGGCAAAAGTACGAGTGAGAACTGATTCATTATCATCTGCCTCTTGATCTTCACTCAGCTTCTCATCATGTAGACCAATTTCTCTAATTTCTACCAACTAAACAACACTTTGTTTTAGCATCAATTGTAGGATCAGACACAGGGGTGTCTTCGCTTTTAACTAGAGTTAATTGAGTTTATTCTAAGTAGATTTCTTCATAGTTGTTTTTCCGATCGCATAATCCAAACACATCTGCTTCTTCAAAGCGACATTTTCTGCTTTAGGAACAACATTTATCTTTGATGTAATATTAACACAACCTTCTTACATTTCTCAGTCATTGTTAGTAATGAAAAAAAACATGACAATAAGACTTGTTGTTTTTGACGTTTGCGCTGGATGGCCTATTGTATTTTCTTCGTCATTGGTTTGGATAATCCGTTCCGAGGATAATGGAAGCTTTACTGTGTAACTGTAAATATTTTGGGGTTTCTAAGTGACCGTCTAATTGGGTTTTCTTATTGTATCATTTATAACACTTGGCAATAATACGCCCAATAATCAATTGACATGTTATATTCAGAAGGTTCAAACAGGAATTATGCAAACTTTGTAGAAGTGCTCCTTGACCAATTATAAGCTAAAATGATTTTCTGAAGTTTTTTCATATAGGGCTACCTTTTCGAGATATTGCTCATTAAAGTTGTCAACCCTACTGATTATGTTTTTGATTTTTTGTACTTAAAATTTACTTAATAGGTCGAAACAATAAGAGAAAACCTAGGATAGCAATTTATAATGGATTTACAAACTCAACTTTTATTAACGACCCAATAAAATTAATTAACAAGATTCTCAACGTGCCCCCACCAACAGCTATGCACATTTCAATTCTTCGATTAAGTTGCTCCTCCCAATTATAATTTTCCTGATATGGACAAATGAATTTTCTATCCTTCTAATAAGTTCTTCTCTTGTGACTGACTTTCCTTGTTGTACTTAAACGGCATGATGAATTCGTTATTGGAAAGGTAATTAACGCAACCCGTGGAAAAATACCAAAAATAGTTAGTGTAGGATCACAAAAATTAAATAATTCATTGAATCGTTTATGGAATTTATGCTAATACTGTGATTTACATTAGATATGGCAATAGTGAGTGGGTAGAGAACTTGATCACATCATGATCATTACCCAGTAGGGCTGTCATCTTTAAAGGGCAATATCTCAAAAGGAAACTTTATATGAAAAAACTTCAGAGAATCAGAATTAGTTAACGAAGACTTCTACGAATTTTGGACCATTCCTGGTTGGAAAAATATAAAATATTAAGTAACGCCCAAAGATAGAAATGCGATTCATTCTTCTCTCCATTTGAGATGGAGAACAGCTAAGCTCAGATATACGAGAGGGTCAGTTTAGTTGGAAATGCGTTGGTAGTTCGTAAAATGAAGAAAAAACGAATCGTCTCGATAGTCATGTCGACAGCAATAACGTCAGTAATGAAGCGTGAAGCGCTTTAAACTTAAGATACGTTCTCGTCAGCTGTTGCCGTACAGCTAAACGTTATTTGACTGTGGAAGCTAGAAGCTAAAAAGGCACTAAAACGCACTAAGGTTGAATGTGTTGCATGTTTTAGTAAAACATTCAAGGATATGAGCTGCTTTGACATTATAGCACTTGTCGTGACGTCACGGTGAAATGATGTAACTTCACCTTAGTATCGATTAATAAAATCTGCAATCGGGTTCCCTAATATGTGTTTTCCATGGGTGATAACAAGTAGAAGACTCGACTCTACAGTATTGAATAAAATTAGAAGGAACTAAAAGGACTAATACATCAAGGGAGTTAGACTCATGTAGTGAAAAATATGTTTTATACAGGATGTAACAAAAAGGTAGGTCATAAATTAAACCACATATTCTGGGGCTAAAAATAACTCGATTGAACCTAACTTACCTCAGTACAAAATGTGCATGCAAAAAAGTTATATGGTGTATAAGTTTTTTGGTAATATTTTTCCTTAATAAAAGCACGATTTTAACGAAATTTGGTATTCAGCAGTTTTTCAGCATAAGAAATCTAAATCTAAATCACATTTTTGATGTACATTGTAAAGGGCGCCACCAGCCGCACTTCGCGTACATTAAAATGTTAATAACTTTTTTGCTCCTCGGTATATTGGATTATTGTTCGAAGATTTTCATTCCTTGACGAGATGAGCTTAAAAAAGTATACTTGAAAGATGTCAATTCGGCCAACCGTTTCCAACAAAATCGACAATGAATCTTCAGTTGTTATCGAGATACGGCCTCTTTTTTATACCACAAAAATTCCGAATAACAAAAAATAAAGTATAAATGAATTTTTAAGTTATTCGCAGATCCCAAAATTTTAATCTTACTTATTTACAAAAAAAATTATAACTAACTTTTTTTGCATGTACATTATTGTACTGAGGTAAGTTAAGTTCATTGAGTTATTTTTAGCGCCAGAACATGTGGTTTAATTTATGACCTACCTTTTTGTTACACCCTGTATATTAGCTGTATTTCTATATATAAATGGAATTAGCATTTTATTGCAGAGAAGGGGAGTCATGTAGTGAAAATAATTTTTTTAGATAAGGTATATTTTTGTATATTATTGGAATCAGCATTGAATTGCGGGGGAGAATGGGGTTTTGTGGAGGAGGGTCCACCAGGGGGGTTGGGATATGATATTTGAATATTTTGGTTACTTTTTCATAATTTCACTTTATTTAATTTACGTAAGTTGTTGCGGTTTATTTGTAAACAAACTCCAAAAAAATATAGCAGTGCTAGAAGGCCTGGCCGGCAGCTCCTCTTAGTCGGAAGTGGTCGTGGGCTTATTGAGAAACGTTGGAAATGAAGGCTTCTACACTGCACGAAGAATTTATAAGGTGCCACCTAGGATAACCAGAATTAGACATCCATTGATTAATTAAAACGGAGTACGTCTGCAGTGACCAGCAGAAGAAAGGGTGTACTTAGAAAATACTGTCTAAAAGTTGAACAATTGGACACGTGCTTAATAATAGCGAGTGAAGTAAAATCGTCCCATTCTAATTAGGGAATAAATTTTCGGTTACGATTCCAGTGTAAGTACCTTTTCTTTCTTTTACTTTCCTTTGTTTTAATGAAATATTTGTTCTTACGGGTTCTATTTAATTTTAGGCACTTTTTTTTTGTTGGGTGTTTCTTTTCGTTTTGGTCGTTTGGTTGACGTACTCCGTTTGAATTAGTCGATAGATATTGGATGAGGGTTGTACTGGGAATATTAATAATTCAAAAATTATAACTTATCGAAGTGGATATCACACCACCGTTGGAATTTACTGGAAAACTTAATAAACTAATTAAAAAGTCAACGATACTTATATGGTTAATCAACTTCCCTGGAGGCCATCGTCGAGTCAAGGCCACTACTCAAGATAAGCCGGTTATCTAATCATTGGTGCAGCCCAGCAACTGTTATCAGTGGAGTCCCGTTTGGTTTGCTTTTCTTCGTGGATACTCAAATACTAGATTTGGATACGAGAGCTGTTATCTCTACGGATCAACTGTCGAACACAGAAGACTTCCTAATTACACGAGCTACGTTAATTTTTTATGCATGCCATTAATTAATTTTGTCGCGTTATATGTGTTTGTAGCTTGGTTGAAAGTTTAACAACGTACCTTTTTGGGGCCTATTCTTATCCTTATGTAAACTCGAAGGATCTTTTAAGTACAATTAATTATGTATGCTTTGAACTTATTTAAATAATTGGCTACGGTCCGGTACTCGTCGTTAATTGTTATTAAATACCTTTGGAACCATATTTTGTCGTGCGAATACGTGTAGGGATTTCGTCAGTGTTCGCGACGGTCAAATAAGCTAACCTATTTGGGGGCGTTTGCGCCTCGAATTTATATTCGTATTTTTAACTCGCTCTCGTGCATAAGTAGTATTTGATAACTATATATGCTATTGATTTTATTTGATATTGTCTATTGGTATGTTTATGTGTTTCTCGATGTGTTAAATTAAACTCTAGCCGCTAAAACAATATTCAGATTTCTATGCAAGTACGGTCTATCTCTGTATCTATGAGTACCTAGTGGTTCTAGATATTTCTTTTACATAATCCTAGGTGGCGCCTTATAAATTTTCCGAGCAGTGTAGAGACCTTCTTTGTGAACGATTTTCAATCCACCCACGACCACTTCCGACTAAGAAAAGCTGCCGGGGGGTCATTGAACACTGCTATCTATTTATTTTAATTGTTTGTTAATAAACAAACAAAATATATGGGAAATGTCATGAAAACCTGGAAAAGTCAGGTAATTTTACTATTTCAGTGAGCACCATTCAGGATACAAGTTAGTAAGCTAGATACTATCCTACCTTCATGACCTCGCTTCGAACATGTTAATGGTGTGTACATGATGACAGATAATATTAATCCAGGCAGTACCATTGCAGTGACGGTAACAACACGTCCGTGAAGAAAAATGAACTGCATTCATAAAATTGTCTAATTACATTTAATTGAATTTAATTTACTGACAATACGGGTATTACCCAATTACATTGTCAGGATTCTTTTCAGATATACAAAGAATATACACAATTAATATAATATAAACAAAAACAGAAAAAAACACTATGTAATTTATAACAAAATTAAATATGTAGAGGGCATTGAGATTTCAGGTCGTGCTATTACTGATTGAAATGTAACTTTGGTGATAAAAGTTTCGTATAGCGGTTTTAATTTTTGTTAAATGTGTGTTAAATATGTTAGCATCTGACTCCGTAATGTACTTATTTGTTTGTATGAGCATTCTAACAATTGGGGAATTGAATCGTACTTTAGTACGGTAGATTGGTGCATGCAGTACTCATTGACAAATGATTCGGTATCTTCTAAACATAAAAACAACAACCAAAAAACAAAAAACAAAAAATTTTTGACTTTTTCTTCATTCTATTCTTATTACTTCTCTTTTCTTTTTTTCTATCCATTTTCTTTTTCCACCATCTTCTTCATCCACACAATTCTCTCACCTTTCTCTCTTAGCAACACTTCTCGCTCATTCCTCCGCTTTTACTTCACTGCACTCTAGTTTCAAATGCTCTACATTTTCCTACCCCTCCCTACGCATTCTACACTTGCTATCTTCGTCCTTCCACCAGTATTTGTTTTTATTTTTCTCATTTCCTACTCAAATTAGTAGAAGATGTTGTAGCTTTCGTTGTAATTTTTCTTTAAAATATAATCGCTAATTCTTTAATAAACATCTTTAAATTACGTTGAATTTTATTCACACAGAAAAATTGCTTTTTGTTTGGTATTGTACCGTACGTGTTAGTTGTCCAGTTTCCTTATCTTGCTTAATTACAAGTCGCGTTCAGTTAGTCGATTTCACTTTGAAATAAAATAAATTTTTGCTGTTTCATCTTTTAGATTGTAATTTTTTTGATGTAGTCCGAAATCATCTAGTAAGTTTTATGAACGGTACGTCCACAAGGAAACAAGTGTATCAAATGCCGTTTTGCGGCAGTCGACGATCAGCCCTTGCAGATTTTAGTTACGTGTTTAACGCACGTAATGGGTACCAGGAATAAATAAGTTGCGAATTTGAAGTTGGTTTCCGTTTCGCAAGTCTGCGGATTATGCTTCTCGTCTTCGTTTTCGTCGTCGCCCAATCTGCCACACAACCTTTGGTTCATCTTAACAAGCCAGGGCTCACCGTCAGCCATGACCTCTAGATATTTATGTTTTTTTAAATGCAATTTTCGCAATTACGTGAATATTAACTTTTGGTAACTATGTTAGTTTCAGACACTAGCTTGCTAGTTTTCTCGCTACCTTATTCGCCTGGGAATGAAACCAGGTTTATATACAGGAAGATAGACGCACTAGCTTGCAAGAGATTCGACTGCAAATATTTTACACCAAAGTACAACGCTGGGCTTCCCATGCAGACCCTGAATTCGTGTTGAATTTTTAACCTAATCATGTTCTTCACCAATCGACTGAATTACTTATTTGTACGATTCCTATTTGGTAATGACGTAATTCTTATTTTCGTTCCTAATATTAGAGAGATTTTGGGTCAAAAATAAAGTACTCGGTGATTATAAATAACCATACTTTGAGCAAGTTTTGGACTGCATTTAACAGAACTGTCAGTTATTACACTTTTTAACTATAATTTTTAACCCTAACCTAATTTTTTGTTATGGTTTACAATTAATTTAACAATGTCATAAGTAAAGTTTGACGTTGTTGTTATTTCGTTTCATCTTGCAGTGCATGCGCACAAATAACAATAAGCTGTTTAAACAACTGAGTGAATAATTTTACGGGGAATCAACAAAGATCGAATGTAACCGCATCAGATGTTAATCTAAATATACGGCTATAACTGTTTTTCAGTAGATTTAGACATTATTAAATGTTTGAAAACTATTTTCATTCGAATTTCTGACCACATACCACAGAAAATGCGCATATATTTAAATCTAGTTATATGTTTATTAAGTGCACATACTTGTGTTTAAATGCTAAAATATTTGTTAATAATTATTTACATATTACATTGCTTCATTTATAATTGAAATACTAGAAAATTATTACTGGTTTTGAGAGAAATTCTATGCTAAGAACGTGAATTATTTCCATTAAATTAGAATGGGATATATGTGTGACACAAGGTATATGATTTTGATAATTAGGTCATAATCCCTATAATCCTATAACCTATAATTAGCATCTTAATTACTAAATAATTGTCTCAAATCCTACTTTTAAATAAATCTTGGGTAAAAAATTAAATCGGTTGTAAAGGTATGTAATTTAAAGAGGACTTTCATTATTAAACGATTTTTGTTGTAAATAATGCGTCCTGATAATCGACACTCTAAATTTAAAAAAGTTAAACCGCGTACGTTTCTCGGCAAAAATTGGATTTGATGTCGATAAAATATTGTATGAGGCACGTGTGTGAAAGCATTTTACGCACCCCTTGCTGTTAAAACACTTATCTCCGCAACTCGTGCATGAAATTCTTACTTTACACACTTGCATCATAAATATCAACGTTTGTAACATTTTCTGAAATGCACTATTTTAATGCACGACTTTGAACTTAACAGCGTGTTGCAGTGCATGTAAATTGAGTTAAATTAATAGAGTTTAATCGTTAATAGCGGTTTAACATTTAATAAATCACAACCAACACGTATTTAAATATTTTTATTGATCAATTTGTTTGTATTATTGTACTCTATTTAGTTTCTTTCGTCAAGCGAAACGCGGTCGACTTACAAGTTAAACAGCATGTTGTAAATCACTGATGTAATGTTTTTTATTGGAACGTTTTATTAACAAATGAAACACATTAACGTTTTTATTGTAGCACTTTCTACAAATTAATTAATGTATTGTTAAGTAATATAATGCAACTGATCTTTTGAGAATTTTAATTAGTTTGTGTTCTAGCGCTTAAATATTTATAAATATGGCATTTTATGTTTTATTTAAGGACGTTCCCAAAATATCAACTTCTTTGAATTCTTCTGAAAATTTGAATTTACGACCCTTAGAATTCGTAGATATTGATTATTAAAATATGGATTCCAACGCTATTGTTTTAAATTAAAAAAATAACTGGCAATCTTTAATTTAAAACGTAACATATATAAAAAATTATTATCAAACGGTATTTGTTTTCTTAGAAAACAGGTTACTATTTACAGTTTTCAGTTTTCCTAGCAACTTAATAAATAAAAAGCGATTATTAGATAATGTGCTTTGTTATAATCTTTGAAAGACGAATATTGATTGTATAAATTTTCACAATTAGCTGATTGAAGAGGATTGTGCAGTTGGATTATTGGCCATTCTTGCATTGACCATTTCAGCCATTCCGGTCCGTGCCACCATAGATCTGAATCAGTTCCTCTTGAAATTAAGTCGGCAGGATTGCTTTCTGTACGAATCTACACGTTGAGTTGGTGATAAGATTTTGAATTTGTGATGAGCGATTTGTGACAAACATTTTTTATATATTAGGTTCTCCATGTAACCATGACAAAACTACGATTGAATCACTCCACAGCTACGTGGATATTTAATGTTGATATTTAATACCGATTTTACTATTTCTACTAATTTTGACAGCAGTAGTTCTTAGTCGCGGTATTGTGATGAACTTTATAGTTGCGACCTTTGATTTTGCGCATATTAGGTTTGCAATTATCTTACATTGCTAGTTTTCAGACGTACGCAATTAGCGAATTTAATAATGCTTCTTTCAATTACATTATCACATATGACACTCTGTGTATAATATGTTTTCTGGTTGTTGTTTGTCGTATCATAACGATTTTATCTGTGCTACTTCCTCTAATTTCCAAAATTTTTATAAGTCAGCCTAAACCTTGTCGTTTGTTACGAGGTTACAATACGTTTTCGTATTAAAATGAGAATATGGTATGGGTCAAGACACACTCAAACGTAACAAAGTCTTTTGGAGTATTGGTTTGTTTTTTCCCAAGTTTATTTGACTCACCCTTATTAACTGTCAAAACGTATCTGCTCCTATTAATAAATCTAGTTTATTTGAAGTATTGAATTCTGGATTTACTAAGGGAATATTTTCTGGAACATTCAAAGTTGTTTTATTAATTGATGTTGTTGACAAGTTAATACATTTTATATGTTCTGGTTTGGAAAGATCTCTCTTACATTAGTTTATTTTTTAAACAAGAAAATTTTTGAACTTTCATAATTGTAACAAATCGCATGCGAAACTAACTAACGTATTATGCACCCGGACAAGCAAACCCTTCCAAGTAGTACCAGGTACAAAATTCATGGTACTAGCTAAAATATTTATACAATACATGGTATTTCAATGGGATCAACAGGCTTTATCAAACATTTCTTGATGAATAGATTCTTGAATATTTTAAAAATAAACCACAATATTAACAACATCGCCTTATACTTTTCGGAATTTCACCGACTCTCAGAAGCGACATTCTTTGTGATTTTAATTTTGATTATATTTTAAATAATAATTTGTGTTTCTGATTGTGGATGAAACGTTATATTGCATTCGTTCACTCGCATTTAATCATTCTTGCATGGAAAAACAGTAAGTTTCCCGACACCACAAAATGCTGTCTAAAACGGTTATACGACATTTAACCATTCGATACTTAAATATAGAACAGACAGACAGACATACAAATACAACGACATTTAATCACACCCACATGTAAACACATTACATAAGAAACTCCTAGGTTTAAATATGCCGACACTCGATCACATAGACCTATAGTCACGGCAGCTTGGTCGTCTTATCCCCTCCAGATAAGAATGTAATTTTTTGACCTCAGCCTCCCCACAAAAGAATATCAATTTTTTTATGTTTGTTACATAAGAGAATAGTCTAGCACAACTTTTTTCAACGCTAGCACACCTATAATAACGGAGTTATTGAGGGATAAATCTAAGAAGCCAACCCCTCTGCCACAACGAATTTTTGACGCGTGAACTAAAATTAACGATAGCACATCTTTGAAAATGGAGAGCTACGGCGATTCGATTTTTTTATTTTTGCACACGAAAGAGAATAGGTAGCACAGGCTAACACAACTTTGCTCAACTTCACCGTCTCTAGATTCTGCCCATTAATGTACACGTTTACGGCTGCATAACTCTATTATTAAAGGTGTGCTAACGTTAAGTAAAGTTCTGCTAGCATGTGCTAATCTTGTTCAATCGCCTAAAATGCTCTAAATTTTGTGGGGGGGGGGGTTGGCTTTTATAGATTTAACCCTCAACAACTCCGTTATTAAATATGCGTTATCGTTGAGCAAAGTTGTGCTAGCTATTCTCGTTCGTGGGCAAACATGAAAAGTTTGATATTTTTTTGTGGGGGGGCTGAGCTCTCCTTAGCCATTCCAGATTCAAACCTTGATAACTCCGTTATTAAAGTTGTGCTAGCTTTGAAAAAAGTGGTGCTACCCTGTGCTAGTTGATCTCTTTCGGATGCAAACCAAGAATTCGATATTCCAGATCCAAAACTCAATAACTCAGTTATTAAAGGTGTGCTATCGTTATTTTTAGTTGTGATAGCCTCTACTGACTCAGATCTTAACGTTCGAACATCAAAATTTCGAATTTTTTTTTGTGAGTGGGCTGACCTCCTAGATTGAATCCTCAAAAACTCCTCTATTAAAGGTATGCTAGCGTTATTCTTAGTTGTCCTAGCCTGTGCTAACTCAGTTCTTTAACGTTCGAACGTCAAAAGTTTGAAATTTTATTGTGGGTTGGCTGGCTTCCTAGATTCAACCCTTAATAACTCTGTTATTAAGTAAGTAAATTTCAGTGCAATTGTGTTGAATGCAACGTCGGTTTGTTTAAATGTCGGTGTCATTAAATATTATTACGTTAATTAATAAAAAAATATTAATCAAATTGACTTTAAGAAAATATTCTTTATAGCCATTTTTTTAATCTTGGTAAAAGACATGGTTTTCTTCTTTTACATCTGTCTTTATTCCACAAAGAAACAATACAGCGATAACTGTTTCTAGTATTAAACTATATGTGAACGCAGAGAAGTGTGTTATTAAGCCATGTAAAAGTTTTTCGAACAAAAACTGTAGTATAATACAGAAGGTTTTCAAGTATTCATTTGTTCCTCAACTCTTCGCTTAGCAGTTCGCTTAAAAATTTAAAATTAGTGCTTAAAAACACTTTTCATAACTCATATTTATCTTAACTATAAAATCACATTAATAAAGTTGTTTAGAAGCATTGAGTACCATTAGGTACTTAAACAATAAAAGCGATTGATTGCACTTTTTAGTTAGTTAGTAGTACATCCATACACCAACCGTCATGTAATAGTCAATAAATTCAAACTCAAAAATATGGAAATTTATTTCCATTTAGTTAAACGGAAGGTGAAGGAAACTGAGATAATTCATGACATTTACTGACTAAATAAAAAACTTTATGCCCCCCTTGGTTGGTAGGAAACGTGGAATTACTGTTATACAATTCGTTATTGTGCACTACATACTTTTATCCAGACAAATTCCTTTCGAAAATGTGAAATTAAATTAATAAGTTTGAAAGTACGAAGTTTCGTAATTCAAAATGTTTTGTCTCTGAAAAAGTCAGTAAGGTATAGGTTTTTCTATAAAATTTAACGATTGAAGCAGACGGGTTAAATTGCTACATTTTACGGTCTTCCAGTTTTATTGTCTCTGTGAACGTAATAGTTTTTAATGTTTTTTTTTCTTTGAATTAATTTGGTCTTGGTATTTCATTTCATATTTTAAAGGTTTTGGGTTACGGTTTCACTTATGATTTTATAATATAAACTGTTAATATAATTTGTAAACTGTTTTGAAATAAATATTTGATTTGAAGTGCAAGAAAGTACATTGCAACATCGTGAAGTTTGGCCACCTTAACATAAGTAAAATACCTTGAACTTACATTACGGCAATAGAAAATTTTCAATGTTGTATTGGCTGTAATAAATTATTAAATTTGACGTCATCTATTGTTAACGTAAACAGACTTTACTAAGAAGTTGTATGTAGGTACTAGGATATTCAGATGCATCCATTTAAGTCTACGAATTTCTGCAATTTTCAAGCAAAACACGAAAGAGGCTTCGGAAGAGTGCATTTTATTGCGGTTAGTCAATATTGGTGTAAGTTTATTTGCATTTTAAAAAAGATTATCCCACTTTGACATTTTCATTTATTTATTTATTTATTTATTTACGGTAAATCACCTTTTTAAATACAAGAAAATAAAATAATTGTTAATAGACAGGTTATTAGTATGCAATATACACAAAATGAAAAAATGATGTATTCAATTTAACTTAACTTAATGAATCTAAATTTATAATCCGCAAATTAAATTTAAAAGTGTTAAATGACGAATTAAATATGATAAAATGTGGTCGATCAGCTAACTTATTTGCTAAGCGGCACACTCTTGTCAGGGGCGAATAGAAACCATATTTTGTACAGTGGTGCTTAATCCTAAAGATGGTAAGACTACGCGTACTTGATCCGTAAGGACGAAAATAAAAATTTATACTTTCTAAAAGTTCAGGACAGTCTATATAAAAATGAATTAATTTAAACAAAAATATTAGATCAGACTGACATCTCCTAACCTTTAGTAGCGTAAGGTTGAGGTTGCACCGTATTTCAGAATAATGGATTACATCTTTAGGTATACCCATCTTATAAGCTGCTAAACGTAGAAATTTGTTTTGCACTTTTTCTATCGTATATACATTTGTATTGTAATATGGACTCCATACAATTGAACAGTATTCCAACTTCGATCTAACAAAAGTACAGTACAAAGTTTTGAGAACAGAGAAATCTTTGCCAATCCTTGAAATAAAACCAAGCATTTTTAAAGCACTGTTTGTGATAAAGTTTATATGATTTTTGAAACTTAAGCGTTGGTCAAAAATTACACCCAAATCTTTCACTTCAGTTACATTTTTTAGTGGTATGTTATTAATGCAATAGGTGTTACTGATTAAAGAACCTTTTGGGAAAACGATATTGAAAGGCATTTTCATAGTTGAAGTATAACTTGTTTATATCGCACCAAGCTAACAGATTGTCTATGTCACTTTGAACCAGCAAACAATCGTCTATACTATTAATTTTCCGAAAAATTTTTAAATCATCTGCATATAATAAGTAATTACAGTTATTGATAAACGATCCTATGTCGTTAATAAATAATACAAATAGTATAGGCCCGCAATGTGATCCTTGAGGTACACCGGAGTATGATTGTATGGGTTTGGAAATATCGTTAAAATATCTAACACACTGGGATCTATTTGTTAAAAAGCTTTCTATCCACTCTACAGTACTAGATGGGAATCCTAAAGCAATTAATTTTTTGATAAGAATGCGATGGTTTACTCTATCGAAAGCTTTAGAAAAATCTGTGTATATGGAATCGATTTGAAAGTGTTGCTCCATATTCTTTATTAATATTGAATGGTAGAGTAATAAATTTGTAGTAGTTGAGCGTTTATCTATAAAACCATGTTGCATCTCTGTTATAATATTTTTAGAAGCCCAAGATAGTTTTTGGCCATAATTTTGTCAAATATTTTAGGAATGGATGATTGTAAACAGATTCCTCTGTAATTGGCTATATTCGACCTATCACCATTTTTAAAAATTGGAGTAATAAAGCTTCGTTTCCATAATTCCGGAAACACATGAAGACTAAGAGATTTTTAAATAAAATTTGTATAGGGTAACTAATAGCAAACACACAATTTTTTAGAAATATATTAGGAATAAAATCTGGACCAGTAGAGCAAGACAAGTTTAATGAGTTTATTTCATCAAAAATCATATTGAGACTGATATTATGGTCAACATTTATTATGTTATTAGAAACTTTGGAAAAATTATGAATTGAAGATTGATCATCTTGTTCATAAATACTTTGAAAAAAGTCTGAGAATAGATTAACGGTGTCTGAATAATTATTTGAAGACGAATTTTTAAGATACATATTCAGTGGTAAGGAGTAATTGTTTTTAGCTGATTTACGTGCTTCCAAAAAGTTTGTGGTTTCGACTGTATACTGGATTCAAGGTTTCTGATGTACTGATTGTAAAGAGAAGAGCTAAGATTTTTACATTCAGCGCGTAATGTACAAAATGTATTATAATCTTTAAAATTTAAAGATTGTTTATATTTCTTATGAGCTGTTTTTTATCTGCAATTAATTTTGTTAGTCTTTTATTGTACCACTTGGGATAGGAACTGGAGTATATTTTTTGATGGAACATATCGATTTATACAATAATATAGTACATCATAGAACGTTTTGACTAAATAATCGATATCATCAAATGAATTCAAAAATGTGTTCCAGTCGACACTGTTAATAATATTATTTATGCTAACGTAATCCGCACTTTTAAAATCAAAAATGAAATCATGATTCATCATTTTATTGGGCGAATAGTTTAATTTTTTAGAGAAACTGTGTAGCCAGTATGGTGCACACTATCCGGAATAAATTTATCCACAGCTTTATTTACGTCTATATGGTCTATATTTGTAAAAATTAAATCTAGAAATGTCCCTCTACTGTTTGGGATATAATTACGTTGGTGTAAGTTTAGGAAACCAAAAGAATCACTTATCGATTTAATTGAACCCATAGATCCAGCTGCGCTTGTTGCTGATATATCTATACCAAAATTATCGTTATTGAAATTAGAATGTGGTAAGTTGTAATCACCAAAAGCAATATTTTACTTTCCGGATATTCTTCGAAATATTTTTCAACTGCAGAACAGTGGTTCTCATAAGATTCTACGCTGGAATTTGGAGGAAGATATACTGCACCTACAATGACCACATGTCCATTAATTTTCACAGCCGTGAATATATGTTCAACATCCGTATACTCATTCATCAATAGTGAGGCAGAAAAACAATCTTTTATTGCTATAAGAACGCCACCTCCTTTAGATTTTGAACTGGTATGATGACTTCTATCGGTTCTAAATATATTGTACCCAGATAAGTTAAGTTCTGCATTAGTAATATCACTTGTAAGCCAAGTTTCAATAATAATAAAAATGTCATATATTGATGAGCGGACAAAGTTTGAAAAATCATGTAATTTACTCATCATGCCTCCAACATTATGAAAGTACACATTAAGGTCAATTAGTTTTTTGAAAGTTTAGGGGATTTATTTGTGCTTTTTGATTTGGTTATGGTTGGGTTTCCATTAATGTATTTTATAGATAAATCGTTCTCACCATTATCAACACGATTACGAAACTCAGTGTAAACTGCTTTATAATATTCTCTCTGCCGGATTGTTAAGTCAGCTTTAGCTATGATACCATTAGATTCATTTGCTATTCTTTTAGAAGCTTTTAAAATTTTTAGGGAGTCACTAGATGTCTTGAAAATGGCTTTAATCGGTTTTTATGAGACGTAGTTCTGCCAACACGAATAATCTTTTCCGGTTGAATATCTAAATTGGATTTTGTAATTAGATTTTGGATACATTCCATATCATGCTTAATTTTGTCTTCTAAAGAATCTGATGATAGTTCGGGGACGTTATAAAACATTACATTGTTGCTACGACGTTGACGATCATTTAACTCGGTCAAAATATCTATTTCAGGCGACTTTTCAACATGTCCTGAAGTAGTTGGGTGTGATACTGCATTATTCTTCAACTGTGCGATTTCTTGTTTAATTCCATCGTTTTCATTTTCGAGTTTAGTTACTTTTTGACTTAAATCATTTATTTGTTGAGATAATTGTTTAAAGTGACTAAGCATATCATTTCGAAATAATGTAAATTGCGAGGTAAATTGTGTTTCAATAAGTGTTGATACAGATTGTAGAGTAAGATGACCTGTTAAGGTCTGATTAGGATTATTAAACGATGTATTTAGAAGTTCTGTGTCTGGTAGACAAGTTTCGCACTGCCAGTAATCGCCATTATTTTTTTATTTTCAGCTATGTAATACATATATTTATCACCATCAAGACCGGCACAGGAGCTATGATACCAACTACTGCAAGGTCCTTTACATTTAATATATTCTCCTCGAGGACTAATAACAAATTTACACAATACGCAGGTAAGAACCATTTTGTAATTTCTGTGAGTAAAGGATATTTACAAAGGGCAATTCTTCACACCGGCTGGTCTATAGCGGTGACTTAAACAGACAAACTGGGTTTAGACCAGGAAAGAAAAACACAAATTTTTAACAATGGAGAAATAGAGAAAAGGAAAATTACAAAGATAATAAAATAAAATAATTAACAAAAAGAAAAAAAAATCTTGGTCAGGATACGAACCGCTGATGCTATGGTGTTTAACTTTAGTTAACTTTCTATTAAACCACTACACCAACTTGACACAAGATACGAACATTTTCAGTGCAGATATCACTAATCAATATGTCAACACAACAGCAAAGTATCGCCAAGGTTAAAATTTTTCCATTAAATTTAATACTTTAATAACAATAAATTGATTACTCACTAATATTATCATAAACTGTAAAAAGAAAAACTTCTTTAAACCAATTTAAAACTCATTCAAAAACAGAAATATGCCACTTTAATTAGAGCCGATTGTTTACGTTTTACACGTAAACATAACCTATCTGATTTCATTTCAACTATACAGCTAGTTTGCACTTTATAATACATATTTCATTTAAATACAATTTTCCACTTTGAAAAGGATTCTTATTAACCTTACAGTTGCAATTATATTCCTTTTCGTTATTAAATTGAATACATTTTAAAATTATTAAATTATGAAACTAAGTTCAATATATGCATTAATTAAACACTATTTTATGTAAGGTTAGTGTTTTATAAATTACTAATAACTTTGTAGATGTAAGCAGTACAATATTCGATTTTTTGATCATTAATTGTTGAGTTAATTAAATGATCTTAAATCACGTGTTTGTTTGCAATTCTACAATCTCTTGCGCATTACAGCAGGCGATTTTAAAATCATCCCACCATCTTCTGCTGCAAAGTATTTTACTATTTGGACGTGCTACGATAGCACGAGGTGACATTAGATGTGGCAACCAACTTATTAATCGTAGATGTATTCATCTTTGTTTTTTTTGTTTTACAAAAGGTGTTGATGTTTTTCTTGAAATGTTCTTACTTCTTCCATTCCTCATGTTATCCAGTCGTTGATGCACACTCAATAATGAAAAAAATAAGACAGGAGGGTTTGGTAAATTAAATGAGCATATCTACTTTAAGGATTAGACTTAAATAAAATAATTCGAAAAATTGTAACTAAATTTCTAAACTGTCTCATTTTTCTTTACTGAGTGTACAAGGAGATAACTTTTATCATGGAATTATATTCGAGTTTCTTGCCATACATTAATTTGCTTAGCCATTTCAACCACTTAAGTAGGCCAGGCAGAGCTTAAAGCTTTTAATTTAAAAATTTACTTATATTTTGTCGTTTTTGTTTGGTTTTTGAATAATTGGGTTTCGTTTGTTTAATCACTTGGTGCATACAAGAACAAATTTTCTTTTGAAATGTGATTATCATTACACTACTCAAAAGCTGTAGAAACGTTGCTATCTCTTGTTACGAATGATAATTTTTAAATAAAGTTTTAAAAATCAAAACATTTTCTAATATCTCTAATATTTTTTTGTAATTCAATTGTATATGAAATAGACAACGTTCTGCTAAATTTAATCCTTTTATTCCGGTCACCCTCTATACGTTGTGTCTACTTAAGTTGGAACAGTAGGGAAAATTTTTTTGTTATTGATTTTTTGCAAAAAGCTATTCTTGATAAATTGTTGTGCATGGTTTAAAACTTAACATGCAACCATCATATTTCCATCCATTTTGAAAAGGGGTCATAGATTAATGGTTTTGGTATCAAAATGAAGCTAAAATTAGTCCGTATATATAGCTGTTGTTATTAGGAGTCAGCTGAATTTCACGTTGTTTTCAAAAATTTGTCAATAAAAATAAAAGTAAGTTTTGATAATGAAAGAAAAATAGGATTGGGTTGCCTAAACAAACAACATTCTTACGTTTTGACGACAAGGCTGAAAGGAAAGTCATTAATAAGCAAATAAAAGCTTTATTCCCAAGGAACAGCTTTGAATGATCTTCGAACTAAATTAAATAGGAAGGTTACAATAAATAAACATCAAAAATTACTAATTTTTATTGATGAATTTAAAAAAAAGACCGTGTAATTCAGCTGATTTCTGATAGCGAGCGCTATGCGCAATAATTTTAGCTGCATTTAGATACCAAAACCATTTAAGTCACTTGAAAGGGCGAGCAGGAATTCGAAAAAAACAGTTCACAATGCTAAATCCCTATCACCTGTTTTCAAAAGCAGCACTCTGTATAGTTTGTTGTCTGAAATAAACGAAAATTAACATGCCACGAAACATAGGTACTTTGTTGATAATATAAAAAATAAACAGAAAATAAAGTAATGATGACAATAAAACAGTTTATCAGAAATACTACGAGTTTGAGGTGAACTATTACATCTTTTTTGGAAAGTTCAGAACCCTTGCCAAGGCAATAACCGAAGATTTAATTTTTAATTCGTTTCTCTTCATTTGCTTGTTTCAAAAGTCAACAAAGTCTAAAAGTGAAAACTTCTCAAAAACGATTTCTGCAGGAAGATTCCACGATGGCAAATGCTATTCAATTTTTTGTATTTTTTGTTAATATACTCGTACTATAGCACGATCTTAATTTTATGTTAGTTTGGGCGGAAAATTTATTCTAGATAAATGGTATAGATATGGACAATGAGAAATTGTGAGCAATCTATTTTTAGGTTTCACAGATAGTGTAAATGATTTTGTATTTTACACTTTCATATTATTTAAGTATATGCATTGTATTATCTATGTAATAATAATTTATTTCTTTTTTAGGTAAGTGAAGCGTATCAGATTGATTTGGTTGGTGAGTTTATATTTATTTTACCATATTATTATAAATTCGAGTGAAAATCAGTTAGTAACTTTCAAACGTTTAATGAATTTTTGTTTTTTTTTTATTCTGAACATAGAATAAGTGTGTTTTATTCGGACCATGCATTCTGACTCAATTTATGTACTAAAATTATTGTTTCTTGTTCTGTACCTGCATTTATTATATAATTCTAATTATTTTTAATTGGACGTTTATCTTAATCATTTACGGTGTGGTGCTTCCCCGATTTCACTGAAGCTTTAAGCTTATTGTATCTCCAGAAGTTATCTACTCAATCAGATCTGTATCACTAAAAAAGTAGAAGATATTGCTGGAGGGTGCTAACGCTATTTTATTTAAATACTGGGGCCCAAAAGTGCTTCAATTTTTTGATTTTAATTTCGGGACATTCTCATAGTACATGAAGCTCTGTCTCCTCTTCATCTTTATACAGTGAACGTGTTGATTCTTAGGTGCTTTCTGTAATGCATTTAAGATGCTTTGCACTGGATTTAGTGGGTTTTTGTTCTCTATCTGGAAGAGGATATCATTAGCATCCGAGAGTGCTTGGTGCTCAGTATTTTTCTTTTAGTACGTAGTTAATTCTTCAAGATCTCCTTAATAATTATTAAATTTTAGATTTTTCCAACCGTGGGATTTTGCTTTTAGGAATTTTTAGTAGTGGGGAGGAACGAAACACAGAAACCAAGAACAGTTGTAGGAGGTTCTTGATAATCCTTTTTGCGTTTTCATAAGATACCCCACATGTTGGTTCAGGGCCTGTCTTGGGAAGCTGACCTTGTTAGTTAACCAGTCGTCTTGATTCTATGATTTCGATTTAGAAAAATGGGGGATGGGTTGGGCCAGGTTTACACTAATACCGATTCCTATTCTTGTCTCAAACACCTTTACTTCTGCACTGTACTCTGTTTTTGAACAATTTGTGTACAATACTTTTGTCACATTTCTCAGATGTTATAATCCCTAAAATGTTTTCTGAGTTTCCAAACGGTGCTGATTTTATTAGATCCTGTACCAAGAATACGATTTTTTTCAATATGTTAAAGATATTGGAAATGTTGTTTTAACGGACGAGAACATAATTGCTAACGAATTAAATAAACATTTTATTGATAGCGTAAATAATATTGTTTTAAGCAAAAACAAAACAACAACATTTACTGCTGTGTCCAATTCTATTAATGTTGAATTTGGTGAGATTCAAAATGTGTCAATGGCCGATATAAGAAAACATTTGAGAGAAATGAAGATAGTGGTTTATAGTGAAAGTGGTATATCTACAACAGTACTTAAAGATGCTTTTGAAGTTATTGGAGATCGAATTTTGATGGTAATTAATACATCGTTACAAAACGGACAATTCCCAGAAGAATGGAAGACTTCATTAGTGATACCAGGAAACAAAATCACGAATTTAGATCTATTAATACCGTACCAGTCTATGAAAAACTTTTGGAAATGATTGTAAAAAACAGTTACAAAGACATTGTGATAAAAACGACATAATAGTTTCAAACCAATCAGGTTTTCGTTTAGTTCATTCGTGTGAGTCTGTGGTGGTAAACATATGTGATGAGTTCAGCAGAGCAATAGATATTGAAAATCTAGTGTTAGAAGTATTCCTCGATTTTAAAAAAGCGTTTGAGACAGTGGATAGAGATATATTAATAAAAAATTAGAAAATGTAGGAATAAGAAAGAAAGTACTTCTATGGTTTAAATCTTATTTAGTTAATAGAAAACAAAAAGTTAAATTTAAGTCTTCTATATCAAAATCGATTAATGTGAAATTAGGGGTTCCCAAGGAACGGTATTAGGTCCATTGCTCTTTTTGATATATATTAATGATATACGAGGGTGAATCAAATGAAAACCTTAAAAGTGCTGTAAAGTTTCGAGAAGTTGTAGGATTTATCCGGTAGATGGCAGGGATGTTCGTTGAAGTTCACACAATGACCACCAGGTGCGATAGTGACCTTGCTACACACAACGAGCAGTGACTTCAGTTACAATATGGCCGCCCCATTATCAATATGCACCGCGTTAGAACAGCGATCAGTCATTCGTTTCTTGAGCAATGAAGGTGTCAAACCAATGGAAATTCATCGCAGGATGACAGTACAGTATGGTGATTCATGTTTATCCCTGCAGCAAGTGTACGAGTGGTGCAGAAAGTTTAAAAGTGGTATCGTTTCAATAGAGGACGCCCAACGACCTGGGCAGGCTCACCGCGTAGTGACAGACGCAAACATTGCGCGGGCAGAAGAAATTGTTTTGGACAACAGGCGTATAACACTTAAGGAAATTGCCCAAATGCTGGAGATTAGTTACGGTTCAGCGCAAAATATTGTCCATAATGTGTTGCTGTTCAATAAAGTTTCTGCAAGATGGGTTCCGCGTCAATTGACTTCTGAATTGAAAGAACGTCGCGTCGATGCCTGTGAAGAACTTTTGCGTCGTTTCAACGCCGAAGGTGATTCATTTTAGACAGAATTGTTACAGGGGATGAAACCTGGGTTCATTACCATCAACCAGAAACAAAAGAGCAAGTAAGGAATGGCGCCATAGCTCATCGCCAAAACCAAAAAAATTCCGAACTCAGCGATCAGCAGGAAAACTCATGCTGACTCTCTTCTGGGATGTAAACGGAGTAATTTTGGAGCATTACATGGACAGGGGAATGACAGTAAACGCTACTTCTTATTCAAATCTCTTGAAAAATCAACTTAAGCCAGCAATCAGGAGTAAACGGCGAGGACTTCTCACTTCAGGTGTGTTGTTACAGCATGACAACGCCCGACCACATACAGCCCGTCTCGCGGTTCAAACTATCCAGGATATCAAATTTGAATGCCTCATTCACCCACCTTATTCTCCAGACCTCGCCCCTAGTGACTTTCATGTGTTCGGAAAGCTTAAAGATGCAATGGGAGGCAAGCATTTCCAAAGTGATGAAGAAGTGAAAACCGCGGTGCACGAGTGGCTACAGGCACAACCAAAAGAATTCTTCAAACGTGGTATTCATGCGCTTCCAAAGCGGTGGAACACTTGCATAACACGTCAAGGAGACTATGTCGAAAAATGATAAATGTAAGTTTTACTTAGTTGTCAAAATAAATAATTTATAACACTTTTTAAGGTTTTCATTTGATTCACCCTCGTAATTAAGGTAGCAAAGAAATCTAAAGTAGTATTATTTGCAGATGATACAATGATATATTCGGTAGGAAAAATATAAATGAGTTACAACAAAAATTAATGATGACCTAAATAACTTGAACCGTTGGCTATACAATAACAATCTATACATTAATGTCTTCAAATCAAAATTTTGTATATATGGAAAGAGACACGTATTAAATAGAATAGACAAGAAAAACATAAAAAGAACAATAAATAATATGGAAGTAAAGTATGAAGAAAACATTAACTACTTGGGGGTTATATTCGATCCACAATTAAGTCACTGTGATTATGTAACACGGAAATACTCACAAAAAGTGAGTTTTCTATGTAGAATTGGTCAAAACCTAAGCACAAACACCATGCCGCATTACAAAATTGCAAAGATCCAATTAATTCAAAATAGAGCAATGAGATGTATTATTAAGTGTGTAAAACTTACTCCGGTTGACTTAATATTAAATGTCCTAGAATTTATGTCGATTCGTCAAAAAATTCTGTACAATGTGTTTATATTTATACAGGGTGTTTCCTAAGTAATCTAAAATATTATATGGGGCGTTTCGTTACTCAATTTTAAGACGAAAAGTTTATATAAACATGTGTGATAAGTCTTGTCGTTAATGAGATACAGGGTGTTAAATTGTTTATAATAAATCAGCTCTGATTGTATTTGAAATTAATTTTTCCTGGTGACGCTACTGGTTTTCGAAAACATGCTTATTCTAAGTGGCCTTTGGAATAACGTTGACAACTGTGTCAAACCTAAAAACTAACGCAAACAACGAACAATAAATTGTTAATAATACGATCTTTTTGTGTTAAGTTAACAACGATGCCTGTGTTTACTAATGCCGAAATGGCTAATATGCACTTTTGTATGGATTAGCGAATGGTAATGCCTTAGAGGCTAGACGTATGTATTCCCAGCGTTATCCTAATAATCGTTTACCATGTTCAGATACGTTTACTAAGCTACATAATAAAATAATAAAACACCCTGTATCTCATTAACGACAAGACTTATCACACATGTTTATATGAACTTTTCGTCTTAAAATTGAGTGACGAAGCGCCCCATATAATATTTTAGATTACTTAGGAAACACCCTGTATATAAAATTAAAAACAAAATGTTACCTTCATACTTACACAAAAACTTACCAGTTTAATAATGCACATAATTATGAAACCAGAAACTATGAGGATTTTATCTTGATGCATAGATGTTACTCCCATAAAATCCATAACACCATTTTGAAAAAGGATTATTAGAATATAATAAATTACCTAAAAACATCAAGGACTGCGAAAACTTAAAATTATTTAAAATTTTAATTAAAACTCATTTATTATCTACATCTAAATAATATTAGTGAATGTTCTAAAAAAAAATTATATATTAATTTATTTTCTAACTTTAAACTATTTTGGTGTTATACATTTTAATATAAAAATATATACTATTTATTGTTTCATTCTGTGTATATATTTATTTAAATTATTGATGTATTTATACTTATATTACTGTTTTCTGTATAGTATTTGTACTAAATAAATCTATTATTATTATTATTCTTATCTCAGTGTTGGTTCCAGTTCTACGATGCCCTATCCTGTTATCACATATTTTTAGTTTATAAACTGATTTTACTTGCAATTCCACGATTAAATGAAGTGGCTTCTTCCATAGATACATACTGTAGGAATTGGCACTCGCATGTATAATCACAGAAAAGGAAATATAATGAATCTCAAAATTAAATGTAATTCGGTTAAATATATTAAATACTGATGTTACATTAAACATTTTTTTCTTTATTAGTGGTTTATTCTAATAATTATTAAAAAATAATTAATAATTTTTAAACACCCTGTTTCTTCTATAACTGTTACCTTAGTCGCCGCGAGCCAACATCACTGTTGCCAACCGCCGAATGGTTACGTCGCATTGTCACCCGGTGTGGTCACATTCGGTCTTATTGCAACAATTAATGTCCCCATTAATTAACTGTATATTTACACTGCTCGCCGAGCTGAGCACTCGCCTATACCATCAATGTCGATGTCAACTGCTACAGTCGCCTGAAATCGCTTGTAACCCCTCACACCCTTTAATGCCTCTATCAGGCCGGTGCCGTGTGTTGTGGCCTTAGTTACTCGAAATGGACTATCGAACTCACCTTAGGTACCAAAATACGCCAAACACGTCTCTCAACTTTAAAATCGCCTCCTCTGCGCCTAATACCTATAACAAATTTATTAAAATCATTCATCACCAAAAGCAAGTATACTTGCTGTTATCACTACGTTCAAAAGATCCACATACACGGTGTCAAAATGAATCGCCCGCCAGATGCAGAAGCCCTTTGTTTCGCCCGTAGTTTGATTTTACAAAAGCACAACTTGCGTACTGACGGAGGAAGCCCCTTATCTTAGGAAACCAATATGTCGCCTTCACCTGCCCTGCCGAACTTTGCGATGGTAGGCACATATAATTGGTCACCTTCCAGCGTTTTTCTGTACAATCGCTTATTTTTTGCCTTGTTTATTTTTGCCGAACTTCAACGCCTGGAGTCGGATATTTGGCTACAGCTTTTGTCTTCCGTACCCCTTCAGGTGAAATTTTATGCCCTAAGTATTCCAACTTGCTCATCAAGAAAGAGTATTTGACAAATTCAGTTTTATGCCAGCGTTCTCCACCACAGTTTAAAACCTTCTCCGAAAGCTCCAAACCTTGAACCTTTGTGGACGTCGGAATCAAAACATTATCTATACACGCCAACACCTTTTTATGCCTTAAATTGCCAAGCATCCTGTTGAGAACTCATAGGAACACCGCCGGAGAATTGGTCTCAAATACTCGTACTGTGCATCAGGGGTAATAAACGTGGTCTTTTCAATTGCATTTTTATGCATCACCAGTTAATGATATCTCTACGCCAAATCTAAAATGGCAAAATACTCCTTATTCGCCAGTTTATCTAGTTGATCTGTAATCCAGGGATACCGATGTGTTACTGTAATTGCATTTAACGCCCTGTAATCGACACACAGTTTCATGTCTCCTGATTTTTGGTAATTAAAACAATAGGACATGCATACGCAGAATTAAAATTCTTTAGAAAGCCAGAGCTTTGTATCATCTTCAACTTGATCTCCAGATTGGTCAAACCCAAGTCACCCTCGCCTAGTTAGAAACAACTCGCCTTTTGCCCAATTAAATTGTGAAGTTGTCCATTGCTTCTTTGCTAATTTTGCCTACTCGTAACGAATTGTCAATATTTTATTCTCACTTGTATTGAGCGCCTTCTCTATGTGTCACCCATGGATTATTGATACACGCCACCTTTTCTTGACCCACCTCGACCCGAGAGTCGTCGCCTGTTCGGAGAGAATCTGTAATAATTTTATATTTGCAGGCATGTTTTTTTTATAAACTCATAAATTACAAACTAAGTATTGGTGATAAGATACACAATATGCACTTCAAAATCCAGAATTTTTCTTCTGATTTGTTGCAGAAGAACACAAATATTATTTTTGTTGTGCTCGAAAATGGTCACTTCGGGCACGAAACGTCGTCAAAGTCGCACGACAATATTTGTGTTTAATTGCACTTTTTAGAAGAAAGTTGGGGAACTGGAAGGAAATAAGATGGGAAGTTATGCGGCGAATATTTTAACACTCCCTTTTATCACTTTTTCCGACGAATTAAAGTTAGTACGTTACAATAAAGTACAAAAAATGTATGCCCGACTGTCGGCTGGCCGGCCGTCCGTCCGTGTGTGAACAAGATATCAAGAAAACCACCCGTCCGATTTTTATGAAACTTTGTACATGGATCTTACTTATAATTCCGCAGATCTGATTAGATTTTGTGCATATTCTATGTAGTCAAAACGGCCGTTAACCTACACAGATTTTCGAGTTTTATAATATTTAGAAAAATATTTATTTTGCACATTTTTTTGATCCGTAAGTAATCATGTTACAAAATCTCCACCAATATCAAGTTTACAAAAAAAGTTGAAGGAGAAAAGTTGTTGGACATTCTATGGTCTATAGCTTTTCTTTAAACCATTTTACCTAAAACTCAATTTTATTTTTGCTTATTTTTTATTTTGAAGGTATGTCTACAATGCGGCATGAAATAAATTTAACACATTTTTTGGAAATTTTGAAACACAACATTGTATAGAAAAAATTGTCTAAGTATATATTTAGTTAGAGGGATAGTTATTGGTTTGATGTAGGTAGGCAGGGGTCTTTAGGTTTTGCAGTAGTAGCCAAACTGTCGAAAACAACAAGCGATTAATCGTTTCCAGAAAAACTTGATTAATCAAAAAATCAACTAAATGTTAAATGGATTTTTAAGTATAAAGAATTTTATCAGAAGATTTTTTTTAAATCAGTTGATGGTAGCAATAAAATTCGCAATTACAAAACACGATTTGAAAAACCGATTAATTTTTTTTTTATCTCATTTTAATTTATAAAATCGACTACAAAAATTGATATTAAAACTCGATTTTACCAAACGTGAATTTTTCAAAAATATTTAACGCAATTAAGGGTTACCGAAAATGCACATTTTATTTTCATTATAAATAAACTGTAAATTTTTAAAAATATTTCTGGACTTCTTTTCAGATTCACCGTTGTGAAAACTGGGCAAAATTAATTTTACGATTATATTTAGTTCCTTACTGTCATAATTACCATTTATTACGTTTAATTAAACTTGCCGTGCGACACAAACTCTCGCTTCAATATCATTCAACTACAGATACCTCTGCTTCATTACACTTTAATAAGTTAAGTAGTGCAAAAAGACTCTTAAATAGCAGATAAATCGATTTGAATTCACCACGTAACGGTAAGTAGTAGTGGTAGTTTTAGTTAAAAAACCAATTTTAATTAAACATTTGGAAATACTTAGAAAGAAAACGGCAAACCTGTTGATAAAATTAACTTTCGAAACACATTTGAGGGTAAAATATCGTCTGGCGAGGTCGCGTAGCAAAACTTTTTCTAACGATGTGCGAGCAGAAATTCTCGTAAATTTATTTCAACGTATGATTTTAAATTTCGAAAACTGGAACAAACTTTAAAACGGAAATATTTGACGTTCTTTGTTCTTTTTTTTCGTTTTGATTGACATTTCATAGTTGCGGGCGTCCGAACATTGCTATATCACATAGAAATAATTGTTTTAATGCGCTTCAGGTGCGGTTAAAGAAAGGAACGGCGTGAATAAGATCATTTAACCGAAAAAGGGTTTTAGAGCACTGACATTTGGATAATAGGGTGTTTTTATGATGTGACGTTAAAGGACACGTTTATGAAATTAAAGGGCGGCATGAAATACTTATGGAAATAACGATGTTAAATAATTTTCCGTAATTGTTGTGATTGTACCGTTTCACGATATTTTTGTAAATACAATTAAACAATTTTTAATTGTTTGTTATAACAAAGGGCACAGGTTTTCGGTGTTGTATGTAAAGGGTGTAGTAGAAATACTATTAAATTTAAATGCCTTGGAATTATTTATTATTGTGCTTAAATAAAGCGTATTAGTAAACAGGATTGTTACAAATTTGGTTTTTGGTACAAAAATGTGAATTCATGAACACCACTAAAATAAAGCCATTCGACAAGATTAGGAAAGTTAATGGCCAAGAAAATGAACGTTTCTTGCTATATAAATTGTATGAAGTGTTACATTTGGGTTACATTTTATTGTACATTTTATATTTCCCTCTCATATTACAGAAAATAATTTTATAAATTGTGAACAAAAAATAATTTGATAATATTGAAAATAAATGGAAACAAATACTATGTCATAAACTTACTACATATCTTATAAATAAGACGGTGCAACGACGTTTTCAAACCGATAATCTAACACGCCTTTTGCTGTTTTTCCGACGATTATTTCCATCTGAAGGCCGACCGGCTGTCCGTAAACACAATATCAGTAAACCATCGGTTCGATTTTTATGAAACTCGGTATGTAGGAGTTATTTATATAATCTGTTCGTTTGCCTACATAGATTTTCCCATTCTTGGGTTATTTACAACAATATTGAAAAAGGTTGTTGGAAATTTTATTATCCATAACTATTTTTCTATTTAATTTTCATTTATTCTGATTCAAGAAGTAAGCCGCATCATTTGGTTTGAAGAAACGGATGTAAGAACAAATACATACGGTTTAAGTTCATTGTTAAACGGTATCAATAATAAATTACGTAACAGTTTACAAAACAGTTACTTAAAGTTTTCTTACAACAGTAGGTATTGTTTTATTTTTCAATTACCAGTTTAATAGTACCGGGACGATGAAGAGATCTGCGCGAAACGCTTGTTTATACTGTTAAATACTTTAATATTTTTCAATATCTTGTCATCTAACTTCACTTTTTACATATTTAAGGGATATTTTTTTAATTTGCCGCCATGACAGAGGTCACATGACATTTGTCAAAGTGCTTTTTCTTGTCATTCGATATGCTGAATTCATTTGCCAAAAGAAATTTTTGATATCTCAATTACAAAAATTTTCCCATTTGATGCAAACTCTTTGCCAGTCACTGTATAACCGCTACCACGAGGGTGATAGAAATAAAAATCTGTACCTGCGTTAACTTTTTACGTATGCGATCCATCCAAAATTTTTAGAAGAAATTTTGCTTTATGATAACTTCAGAATAATTGGTTTACTACCATTTTAATTAAACGCTATTAGATAACGCAGTTATAGCAAAGTGTCCATTTTCACAGTTCAGGCACAAGGTAAAAAGAATCGATTTTTGGGGTTTTAGCTTCAGTAAAATTTAACCTTCAATAGTCGATGTCTAGTGACACTAATTCCCAGCTGCTGTGTATAAAATTTTTAAAAATCTATATAAAAAAAGTTTTTTTTACATGAAATTTTCATCGACTATACTTGGTATATATGTTGAGGGTATAAGGGAATGTACAGAAGAACTCAGAAAAAAGGTATCTTGTCGTGTAAATTATTGAAGAATTGCTGTTTCAAAAATGTTTTACGCGTTTTTCGTAGGTATTAAGTGACACACAGTGAAGCATTCCAGAATCTTGTCTTCAAACAGTTGACGTGAGTACTATGAGGAATTAGTCGCTGCATCCCACTCAGTCAGCATCGAATTAAGCAGAAAATGGCCGGAATTTGGCCCTTGTTTGCAGAACCCTAATTCTAATAAAATTGCATCCATAGCTTCAACGTTGCAGAGTGGGTCGCGGGGATGATTTATACACATGTTTCCGACACTGTATAGGGCTGTTCTACCTGATCCTAGTAATTACTCTTAGGCAGTGGGAACTCAAGAAAAGAACAAACAAACATATAATTGTTGAGATCGTTATCTATACACATTAAAAATAAAATGAGAGGGTATAGAAGAGAACAAATATTAGATTAAAAGTTCATTCATTCACTGGTTTATAGTTAACCGAAAAAATTGGGTCACTTTTATCGTGCGAAATAAACTTTTATTTTTTTCTTTCACATATAAATTATATAAATTGTGTAAGAGCAATTACGCGTATCATGCAGGCGCGGCAACCTAACGAAAATGGCTATCGAGGATCCCCCGACTCACAACTCGTAACAATATATTTGAGCTATGAAATTCTCCACCCAAAAATCAAATTTAAAAGTGATTATCGTACCGCACATGCACAGTAATGTTTTTTAATACCCCTTTAACAGGTTCGCCACGTAAAGAAAGAAAATACAGAGTAAAAGTTATCTGTTTGGGGGGGGGGGGGGGGGGGGGGGGGGGGGGTTCCTGAAACTAGTCTAATCGTGGAAGTCGGGGGGTGGTTTGTTGATTTTTATGTCGTCAGAAAAATTGGGAGGAAAAAAAGAGGGGAGAAAAAGAGTGGGGGGATGAGTTTTTTGGTGGAAAAAAATTTTAAAGAATATTTGGAAGGGGAAAAGATAGAGTATTGGAGGGAAAAAAGAAAGTATTTTGGAAAGGGGAGAAGGAAGGGGGGAGGGTGAAAAAAGAGGGGAGGGGGTGGGAGGTTAAAGTGGGGGGGGGGGGGGAAGGGAAGGGGTTAAGAAAAAAAAAAAGGAAGAAGAAAGAGAAAAAAAAAAAAAGAAAAAATTATAAAAAAAAGGGAGAGGGGGGGAAGGAGAGAAGAAAAAAAGAGGGGGGGGGTGGAAGGGCGGTCTTGTAAAAAAAAAGTTGAAGAAGATTTTAAAAAAATTTTGAAAATATTATTGAGATGTGAGGGAAGGGAAAAAGAAAAAAAATGGGGAGTATAATTGTTTTTTTGGATTTTGGGGGGGGGGGGGGGGGGGGAAGAGAGAGAAAAAAAAGAAGGGGGGGGAGGAGATGAAAAGGAAAGAAGGGAAATTATGGTTGAAAGTTGAGTGAGGGTGGAGAAAAGGAAGAAGGAGGAGGTATTGTTGGAGGTGTGAGGGGGGGGGTGGGGTTGGTTTGGGTGGGTTTAACCCTTTCGTTCCCAAATTAATTTTTGTGTTCCGAAAAAATTTTTTTGCTCTACTCGGTTAGTCTTAGTAATGTAAGTTAGAGAAAAATAGAAAAACGATTGTTTGACCTTTTTTTGACCAAAATTTTGCTTGATGCCATATGGAATCATTGGGAATATGGACGTCATTGGTAAAGAAAAAAATAAAATTAGAACTGAAACCAATTTACTTGAAATGATAGTTTTTAAAACAATTTCGATCTTTAGTAAGACAAAGTGGTATACCACATTTTTCACACTTTAACCTCGTGTATGCTTGGCAGTGGCGGCATCTCATTTTAGGCTCGAGATGTTGTGGCCAATGGTCTTTCTTATCGTACCTAACATCTTCAATGGGCTGCGGAATTGCAGGATTTCTTGAAATTTGTTTAGTCGGAGTTCCTTCTCTTGAACTGGGACGTCCACGTTTTCTAATATCTACTGGAAAACAACGCAATAGTGCCTGTCCAATTTCGCTTCGGAAAACAATGAGTGTTTTGTATTTTGATATACCCAAAAGCTTGCAATGCCTCCGGTACAACAACCACGCGTTCACGATGCAAACATCCAGTAAATGGTAGAAAATTTTCAAGTAATATCTTTTCACCCCAATTTTGGTACGATATAAGGCCACTAACATATCATTGAGGTCCACTCCTCCCATATTAGTGTTGTAAATCTTTACAATATTCGGCCGTGGAACTTCCACATGCTTTTTTTCGGCTTGGGACCATCTTTTCACATTTTCGATAGGTTCGGCACCAACGTATGTAGATACTAAAGTGACCGATTTATTATAAACCATTTTACGGCTGTGACATTTTTTCTGCCGCAGTGTACTGATCAAAAGAACCCCGTCCTTCTTGTTTGAGTACTTTGTCGTCTTTCGGTTTGTATCCCTTTAGTCTATTTGTTCGGACAGTACCTACACCAAGAATGCCCAAATCTTTCAATGAGAGGAACAAATTGATGGATGTAAAAAAATTATCCGTGTAAATTTTGAAGTTTTGGTCACGTGGTAGGTTTGTTGATAGCTTCAATACAATATCTCCGCTAATTCCCAATTCGGTTTGATCGTCCTCAATAGTCCCTTTTCCAGTATAAATTTCGAACTGGTATACTATACCACTTATTCCAGCTCTAGCAAAGACCTTTATGCCCCACTTATGTGGTTTATTTTTATGTATTGTTTTAGAGAAGAGTGCCCTTTGAAGGGGATCATTATCTCGTCGACCGAATTGTGTTCCTCGGGCTCAAGTGTAGCAAAGTTTTGTTTGACAGCATCTATAAATGGACGTACTTTGAAGAGCTTGTCATAGGCAGGATCAGTGCGTTGTTTCATTTTCGAATTATCATTGATATGTAGATTGGATTTCAGCTTTTCAAAACGATTCCTTGGCATTACGTCGGCAATTACGGGATATCTGGTTTCGTTAGCCCAGTACATACGGTAGCTTGGCATTTGCACTATGCCACTGATAATGTGAATCCCCAAAAATTGCACATTTCGCTAAAGTTAGTATTTATAGAAGTTCCAGTTTTCTGAGTGGAATATAGATTTGTTTGATCGATTAAATTGTTTACAATGTCATCATCAAACAATTTTTGAAGTACTCCAACGGAGTGCCAATATTTTCAGGAGTCGTGAATGCAATGTTACACGTTGAATCAACGCTTTCCAAATCCTGTTTTTCCATTTCCAATCGACTTCTTTCTTTCCTTTCTTCACGCGTTGGCGACGACGTTTCACCAAACGGGCCAGAGGTAAATCATCCTCATCGTCAGGTTCACTATCTTGTACATCAAGACTGGGGTCAATATTACCAGTTGGTGAAATTTCTTCGACCTCTACGCTTATGGCATTTGTCCCAGGAAGCTGAAAAACGTCCCCATTTACCACTTCATCTTCACCCTCCAGCAAACCAAGCTCCTCTTCGTCGGATGTGTCTTCATTCAATATTTCAATGTCAGAGATATCACCTTCCGCAAGTAACAGAAGGTGTTTTTCTTCCTTCTCGTTAAGTCCGACACAAGACATCTGCAAATATGTAGATTAATTTCCCCTTTTTGACGTAAAAATAGTTTTAGTGGAACCTACCGCAAATGCTATTCAATGTAGTAGACTTCCCAATGACTCCAATTGGAGTCAGATATAACGGAGGGGTATTTGGACAAATTTTATTGTTATCCACTTCTGCAACATCACACACGTGACAAAAGGGTTTCAACTCCCCGGCGAAAAATTACAAAAGAAAATTGCTGTTACTTACCTTGTTCACAAAATGCAAAAATGCAGGTTTGACTTGCTGTAGCATGAAACAAAATCAACTGAGTTTTTTTACAAAACACTATCCAAGAGTCGGCTCTAATTACCCTATGCCATCTGATATGTACATTTAACATTGCAACATGAAGAAACCTACGTATTTTAAAATTTTAAGCAAACAGATTTCTGTAAAGCAGCTGTGACTCCATTTGGCATCAGTGGGTAGGAAAGGGTTAAAGGCTGCTCTCTTTGTAAAATTTTTTTGTGGTTACGTTTTTTTATTTTGTTTTTTTTTAATTTTTTTTTTTTTTTTTATTTTTATTTTTTTAAATTTTTTTTTTTTTTTTTTGTGTTTTTTTTTTTTTTTTTTTTTTTTTTTTTTTTTTTTAATTTTAATTTATTAAAATTATAAAAATTAAATTTTTTTTTTTTTTTTTTTTTATTTTTTTGTCTGTTTGTAATTAATTTTTATTTAATTCCCAGGTAGTATAAATTTTTTTTAAACTTATTTGTTTATTTTTTTATTTTTTTTTTATTTTTTTAAAATTTTATTTAAAATTTTTTTTTTTTTTTTTTTTTTTTATTTTTTTTTTTTTTTTTTTTTTTGTTTTAATTAATATAAAAAAAAAGAAAAATAAAAGAAAATATAATTTATATAAGAATTAAATTGGAAATATGCAAAAAAAAAATGAAAACTCTCCTTATTTTTAATTTTTTACTTAAAAATCAATGAGAAAAATTAACATTAAGTAAACGATAAATACTGAAAACTCTTGGAGAATTGTGAAATGAATGTACTTGCGGGCGAATTTTTCTGAGCGCAACAGGCCAAACTTGGAAGCCGATTAATATTAATAGATAAATAATATATTGTTGAATTGTTGATGTCAATTTTTTTGTACATGACGTGCATTTTAAACAGTTTTAGAAATAGAAAAAACAACAAATAGCTATTTATGTAACAAGAAATAAAAATAGTGAACCGCCTACTAGAAATCTGAAATTGTCCCGAGTGATAGAACAGCCTTAACTATGAAATTAACATTTCGTTTAACGCTTAGTTATAAAATTAATTTCGTCATCAACACTTTATAGTATATCATTTTGGCAAGCGAACACAATGGAAGCTACTTCTTCTCAAACAAAGGGCTTCCCTTACATTGTGGAACATCAAACAACGCGTTCTTGTAGCTTGTGTTGTATTCACCTTTTCATATTAAAGAATGATCTCTTTTAATGTCGCGTCTCATTTACGAGGAAAATATTCGTAGAGAGTCTGGTTTCCGTAACGACCTAAATCGACTAAGTAACTAAAGCAATTTAAGCTCTTGGAAGGAAGTAAAATTCCACCTAGCTGAAGATATATTATCATAAATGAGTATTGGAGTGATTTATGTAACCATAACATTAACATGCAGTTAAAAGTTGTGCAGAATAAAAGCACTTTCGGGCAACACTTTATAACACATTTTTTTTCGATTGTAATAAATTTAAAACCTTATTCTCATAACGTAACAATACATTCATAACTCAAGGCGATGCGAATTTTCTTAATTTTTGAAAAGGGTAGTCGAAAATATGAAAATAATTTAGCGTAAAGAACAATTACTAGTGCTCATATTTCTCTCGTCTTATTTTGTGGAAAAAATATTATTTGATTTTTGCGCGAGTCTTGGGGAGTCGGAAAATCGTTTTCCTTATGTACGACGTATAACGATATAACTGTTTTTAAATTAACTAAAGTAAATAATTTTCATGCTACAATAAGGTTTATGACTTAAGTTGTGAGTGTGCAGTTGATTGTTAAAAATTTTTTTTTATTATCTTGTCAACGAACTTATTTAAATTGAAGCACTTATTTATCAGTTATGAAAAAACAATACAATTTTAAAAATCTAACCGATACTGGCGTTTTTTTTTCGAAGCAGACGATTGAAATAGAAGTAATAAGAACACAGTAATAAAATTGTGCATCCGCCTGTGACATTATTCAACCCCGAGGCAACACAATTTACTTTAAAAAAAGGTATATAAAATTGTTTTCAAACTTACCTATCCATTTTATGACCGTTGGCTTAAAAATGTTATGCAATTTATTGCATAATTCCATAGTTCGCTTCATGGTTAATTTATTTTTTTGCCTAGAGAACATAACATAAAAGTTCACCGGTAATGTATGCGTTTTCCACATTAGTTACAACCGTAGTTTTCATTTATGTTTGTTTAGTAACAATAATGTTTTATAATAAAGTATCAATCATAATGGAATTTGCATGCAATTCGTTTCAAATTTAATATTAGAAATTAAATTAAATTGGTTTGAATAAAAATATCCAAGTAGTTTTTGAGATAAAAGAGAAAATTTAGCTTAAAGAGCGAGAGAAAGGATCGTTACAACAAAAATACTGCTGATAATAACACTAAAAATCTAAAAAATTTAAAGTTTTTGTATTTAACCCTAAATAATTGACAGACCATCAGCATAGAATTGGGTAATTTTTCATCCATTTGAAAAATTTGCATGCAATTGGATAATGAATAATATTTATTAAATTGTAATAACTCACATTTTTTAAATAAATAAATATTTTTTCTCGTAACTCAGCGGTTAACTCAGTAGCGAAGCAGGCACTAGGGGTTCGATTCCCGGTGTAAACATCGAATTTTCTGACGACACACAATAACAAACCAGCTGAAATATAATTGCCTACTATAACTTGCCTAGTTTAGACTTTCGGATTTGGCGTTAAACTATAGGCCCTATGTATATTCGAAATGAAGTACGGATCTATTGTTGTAGTTTATCACATTGTATTTTACTTCGTTGTTAACGATTTTGCGAACTTTCACTTGTAACCATGCATTGTTAATTGTTTATTTACGTGTAGTGTTTATTTGAACGTCGTAGAATTTTATTATGTAAGATTTCTATCTCCTATTTATAATTTTATTCATGTATGTTTAAGTACAAACTTTTTTTAGATTAATCTGAAGATGACTCATAATTAATCTTTTCAGTCGAAATTAGTAATTTGATTAAAATAAAAAGTATTGTATTGATGTTAGTTTGTTTCGATATTTTCATTTTTTATATATACGGGTATCTGTCTACCGTTTCGTACAACATACATGCGGATAGGTGTGCAAACACCCCATGTAACGGATATGCAACTAATATAAGCAGAAGAAGAAAATGTGTCTCAGCAATTAACGTTAAGTTCTGATAAATAAAAATTCCCTAAAGGAAAATGTCATATAGTACTTAGAATGCTTTTGGAATGTTTTTATGTTTAATTAATGTGTCCTACGAAAAAGTTGACATAGCAGGTGTTTACTACATTAAATTCACAATTAATCCATATCTTGTTTCTTGTTTATTTATTTAATCGTATGGTACATTATACAAATATTGCATTGTGATGTAAGTGTTATGTATGGTGCCCCAGAAGATCAGTATAATGTTTATGAATTTTTATTTATGAACCCGTATAGTGCACTTGGTAAAAACACCTTAGTAGACCAGTTGGTTAAACTGTTGTCGAGTAGTTATTTGTGCACACAACTCAGGTTTGATTCTAATTTGTAATTTTTTTAAAATAACTTTTTTATGTAGAAATTCGTAAAGCAAAAAATATTAATTTTTGGTTACGATTTGAAGTTCAAAATTGGAACTCATTTTATAAAAATTGAATTACAACAACATCGATAATAAAGTTAATTAGAAATAATAGTTACAGCAATCAGAATCGAACTCCGTTCCCGACCATTTTATCAACTCATACACAAAGACGTTTATAACAAGTTCTCTATCCTGAATTAATAAGTAACATTCATAAATGGTGTGTGGTTTTTTGCCGTAATTCGAGAAACATCCTGAATTATCACTCTAATTCGTTCCTATTTGTTTAGATATAGAATATAGGATGGTGTGATTTTATGAATAAAATTATCTCTCAGAATTGTCTGAGATTGATACATATACTCCCTGTATAAAATTATTAGAAAAATTGTAGGGTGAACTTGATCAGGTTTGAGGTGATAACTTTTAGAGGACATACCTTACTGGTTCTAATATAAATAAACCTTCTAATATTTTTCATACCTAATGGACAAAAATCTGCTTTTTTTTCTATTTATCCATTTTTCGTCGGAGATCGTGTTCTTCACCCAAAACTGAAATCCCAGACCCGAAAAGATGGTCTTAGGTTATTGTTTTATATTTAAATTGATAAAAGTTTTTTGAGTTGCAAGATAACAAACGTTCTATTTTAATAGAGAAATTATAAGTAAACATCCTATTATGTAGAACAAAAAAAATCGATTATGGCCGTCTCCAAATTTCTAGTCTTCGATCCATCTAGTAAAACCTTGTACATGACTTGTCAGCAATATGCCTATAGAGAAAACCATGAATTGAAATCCAATCGATATTTTCTGTTTACTTTTTTGAGTTGTTTAAAAAAAATTTTTTGAGAAAGTATTTTTAGCGAGAAACTAAAAGAAGCTTTACTATTATTATTTTTGGTATTTAATTATGCTGGCCTAATCAAAAGTATAAAGTTGCATTTCTTTATTTCAAAATTATGTAATATTCTACTTGACTGGTAGTTTAAGATAGAAAAAGGAAGGAAGTTAATGAATCTTGTGTATAAAGAACACGTAAATAATAGTATAAACTTCAAATGCAAAAAAATCGTGCCGATATACTGTACGGGAATAGTTGGCTTGTATATCGGCACGATTGTTTTGCATTTGAAGTTATCACTTTGATGACGATATTGCACATTAGAATTAATTTCGGTTACAGTTAACTGTGGCAATTTTATGTTTCATTAACATTTTCTCAAGTTTTGGACATCGATGGCCCTGTGCGACAAGAGGGAGGTGAGCTGCACATTTTTCAACATTCTTCTAGTTTTCCCTCAATAACATTTTTTTCCCTACATTCTACGGCAAAGACATTTTTATACTTTTTGAAGAACGATAAATGTTACCGAGAGATGGCGCTTCAAAAAAAGATTATTTTTTATTTCGAAATAATGTTTTAATCCTTCAAAATTGTGATTAATAAAATTTTTGTCCCTTAGAAGAACTCGTTTAGGTGGAGAAGAAAAAAAACTAAAAATAAAAACGTCGGCGACATTTTTTAAGCAAGACGAAAAATTTTATTAGTCATTTTCAATTTTTTTTAAAAAATGCAAGAGAATGCATTGTTGTAATCTTATGGTCTGGTTACAATCACCAACTTTGGACAACCCCTCTCGCTCATCAATGCGAATATAATTCAGTTTCCACCCTCCTTTTTGGATGGGGTTATAAGGTTTAAAATATGATAACATAGATCCCTGATTGTACATCTGAGTTTGTGACCTCTTGATCTTGCTTGTGAGGGGGGTTAAAACTCTGCGTCGGGACGCTTTTCAGAAAATAACGCTGGTGTGGTAAGTGCTATCGAAAAAATTCAAATAAAACATGTAGAGAACAAAATTGTGCACAATTTTGGGTTGTTGCATTTTTGTGTACGACCAATACTTTCTGTTCTAGGGTGCTAGAAAGTTGGGACTTGATTTGAAATTTTTAACAAAATCAAAATTTCATTCAGACAACTGACTCATAAACATTACACTTTCAAAAAAAAAAATATTACAGAATTATTTGAATGAGATATTCGTCTTAATCTCCGCAATGAAATTCTGATTTTGTTGAAAATTAAAAATTAACCCCCAATCTTCACGCACCGTAGAGCGGAAAGTATTCGTCGCTGACAAAAAATGCAAGTACCCAAAATTGTGCACAATTTTGTTCTCTACATATTTTATTTGAATTTTTTTTCGATAGCACTTATCACAACAGCAATATTTTCCGAAAAGCGTCGTAAAGCAAGGTTTTTATCCCCCCTTGAACTGAAGAAATCTACTGCAATAAATTTATTACGAATTGTGGAAGATGTGTAAAATATAGTGGAAAGTGTATTTTCATAGAAGAGCGATGTTGTTTATCAATTGTTTCATCATTACAATTGACTTTCCAGAGTGGAAGCAATTCTTAACTATTGTTATCAAAATTTTAATTTATTATTAACAAAAGTCGAACTATTGTTAATAAAATCTTACTTTTCTAAAGCTTATAGATGAAGCACAACCTGATTTTCGGTGTAGATACAAATCAGAACTTTAGCTTAATAAAAATCCAACCCATATAACAAAGTTCTGGAGTAGTTCTTTCTCAAATGAGATATAGGTTTCAATGCAACCAGATCGTTATGTGAGAAGAACTAGAGATCAGTAAAGAAATATTGTTTCATACAGGGCTTAACCTACCACAATCTAAAAGAACTATTACTTATATAAAATCAAAAAGTTTTCAGAAAAAATGTCAAAAAACATCGTATTATTAAGGCTCCACCGAATAAAAGAGGTGCAACAGAAAAAACATCAAAATTTAGCACGGATTCTTCCATTTCTTTTTAAAAGCTTCATACTATTAGTAGGTATAGTATTTTCTACAACTAATAGATGAATTTCAATTAACCACAATAAATTCATTTTTTCATTCAGAAATAGTATATTGTACAACAAGTAGGGAAAGTGACATATAGTCGAGTGCCGTAATCACACGAGTGAGAAATTGAAATTTTTCCACGTGCTCCCCCAGTCATGTAATATCTATCAGATGTTCTATGCTTTCTCAGTTCCGTTCATTACTAATTCGTTGTATTTGTCGTTTTATCTTCCTTGTCTCGTTCTTCTCTCCTGCATCTGGTTATCATTGTATCTTATTACTATCTCTTTTTTCATCTTTCTTCCTTCGCCTCTTAGCTTTTTTATTTGTTCTCTTGCGTATCCTCCCCTCTAATAATATGCTTTTCTATCTTCTTCACCGTATTTTACTTTTTGTCCCTCTATCTCTTTTCCTCCAGTTTCAATGCTCTTCTTCTTGTTTGGATTCTTATCTCTTCAAATTTAATTTCTCCTCTATCTGATATCCGTGGATTTCCTTATCTAATCCTAAAGTCTACCTTCAGTATTTTCGCTTTATCCTCTCACATTCTTCCCATTCCTTCCACCTGTACATTATAACGCTTTTTACAAGTCTTTCAACCAACTACTTTCTCTTAGCAATGTCTATTCCAAATTCTGTCATTATTTTTCATAACATTTTCCTTTCTGCTCTATCGAATGCTGCTCTGATGTCTAAGAATGTCGCGTATCTTTTCCCCCTTCTATCTCCTTGTTAATTATGTTAATTATTGTTCCTCTTTCTTTCCGGAATTTGATATAATACACTTATTCCTAGATAGTTCTTTACTTCTCTGTTATCTCCCCTCTTATGTATAGGGCATGTTATGGCTTATTTCCATCTTTCCGAGAATCTTTCCTTATTCCATACTTTTTCGAAAGCTTTTCTAATGTTTTCCTTCATGTTATTTCTTGTATTGGGTCCCATCTGTGCCTCTACCTCTTTTCTCGTGATGTCTCACTCTCTTGACTTTATATCTTCTTTCTGCTTTGATTTTTTGTCTTTTCCGCACATCATGCTCTTACAGTGCTCTTCTCATTCTCATCCATCTATTCTAGCCTCGGCCGTTTTATTTCTTCTTACCTTTTCTCGATCAGTCAGCTTTCTTCTTTTACATTCTCCTTTAAAGTTTGATCTCCCTTTTTATATACTTCAATATTACCTTTTCCTTTCTTTCATTTCCTTCTCTCTTTTCTCATTTTTTTGCGTTTTCACAATCTCCATTTTACCATTCCGCTTTTGCTCCGACTTCCTTATTTCTTTTCTTGAACCTTCTTTCTTCTACCATCTCCTCCATTTTTCCACTATTCTCCTTATCTCCTCTTCGACCTTTTCTGATTTTTTGGTTCCTTTTACAATTTTTGTTTATATTTAACTGTACTTTCTTCAGTCTACACTTTTCTTGTTTCCCACTCTTTCTCTTCTTCGTCATCCTTTCTCTCTCTCTTATTGTGCTCATTTCCATTGGCTGATGATCTGATTCTTCCTCATCTCCTATCTTCAAATTTTCTACGTCTTCCTTAATTATTTTATTTACAATCACATAATCAATCACCGATTGTCCTCTTTCACTTAGAAAAGTATAATCCCCTTTTCCGCCTACTTGCATATTTCCGTTCATTATCGTCCATCCCCTTTCCTCATACAGTTTCAACAATTTTCTTCCTTGCCCATTTATTTTTATCTGTTAACCTCCTCTTCCTTTCTTTCTTCTCCGTTTATTATTATCCCTCTTTCTTCCCCTGTTCTTGCATTGAAGTCTCCTCAATAATTATTTTCTTTCTTCTTCTTCCTTGATTATTCTTCCTATTTTTCTTTAGCGTCTTCCATTTCTTTTTCATATATCGTTATTGTTTCGTATTTATCTCCTTCTTCTGTTCTTACTATAGCTCTAATAACTACTTTTATCGCGTCTTTCTTTTCTATTTTTTGTTTTCCCGTTCCTTTCTTACCATTGTTACTTGCTACTTGTCTACACTAATTATATTTACGATGCTTGCAAATAAATTGTGTGTTATGTATTAGCTAAGTTACAAATTAAAAAAAATATACGGTTAATAGAAAAGCATTTATTTCTGATCATTAGCGATTAATAAAAGAAAATAATTTGTTTTGTAAAAATGGCATGGAAAAATGTTTATTCAAAACATATTTTACACAATAAGTAGTTCAAATCTTAATTAATCGAATTGTACCGATGAGTCACGTTAAGTTAATTTGCACTATTTTCCATATGAACGTTCTTTCCTTTATCTATTAATTATATCTTGAAATGGAAATATTAAAATTCTGTTGAACGTGTATTATGATAAGATGAGAATATTCCACCGGCGGGCTATTAACCTACTTTTAACGTTGAAATCTTGAAAATAGACCACCTTTTAGTACAATTTCCTAATAGTTAATTTTTCATGGTGATTAGTAAAATATGTTGTCCGTTGGGCGTAATTTAAACGAACTAGAAGCAATAAATTTGTAGAAAAGGACATATTTATTGTAATCTCTTCCAGTCTCTAAGGCATTTTAAACATTTACAAATGCACGATGCATTAAATTTAAATTTGTAATAAAGTGAATTTTTCATTTATTACCGTAGAATTGTTTTTAATGTTCATTAATTATCTTCAACTGAAATACATTCTGTTAAAGTTATGTTTTTATCTGTGGAGTGGGTAGGTTTAATTGATGTTTGATTAAAGCATTAGTGATTTGTTAATTTTCGAGTCTAATCAACTAAATCAATTACTTAGCTTAAAGCTATTCATTTTCTTAACAACTATGTTTAACGGAGTTTAACGAAATGGTTTGTTTGTGCCATTGTTATTTAAGATAAATATTGGTGAGTAATAATTACTAGTTATATCTGATTCAAATAATTTAATTTTCCAAACCATAAGCTGTACAAATTTAAAATCTTCCATAAGTTGGTCGTTTATTATTTTGTAAAACTTTTTTAATTTTTCTTGTCTTTAACCAATTCTTTTAAATCTACTTTATTTGCTTTATTAACTTACACATAACACTATCTTTTATACGTTTTGGTTTTGTTTTTATTTTTATAGTTCGCCTTACTCTTCTAACTTTTCTTCATTTCTTTTGTTAATATTTTTAATGAATTAATGACTTTTATTTTTTAGTTGCTTTGTTTTTGTTACCCTTCTACGCTTTCCAACTTTTAAAATTATTATCTTAGGTTTTGTTTCTGTTATGATGGGATAAATGAAGATTTAATTGAAGAAATATATAAAGAAAGAAGGTGCGTAACGAGAGTAGGGGGAAAGATATGTTTGAATAGGAATTAGACAGGAATGTCTACTGAGTCCTTGTTTATTTTCTTGATATTTAAGAAACTTACAGGAAGAAATTAAAGGGCAGCAGGTAGGAGGAACAGTGGTGAGAAGAAGGAAAGTATGGGTTCTACCCTACGCACATGAGATGGTGGCCTTGGCCAAAACAGAAGAGGAAAGGAAAGGAAAGATAAAGGTGATGAAAGACATTTAGAAAAAAGAAATTAGAAGTACATGTATGAAAGACAAAAAATATGGAGTTTAAGAAGATAAAAAGGTAGACTAAAGGGAAGGGAATGGAAGTTGGGAGAGGAAGAATTAGAAGTGGTGGATAAGTATAAATACCTAGGTGAGGTGCGATAATATTGATGAAGAACAGATTAATTAATTAGAGCAGAAAGGAAATAAAATAATTAAGGAGGTATGGGGTGTAGGACGAACAATATTTGGAAAAGAAGGTGGATATTTGAAAGAATAGTGAAAATTTGTTGATGTATGTAATGGAGGTGTGGGGATGAAGGGAGAAGATATAAGAAAAGTATTGGAAGTGGACACTAGGATTGAAGAAGCAAACACTAGATTATATAGTGGAAGAAGGACTGAAACTGGAAAAAATTAGGAGAAAGACATGAAAAGGGGCAATGAGGTATGAAGAAAGATGGAAAGCAAGGGAGAAAATAAGATATCGTATGAATGTTGGAAGGAGATAATAGATAAAATACGGTGAATATGGGAGAAGAAGAAGGTATTATGAAAAAGGATGATGTGCAAGAGAGGAAATAAAGAAGTTAAGTGTGAAGAAGAAATAGTACAGAGAAATATGGACACTCAGGCACAAGAAAGAAAGCAAAAATTAGAGAAGGATAATACAACACTAAGTATGTAGGATTAATAGCAAAAAGAAAACCAAAGTACATAACCGGAAGAATGGGATTGGGAGATGAAAGGATAATTACAGGCTCAGAGGAAACGAGGAAAGGAGAACAAGTACTGGTGAAAGGACGATGATAAGAGGTGTAGAATGTGTAGGGAGGAGTGGGAAAGTATAGAGCATTTGAAGCTAGAGTGAATATGTAGGGAGGGGGTTGAGTGGATGAAGAAGCGGTGGAAAAAATAAAATAGATAGAAGAAAGACAAAGGGGGACAATAAGGATGAATGAAGAAAAGAGCCCGAGAAACTTATTTTTGTTTTTTTTCTCTTTATTTTGTTATTTTAAGAAATGCACCGAATCATTTGTTAATGACAAATAAATAGAATTGAATTGAATGATTGTTTATGTTTCCTTATTAAGTCATCGATTTTCTAGTTATTGTCAATTTTTTAATAGCATTCCACATTTGGATAGTGCTTAAAATTACGAATTCATTGTCGTACTATTAATAACATAATCTTAGCATTATTCTTCTCAAGAAAATTGAGTTTGAAACATAAAGAAAAACTCTGGAAAATGAGCTAGCCATGAAGTATGATAAATTCATAACTGTGAAACTCAAACAATTGACCGCTATGATACTTGCAGATGATGTAAGTTTTACTACATTATACATATAAGTTAACTAATAATAACGCCACCCATTTACTACTTGACAATATCTAAGACGAAAGCTAAAATTTTGAAGAACAAGATTTTGTTTGGTCGAATTGCTCGTATATCATGGCGGATTCTCTGTTTTAACTCCTCAATAGTGGTTCAATATATCATGGCTAGGTCTTTTTTCCTGAGTTTTTGTTTGTGCTTCAAGCTCGATTGTCTGACATACTATTCGGGAATTTCTAATCTAAGCACTATCCAAATATAACATTAAAAATATGGAGAGCTATTAAAAAATATTACAATGACGTCACAGTATAAAAACAAAAGACACTCGAAATGCGACAAACATCAACAAATATGTAGAGTAAAAAAATAAATGACTTTTTTGATAAAATTATTTAAATTTTACCGAACTTTTACACTGTATAAAATATTAATAACAAATGCAACAATAATTATCTAAGCTCTGGTCTTTTCACCACCAGTTAATTTTATCTGTCGGTTTGTCACTGTGACTGCGACTTTCTAAAATTTTGATTGGCTCAATACTGTGTTTCCATAGCAGTTAACCAGTTGATGAAGTTAACTGGAGGTGAAAAGACCAGACCTAAGTTATGTAGCAATTATCAAGTATAAATCTATTTTGATATAATAACGATTGTGGGTTAGGCAACACGTCGTCAGGAAAACGTAGAATGGGCAAAAGTATACGTGTCATTCATGGTCGATCGTAGGTTTGACATTTATAGGATACGAGACATAGAATTTAGTATAAAATTTGGATACTGTCACACATAGGCACTATTTTCCTTTCTAAAATATTTTTATTGGGGTGGTGTTGTCGTTTCTAGAAGTAGTAGACAATTTTCTTGTTATACACACCCTGTATATTATTTTATTTTTGATTCGCAATTTCTGTATGAACATTTTTCTGAATATTATCATATACCTATCTACACCAGTTTTCGATATAATAATTATTTTTTTCTCTCAGGAAAATGAGAGAGAGAGAGAGAGAGAGATTAAAATCTAATTCGTTCTTTGGAACGATACAGTTTCTCTTTATTAATGGTTAATAATATCGAAACCAGGCTCTTAACATGAGTATTCTGTACTTAAGGTGCGTTAAAAGAGCATAGGCCATACTTGCATTAAGTTCTATTCACCAAATTTTAGATTAAATCGAAATAGAACAGACCAAAGAGAGAGATATATAGTTAAGACTGACCTATCGATAAGTAATTACCTTGAGCGGTGTCTAAAGTAACAGTTCTGAATAGCAGTGGCGTGGTATGCTTTCAGTAGCGGCACATGATATAATAAACACCCATTAAATCTCAAACAATAATTAGGCGAAAACTTAATGTAACAAAGGTTAGAATAATATAACGACTTTTTAATTCAAATTTAAGGAGTGTTGTTTAATCAAATCCTTTCTAAACCAATTAGTTACTTTAGATATTGTCTACAATAACGTATAAAAAACCATTTTTGAAAAAAAACAGTTAGTGCGTTAATATATTTTTTTAAATAGGCAGAAATCAATCTTTCTTGTTCTTCAGTGGATGATGTAGATTATTGAAAAACGAATGGTGTAAAAATAGCAACTATTTTAATTTTTTTTGTACCTAGAACCATATCAAAACTTGCCTAACACGAATTCCAAAACACGAAGTTTAAGAATTTTGCGTTTCAAGAATAAATGAGCATTACTTCAACTAAATTAATTTATAACTAAGAAATACTACAATATGACTGTTTGTGTGAAGTCCTATAATTTTTAATTTATTTGACACTTAATCATTTAGCAGTACAGTTAAACACGGACATACAAACTCCACGCCATTTAGTAACACTAACAAATAGGTAGATTCTATATTTCATTAGAGAAAAAACTGGGATAACGTGTTACAGGTTTGTTGATAAAGAACAAGACAAGTTTAAGTATTTATAAGATTGTTTGAAAATCCTAAGTCCTTAGCTCATATGTCGCAGAGTGGGTGGCAGGTGTGATTTGTAGAGATGTGGTAACGGCTTTCAAAACTCTATAGGGCGCTACCTACCTAATTCTAGCAATTAATCTTGAGCAGCAAGAACTTAAGAGAAGTGAAACAAACTTAAAACACTTAAAAATTGAAGAAATAATGGTAAAATTACATACAATATATAAAACAGTTAGAATTTTAGTTTCAATCCGGATTAGTAGTACTCCACTGTTCGATAATTTAAAAATTATTTTTTTAAAGACGTCACAAGAAAATACAGCAATTTACATGAAATAAATTTATTAAAACGTTTCGCTAATAATGCATAGCTTCATCAGTTATAAAAATATCACATACTTTGATTTTTGTTTGTATAACTGTAATAAGAAACAATTTATAAATATTAGAATAGTATTACAATAATATAATTTGTTCTTGTTTTTCCGCTTTTAAATGCAGCTACTTGTCTAAATGATGAGCTTAAGTATATCTTTAAATTATAAAATATATTTATGTCAGCCAATACTTCTATTAATAAATTGTTACCGGTTTCGACTTTATGATAAGGGTAAAGTCATCTTCGGACAAAATCTGTACAAAATTAAACGCTAACAATAATAATAAATTAATCTTATACTTACATTCAAAAATTAATACTTTTTTTTTTTAAAAGAAAAGGATATAATGTCAATTTGACATAAAATTATTTTTTAAAGTAAGTAAAGATGGCGCAAAAGGAAGATAACTAAATTTGGCAGAATGTTTTATTTTTTGTAGTTTAAACAAAATTCGAAAAGGTTAATTTGATTATTGATTAATGAGTTTGGATTTGTGGTGTTAATATAAATATTTTCAGTATATCTAAAATGTGTTTATTGTTATTATTAACATTAAAGGGATGTAATAACATGATAAGCAAAAGTAGATTTTATTGAATTTGGATTATTAATGTATTTATCTGGTTTTTCTTTATATCGTAAGTGTTCTTTGAGTCTTATTTTAGAATTTCTGGATGTTTTGCCAATATAAAATTTCACAAGAACAAGTAAGTTGATAAATACCACTTTTGTCATTTAAATCTAAACAATTATAAAAAGATGAGAAAATATTTTTAAGAACAAGGCTTACCTATGGGTTCTCCGTTATCTCCTGATTTAGCAGAAATTTTTTAGATAATTTAGAAACTAATTTTATTTTTAATAATGTTCTTTTCAAAAAACATATAATATTATGGAAAAGATATCTTGATGATATTTTCTGTATTTTTAAAGGATCTTTAAATGATGTCATTTTTTTCTTAATTTCCTTAACAATTTACACAACAGAATTAAATTTACTTTTTAACTTTCAATTAACAATAAAATTAATTTTTTAGATCTTTTCATTACATTACCAAATAGTAATATTTTCTCTTTTGATATATATAGAAAACCTACCACAACATCACAAATTATACCTTTTGATTATTGTCATCCTATTTCACACAAAATTTCTTCTTTCCATTTTCTTTTTAATAAATTATTTAATATTCCTTTATCAAATGACAACTATTTTAAAGAACTTAACTTAATTTTTTATATAGCTAAATTAAATAATTACCCTTTTGATTTAATTAACAATTTATATAAAAAATTATTGTACAAACATCATTTAAAATTTTATACTACTCTTTTACCTATTGATAATAAATTAGAATTTAAATACATTTCTATTTCTTATATTTATTTCTTTTCTAACAAAATAAATAAATTAAGAAAACATATTAAACACAAAATTAGTTTCTCTACTAAATTTAACCTTAAAAATATTTTCTCATCTTTTTATAATTGTTTAGATTTAAATGAAAAAGTGGTATTTATCAACTTACTTGTTCTTGTGATAAATTTTATATTGGCAAAACATCCAGAAATTTTAAAATAAGACTTAAAGAACACTTACGATATATAGAAAAACCAGAAAAATACATTAATAATCCAAATTCAATAAAATCTACTTTTGCTTATCATGTTATTACAGAATAACACTCAGTTAAAAATCAACAACTTATTCATCCCTTTAATGTTAATAATAACAATAAACACATTTTAGATATACTCGAAAATATTTATATTCACACCACAAATCCAAACTCATTAGTTATCTTCCTTTTGCGCCATCTTTACTTAGTTTTAAAAAATAATTTTATGTCAAATTGACATTATATTCTTTCATTTTCAAAAAAGTATTAATTTTGAATGTAAGTATAAGATTAATTTATTATTATTGTTAGCGTTTAATTTTGTACAGATTTTGTCCGAAGATGACTTTACCCTTATCATAAAGTCGAAACCGGTAACAATTTATTAATGGAAGTATTGGCTGACATAAATATATTTTATAATTTAAAGATATACTTAAGCTCATCATTTAGACAAGTAGCTGCATTTAAAAGCGGAAAAACAAATTATATTATTGTAATACTATTCTAATATTTATAAATTGTTTCTTATTACAGTTATACAAACAAAAATCAAAGTATGTGATATTTTATAACTGATGAAGCTATGGATTATTAACGAAACGTTTTAATAAATTTATTTCATGTAAATTGCTGTTTTTTCTTGTGACGTCTTTAAAAAAATAATTTTTAAATTATCGACCAGTGGTGTACAACTAATCCGGATTGAAACTAAAATTCTAACTGTTTTATATATTGTATGTAATTTTACCATTATTTCTTCAATTTTTAAGTGTTTTTTAAGTTTGTTTCACTTCTCTTAAGTTCTTGCTGCTCAAGATTAATTGCTAGAATTAGGTAGGTGGCGCCCTATAGAGTTTTGAAAGCCGTTACCACATCTCTACAAATCACACCCGCTACCCACTCTGCGACATATGAGCTAAGGACTTAGGATTTCCAAACAATCTTATAAATACTTAAACTTGTCTTGTTCTTTATCAACAAACCTGTAACACGTTATCCCAGTTTTTTCTCTAATGAAATATAGAATCTACCTATTTGTTAGTGTTACTAAATGGCGTGGAGTTTATATGTCCGTGTTTAACTGTACTGCTAAATGATTAAGTGTCAAATAAATTAAAAATTATAGGACTTCACACAAACAGTCATATTGTAGTATTTCTTAGTTATAAATTAATTTAGTTGAAGTAATGCTCATTTATTCTTGAAACGCAAACATTCTTAAACTTCGTGTTTTGGAATTCGTGTTAGGCAAGTTTTGATATGGTTCTAGGTACAAAAAAAGTGAAAATAGTTGCTATTTTTACACCATTCGTTTTTACATAATCTACATCATCCACTGAAGAACAAGAAAGATTGATTTCTGACTATTTAAAAAAAATATATTAACGCACTAACTGGTTTTTTTTCAAAAATGGTTTTTTATACGTTATTGTAGACAATATCTAAAGTAACTAATTGGTTTAGAAAGGATTTGATTAAACAACACTCCCTTAAATTTGAATTAAAAAGTCGTTATATTATTCTAACCTTTGTTACATTAAGTTTTCGCCTAATTATTGTTTGAGATTTAATGGGTGTTTATTATATCATGTGCCGCTACTGAAAGCATACCACGCCACTGCTATTCAGAACTGTTACTTTAGACAGCGGTGTCAAGGTAATTGCTTATCGATAGGTCAGTCTTAACTATATATCTCTCTCTCTTTGGTCTGTTCTATTTCGATTTAATCTAAAATTTGGTGAATAGAACTTAATGCAAGTATGGCCTAAGCTCTTTTAACGCACCTTAAGTACAGAATACTCATGTTAAGAGCCTGGTTTCGGATATTATTAACCATTAATAAAGAGAAACTGTATCGTTCCAAAGAACGAATTACATTTTAATCTCTCTCTCTCTCTCTCTCTCCTCTCTCATTTTCCTGAGAGAAAAAAAATAATTATTATATCGAAAACTGGTGTAGGTAGGTATATGATAATATTCAGAAAAAATGTTCATACAGAAATTGCAATTCAAAAAATAAAATAATATACAGGGTGTGTAAAACAAGAAAATTGTCTACTACTTCTAGAAACGACAACACCACCCCAATAAAAATATTTTAGAAAGGAAAATAGTGCCTATTTGTGACAGTATCCAAATTTTAAACTAAATTCTATGTCTCGTATCCTATAAATGTCAAACCTACGATCGACCATGAATGACACGTATACTTTTGCCCATTCTACGTTTTCCTGACGACGTGTTGCCTAACCCACAATCGTTATTATATCAAAATAGATTTATACTTGATAATGTACATAACTTAGTCTTTTTTCACCTCTTTTCTCAAGTGGTTAACTGTATAAATACATATTCAAAATTTTAAACGTCACAGTAAAACAAAAAATAATGTTAAAATTAATATATTGTTATTTGTTATTAATATTTTATAAGTTAAAGTTGTAAATTAAATAATTTTTAAAATATTATTATCTTTTGTTATGTTTTATTATTTTTGTTTTATATTATCATAATATTTTTATTCTCCATATTAAATGTTATTTGATATGTTGTAAATCATATATTAAATCATTAAACAAATCGAAAAACTAGCTATTATATTGTTAACCTATACGAGCAATTCGACCAAACACAATCGGCAATGTTCTTCAAAATTTTAGCTTTCGTCTTAGATATTGTCAAGTAGTAAATGGGTGGCGTTATTATTAGTTAACTTATATAATGTTAACTTCTTCAAAAAATTTAATAATGTGTTGCTCCACCACGATGTCTTGTGCACTCATTAACACGTCTGGGCATACTTCTAATGAGGTGATCGATTTCTTATTGAGGTATCTCATCCCATGCTATCTGTAACTGATGCTGCAAAGCTGCTAGAGTGTGCAGGGTGAGGTAAATTGAGTAATCTTCTTCTCATAATATCCCAGACGTGCTCGATGAGCGAAAGATCGGGAGATCTTGGTGGCCAAGGAAACAAAGCAATTTGATTGGCCTCAAAATGAGCCAAAGAAACCCTAGCAACATGAGGTCGTGCGTTGTCTTGTTGGAATGTGCTGTTGGGGATGGTCTGAACATAAGGTACAATATGGGGGTCTACGACCTCCTGGATGTAGCGCGCAGCGGTCATATTACCTCTAATGAAGACCAAAGGTGACCTACTTCCAATAGCAATAGCTCCCCATACCATAACTCCAACTGTGTGGTGCACATGCCTATTCACAGAAAATTGGGGATCTTGTCTTTCACCGCACCGTCTTCTCACCCTTGCACGACCGTCATGCATACCTAAACAGAATCTGGATTCATCACTAAAGACAATTGAATTCCATTCTTGGTCCCAATTTGCCCGTTCTCTACACCACGCTAGACGATAACGTCGATGCTCTGGAGTCAGTGGTAGCACAAAAATGGGACGGTATGAAAAGAGCCCAAAGGTTCTTATCCGTCTATAAACGGTTCGCATCCCAATCGGTCTTCCATGTTCTTCAAACCACTGGTTCGCAATCGCCCGTGTAGAAGAGAAGCGGTCCCGTAAAGCCAATAGTCTAAGACGGCGATTTTCGCCTTCTGTGGTTCTTCGACGACGTCCTGTACCTTTCGCTCTTCGTGTACGGCCCTCTTGGTTCCATGGCCGAACACAGACTGCCACAGTGTTTAAACTCAGTTGCGTTCTAGCGGCTATATCTCTCATAGACAAACCAGCCTCACGCAATTCCACAATTCTACCCCTATCAAACTCGCTTAATTGGCGAAAATTATGGCGTCTTCGTACTGGAGGCATTGTGATTGAATTAAAGAAGCTCTTTGAAATGCAATTTAAATCGCTTAAATGACAACTGTACTTACAAATGCTTAATTCATTGATTTAGGGCTACTTAATCGTAAGTGTTTTTGAATGAGGTTAACAAAACAACCGCTAGGGCAATATGGTTGAAAAACTGATCGTTTTTATCTTAATATAAAAAATATATTCCCAAAAAAAATTTACAAAATATTCATTATTACTGGGTGTTCTTCTTTCTATGTCACTTAGTATATATTTTATAATTTAATTAATAAATGCCAATACATTAATGGATCCATCATTCGTTTATAAAATTAAGCATATCGATTGTGGTTATTAAAGAACGAATGCTATGCATACGCAACGATGTTTTCTTATTAACGCAAAAATAAATAACACTTTTATTTTATACCAATTATTCCCGGTTTACACACGTTATACAATAAATAAAAATGATTTTTAGAAACGTCACGCACATGCGCAAGAGACGTTTAAATTACAAGTAACTGTTACGCCGCACAATTAAAAAAATGACTTACAAACTAAAACTTAGCTGTTTATATGTGACGATTCAATAAATACATTGAACTTAGTCGTATACCATCCGGCTGTGTTGGATTTGTAAGAGGAGACAAAAAAGAGAAGTGTTGCTGTATAGATGGTCTTTTTTAAAGATACACGTGACTGTCAAATTGATAGTCTCCAATGTTGCCCTCAAAGCGAATGTGGGCCAAGAGGTCAAGTAGTCACTAGTCGTTTTTGTTCACTAGTTCAGAGATTTAGTTTACATGTAACAAGACCCAAATTTGTAGTATAACGGTCAAAAGGCTCATTCAGTTGAACAGTTCAGGTGAGAAGTTCCGGTAAGAAATTCAGGTGGGAAGTTTTAGGAATTCAACAATCTAGTTTACAATAAGTGTTGCGACATCTAGTGTCAGCTTGTGTTAACGGAACACGTAAGAAAATCCATATGCTTTAAGGCAATTTTATCGACAGATGTGTTGGCAGTTACATAGGTCGATCCATCAATTATTATAGCCAACTATGTGTTGACAAATGTAACTTCTCGAATCCCCTACTGTAAGATCGCAGGAGATTGAACAATAGCAACAAACACCGAGAATCAATCGACAGCTATTACGTCCTTTTTGGGATTCTTCAGGAGTGAGAGAACTCGAGTGTACGTACATTATTGTCCCAAAAAGAGAAAACATCTGTCGAGTGATCCTCTTTTTTTGCTATTGTACAACTTCTTGCGAATTCACAGCAGGCGATTCGAGATGGTTATTTTTGCCAACACATAGTTTGCTATAACAATTGCTCGATCGACTTATGTAACTACCAACACATCTGTCGACAAAGTGGCCTTAATGCAAAATAGTATACTTACTTACGGCAGTGTCCAATACAACATTTAAACGATAGACCTGCGAAAAACTAGAACATCTTAGAGGTTTGTTTAAAAGAACAATAGCTCACAATTAAACACGTTGTATACACAGTGTATTACTTTTGTTCGAACTTCACATTTTTGCCGGTAGAGATTTATATGCAAATTTCAGAATTGCGCATGCGGGGTGCAAACATTTGTCGTAAAAATCAAAACAGTTTATTAGATTTACTCATTAAAGAACGTTAATAAATTCTCCGATTTTGCTCAAATTTGTGATTTCGGAAAAAATATAATAAGTACCTTGGCACTGAACTTTTTTATGATTTATGAGTTTTATTTGCCTTGGCTTATCACCTCTGCAACTAACACACATTTGTCATGAAAAATCAAACTTTAGTGCCTTGATACAAAAATAAGTATGTGATAAAAGCAGTCGAAAATTCATTTTTGCTCGTAAACGTCAAATTAGTTTTGAAACGACAACATATCCTGAAACATCATGATTACAGTTGCCTATATTAACACACGGCGTCATAAAAATTCCCCAAATCGTCTACGCGTTAGGCACATTTATAAATAAAAATCTTTTATACAACAAAAATATGTCTACTAAATTGACAAATACACAACTTTTATATTGTTTAATAATATGATTTAGAATATTTTTAGTTTTATGTAAATGATTAGCGCCATCTTATGTTTTGTCAATTACAGGTCACTGCACGGCCGATGTTGACAATTCACTGCAAGATATTTGTTAATTTTTACTGGTAATACAGCTTTGTGCTATAATCTATACAACTTTATCCGATTTGTAAATTATTAATCAAGTGCTTCAAATTTATTCCGCACGCTAATCGGAGCGGCGGATTTAGACTTGATGCCGCCCTAGTCCCTGTTTGATATGCCGCCCCTTTTGCTATGGGACGGGAGGGAGTGATTATTACAATTAAGTAACTAATTTTTAAATATCTAAATTATTATGGGTAAAATTTTATTTAGTTCTATATACCTAACTTCTATTAGTTGACTTATAACTCATTAAATATAACTTCAAATATATAAACTAATCAAAACGAATAAGGGGTCAGTTAAGAAAATTTGAATATTTTTGTATTCATGCAATGGAATTTGCAAAATGTTGTATTCACTTGTTTCATAAGAATGTGTTTCCCAGTGTGACTCTTACAAACATTTTCGAATAAGCCGTTGAAGAAAAAAAAAGAAAATTTAACATTTAAGCACAAATCGTATAATTGGCAAAACATTAAATTATTCAAAACAAAAGAGTAAAAGCAAAACTAATAATGAGTTTACCCTCCTTTTGCTCGGTGGACTTTAGTGCATCGACTGGGCATACTCGCAATTAAGTTGGAGATGATCTCTTGTCGCAGTACTTCCCATTCTTGAAGAAGAAATTCTTTAACTTGTTGAAGATTTTGAATGGGTAGGTGTTCCATGGTATCCCGTAGATGCTTGATCGGGTTCATGTCTGGGCTGTTGGTTGGCCATTCCATAACATCGATATTGTGCTCATTTAAAAAATGTGTCACTATTCTTGCTATGTGGGGCCAAGCGTTATCATGGTGGTAGATGAAATCAGCTCCCATATTTTAAGCAAACGGAACAATATATGGTTTGAAAATGTCTCTGATGTAACCTAAAGCTGTTTGTAATCTTTCTCTAAGATTCACTAATTCCGTACGGCCATTTAAATTTATACCTCCCCAGACTATAATAGACCCCCCACCAAAAGGGACAATTTCTTGAACAGTATCATCGAGGTAACGTTCCCCTCGCCGTCTCCATATGCGCAGACGTCCATCATTGTGATGTACACAATATCTGGACTTATCTGAAAACATCACATTGCTTCACTGTTCCATGGTCCAATTGCTATGGATGTGAGCAAAGTAGGCTACGGTTAACCGAGGTACTTTTGCTGGTATTCTTGCCTTCAGCTCAGCTTCATGGAGTGTATTTCTTACTGTTTGAGTGGAAATTCTAGTTCCAGAAGCGGCCACCAGGTGATTTTGAAGAGCCCGTGCCGTAATTCTGCGTCCTCTGATTGCCCAACGAGTCAGTAAACGATCTCCTCGAGCAGTAGCGGCCCTTTGTCTTTGAGGATAAGGACGTCTTTGAACGATTCCATGATCCAAATGTTTGAGCCAAGCTCTAGATATGGTAGAATGACTTACACCCATTAACTGTGCAACTCGTCTTATTGAATAGCCTTATTCTATCAATGTAACCGCTCTTGCTACTTTAATTTGAGTTAGGTACACTTTTTGAACCCTTCTCCTACCTAACACGTCTATTTCCATGTTTTTATTATGGTGTTATTTTGTTTTTTACTTTGTCTGACAAAAGGCACTATTCAAAGTTGTGCTTACTATTGTTAATCTTTAATTCAAAGTATCTTTACTGTTTTTGACAAATTTATAACTGATTGTACCAGATGTTTCAAAAATACAGGTAGAAATAAAAGTGTCTCCTTTTTCGTTTTGATTAGTTTATTATACACTTGACTATTTTTTCACAAATAACTTTCAATACAAAAATTGAGAAAATAAGCCGTATAACTCGATCAAATTTTCCATCCACGAATTCGTAATATGTTCAAGCATATTGGTGCTTATAACTATTTGTATCCAAACTTCTATGACAGCTACAACAATAAATTACATTTGGATATAAATTAACATAATTAGACGAAAGTCTAAATACATTTGAGAAAACACTGTTTGAATTATAAAAATAAGTAAATGTGTTTACCGAATAACAAAATACAAACTTGGTTTTAATAACGGCTTTAAGAATTGAACCAATAAAATAATGCTATTCAATTTTGACGTACATTTGTTGGGAATGGCTTAATTCTTACTGTTTGGTGAACATAGTATAGTTTAACAGCATGCCAAATCTCAAAGTGCAATTATTACGATTACCAAACGAATTAATCACCAAAATCAAAATCAAATTCTAACGTATTTATGAATTATCTATGTAATGCTAGAACTTTGTAACAAATTCGCGAAGGAAAAATTAGTTTTGACATTTTTTAGTGGTAATTAATAATTTTATATTCTAAACGTATAAAAGGTATTCTGAAAGTTTCTCGGGATTCTATTGAATCTTAGATCAAAGTTGCACACACCACCAAGTAATGGAAAGTAACCACCAATTTTAACATAGAAGTTAACATAAACAGAACAATTATTCAGTAAAAATAAAAAAAGCAGATACAATTAATTAAAAGCATATTCTCGACTCAAAACACTAGTAAATATATTTTGTACCTACAACGTAGATAATAATTTTCTCAAATCTCAACTTTATTAAAAGCTAGTAAAACGTAAGAAAGATAATGGTTAACCATTTTCACAAACGCCAACGTTCCTTTGTAATATGCACAACATAGTCAACAAACTTGTCATTATCTTTAACAACAGAGGACGCCCTTTATATAAAACTTTTCCTAAACAATCTGTTTGTATAAATTACTCCAATTTGAAACTGGAGAAATAACATTTCCAATATTGTATCTCCCTATAGTTAAATTTACGATATCAACTTGCCTGGTTCTTGATTTACTGCATATGATTAAAATTATTGTACCTAATACTGTAGTAACCCTTCTACTCAGAGTTCAAATTTCACCCATAAACTAATGCAATTAAACTACATTCGTTAGTTTTAGATAATCCAGTAAAAAATGACATTGGATAAAATATATAAATTAATTGAACAAAAAAGCTTGAAATTGAAATCTAAAAATAGTGAGTCAATGCAATTATACGGTTGTAATGCAGAACTTTTTGAATTGGTTTTAAAAGAGACGGATTTGTCGACACTAATTAACTTCATTACAAATAACAATACTAGAGCCCTTTGATGTAATCAATAACAAACAGCGATATCGGGATAAACGTATTTAAAAAAAAATATTTTCTTTATTTCAATTACTTGTTCATGCAAAAAAGGTACAAAGTAAAAACTAATTACACTTATATTCAAACGCAAATACTGCGTAAACTGGGTTTTTATAATATTATGGAATGTTTTAACATATTACATTTTGCGAATTCAGCAGTTTGTTTAGTAGATACACACATGCTTAAATTGTTTGCTTACCTGAGCCGACGATAGCTTCTACGATTTTATTGTTTAAGTGTGAGTGATGTTATTTTGCGAACGGTTTAGTCAAAGAAATTAATCAACATCGTCCCCATACTCATAAACGTTTAAATATTTAACTGATTTAAGAAACGTGTTGTAAATTGTTACAAGTTTGTTGTGTAGATATTCAAATATAAATTTAAAAAAACAATAGTTACTTAAGAAGTCGCTTAGAAACCTACCCAAAGTTCGTTGTCGGTGAGTGGATTGCGCCACCTAGAGAGACCTCGTGGTATCGTTTAAGCCGTAGGTCTTAACGAAATTCCAGCGTGCAAATATTTCTTATTTTCGGTTTTTAGTTACTCAATTGAAAAAACTATATCAAAAGATTCGCCTTTGTAAGGGCTAGGATGCTGAATAATAATTAAATACTACAGTAAAACCTCTATCTTCGGCCACCTCTTAAAAGCGACCTTCTCTAAAACCGGTCAAGTTTTCCAAGTCAAAAACCAATTATATGGAAATATCCATTTTAACTCAATATTAAATATCAGTTTTTTATTTAATTTGTTATGTAAGAAGTATTTTGCTTTAAATAAGTGTTGAATTATCTCGATACAACATAAATTAGAGCTAAAAAATTTTGTTTTCAAATTAACTCTATATATTTTTTTGTTTAAAAGTTTAGCCTTATTTGATATGTAGTTCGAAGTAAATGAAACAGATAGCGGCAATTTCGCTCCTAATGGGCGGTCGAGGTTTCTGCTTGAAATTTAAACACAAAATCCATACAATGGCTACTATGTTGGTATGTTTACCTAAATACGATATTAATGACACCCGACTTTTGTATTTTTTACGTAGTACGATTACTTCCATACGGGGTTTATTGAAATTTAGTGCAACTTGATTGATTAATTATTACTCATAGATTACATAGAATAAGTTATTGATTAGCTTCAATTGAATGATAAAAGTACCTGGGAGTTATTATTTTAAAAACCATAAGCAGTTAAAATGTTAATCTAGAATACATATATGTATATATTTTATACAATATAATTTTGACGTAGTGTCCAAACGATCTATTGGGTAATCCCTAGCAAAACCGGTGACACTGGATTAAAGTTTGAATTTAATTATAGACAGTCTTTTTTTATCGTGGGCCATAGGGTTTTACATAGTAATAGTATTTGTGAATCTAAGAAAAAAAGTCGATGAAATCAGAAGCCGAGGAATCAATAACTTGGGTATAAATAGCTGTCAAAAAAATCTACGAAAAAGAAAGCCGGTGGATGATTTCTATAAAAATGTATATCATGGTAATATTTGATTTTGAAGTAATATTACTGTAATTATAAGTGCCAAACTATAATATTTTCTTTTGTAAGACGAAAAGTCAATTTCAAATTTCAACAAAATAAAAAATCTTTTGGCATAAAGTACCGATCAACGCATTGAGTTTATAAAATATTGTTTATGTTTCACCATGATTAACTAATGCAATCGTATGATACATTATTAGATTCCTTAGAATTAGTGAGTGTTCTACAATCTGGAAGCTTTACTATAATCTTGACAATAATCACAGTATACTTACACACATTCTTACTGTTATGTTTCATTTTTGGTACACTTGTTGTTGATTTTCAAACGTTATTACTATTGCTATTATTATTATTATTATCATTATTATATCGTAATAGGTAATGAAATATCGATAATTTTATTGTGAGTTACAAAAAATCATGTTTCGTTACATGTTACATTCAAATATTTTTTGAAAAAAAGTTTAAGAAAGAAATTAAACCTATTTCAAATGCAAATTCTAATAGGGTGTGACCGATGTTACCATGGTTACCATTTTCAAAATAACAGTCGAAACAAACTCACAAAAAATTTAATTTTTGTAATTAGTTAAGAAAAGTGGGCTATTTTGACACATACTTTGAATATGAAAAGTGTCACATTTGTCACAGAAAACCCTAATACAAGTACAAACAAAATGTTTTGATAATTAAGGAATTATTCAAACGAGTGTGGGAAGAATACTAAAGAAAAACCACTATCATCCGTATCACATTTAACTACACCAGCATTTGACAGAAAACAATTATGATATCAACCTTTAAATATTTGTTTATGGATTTTAGACAATTATTAGCAGACCTGTAATGTCATAAAATAACATTAACTGATTAGATTATGTATGCATTTTTGTTTTAAAATCTCTCGCTACCATTAATTTGAAGGAAATTGAAAATTGCGCAAGAACTGTAATTTTTAGGCATAGGATACCATTACTATTCCAAAGAGGATTTTGTTCTAAACTTTACGAATTAATAAAATTCCATTTAAAATCAAAATCAATATTACATATTGAATGATTTAAAAATTAACCCGTAAATTCACGGATAAATATACAAGGTTAATCTAAATTAAGTGTAATTAAAAATTGTATCAAAAATAAACACAATTGTAGCAGATTTTGGTTTAGTTGCATAAAATCGTGCACGTAACGTTATAAAAATTTCTATTTATATTTATAAGAATTATACGTTTGATTATTTTGTTTTCCGATATTAAAATTTTGTTTAACTATAAACCACGTTTTTTTATTATGAATCCAAGACTTTGGGATACAGTTATTTACAGAATAAATAATTAAGAGTCTCATGTTCATATTCATATTGAGAGTGAGATATAATATGCATAATTTCAAAAGTCAATTGTCATCCATTCTTCGGGGGAAGGAACGTGGATGATATCTGACTGAAATTAATTGCATTATATGTCCACCTCGGAACCACAATGAATCATTTCTTGAAAATTTCAATGTAATCTTTTGAGATTAATTATAAATTGTATGTGCTAATTTGTTTTTTGCTGAAACTATATGAATACAATTATAATATTCTTAAGCAGGTAATAAAAATATCATACCAGTAATTTATTTAACTTCACTCGTTTCTACATAATTGAAGTTTAATAACCGTAAGAAGAATTTGCTGGTAAAAATAAAAGGGTGCTTTCTTTGCGGATCCGTACAATTTAAACTGATGACTGACAATTTAGTGGTTTAACTTTATTGGGTGACTACAGTCCATTTTATCATTGTCTGGAAAATTTACTAGACTGTAGCAATTTTCACCAATTCTACATTGACTCTCTAATTATTTGAGCTTTGTTTAATTGTATTTTGGGGCCAGTTATTAAATTTCTAACGTTCGGTTTGCAATTGTACTAATTAGAATACCAGCACTTTGTTATTTAATTGGTTATATAATAATTAGGTTTGCCGAGACCCTTTTTAGTTTAAGTTGAATAACACGAAATTTATCTTGATGTTAATAATTCTGCTTTTTCGTCATACTCATATACGCGAATAGCTAGTCTAAACTATTAAATATTTTTACAGTTTTTCTCGTCTAATCGAAATTGTTTTTGCAAGATTATACATTATTAGTAATAAATCGTTCTATTATATTAACAGAAATCCTTAATTTAATTTAGTAAAGCTTCTTGTCTTCAATATGGATAAGGGTTTCTGAATTAATTCGTAATCCTTCTTATCCGCTCTCAAAGTTAGATCTTATAATTTGATTAACGCTTATGAATTTTTTATTGCTAATTGATTTGTGTTATTAGAAATCGTAATAAGATTGTTGTGTTATCTAAAAAACATAATAATGTGATTATTTGTACATTAAAATTTTCTAAATATGATGAATGTTATTTTATATACGGGGGGAACTATTCTGTAGCATGAAAACGTCAATTAATGTCAGTCACGTACAACATTTTAATAACATTTTGGATTGTACAGGGTGTTCTAGAAATACGCGCCTGCCGCCATCGCATCCATGCATTGAATAATAAATTTTAACAATATTATCTCACAAACTCCATCAGTCGTTTTTATTGCAGCAGGTAAAACAGTAACATTATTTACTTTTTGGCCTCCTGATGTGTAAACGTCAAATTAACATTGAAACTACAAACTCTGAAACGTCATGATTACGTACAGTGCACGCACAGCGTGCGTAAAAATTACCCAAATCGTCCGCCCTTACGATACATTTGTCAACAAAAATCTTTTTATAGAACAAAAATATGTCAACAATTACACAACTTTTTTACTGTTAAATGATAAAAAATAAATTGATTTGGAATATTTTTAGTTTCATGTAAATGATTAGCGCCATCTTGTGTATTCAGAATTACAGTTCAATTTATGACCGATATTGACAATTGAGAGCAAAATATTTGTTAATTTTAGATTTTTACCATTTAAAAATCGTTGGCCAAAATATTTAATACTAACTTTGTGCGTTAGATTTAATTTAATAAATTTAAAGCACTCCGCTAACACGCCGGGCTTCAAATTTATTTCGCGCTGTAAAATTTAATTTTCCGCACGCGTCTGTATATAACTATTATGAACTCTTGTTGCGAATCAATAACTGGTCTTTATTATATCTTTACATTCAGCGAATGCGATGTGAAAGAATCAGAAAATGCCCATAATAGGAAAAAACAAAGATCAACCGACAATAAAGACATCTTGTAGTTGTGGTTTATGAATTATTAATTGTGTCTACTACACCTTTAGATTGTTATTCAAACTTATTAATGGAATTGATTAATTTTTACACTGAAGAAAATATTAGATTGAAATTTATTGAGTGCAATCCATTGCAGAACATATTCGTTTCTATTATGTCTTTCAATTTCATAATTTGCTTTGTTAGTGAATTTGAACAGAGATTATTAAAGTTTAATTGGTGTAATCACATTGTATCAGTATAATGGCTAAAGTGATTGCAAATGTAACAGTTATGAGTTATTTCAATTCAGAAATTCCTGGATATTATATACCAATTAATATGAATAAGGTATAAATTGATATCGTTTTAATACAATGCCGTTTTAAAATTAATTAAGGATTGTTTGTACATTTTTTCATACTTTGTTCTTATGTATAACGTAATGAAACCTTATATTAAAAGTACGGTGTATATTAGCTTAATCTAAATTTGAAATAATATACAGGGTGGTTCACCAAGAACATCCGCGATGGTTTGTGGAAAAACTGTACGTAGGAAAATTCTGAAAATTTGCGAACATACCAAACTCGATGTGGGTCATTTAACCAAAATATTTTAAAGTTGGCAGAACTTTCGGTTTTACCGGAAGTATGTATTGCTGATTTTAAATGGAACACGTTATGTATTACTACATTTTTAGAATCTAGTCTACTTCTAGGCTTATTTCTGTACAATGTAAAATACTCATCTCTATTTTTTTTATTTTTTTTTTTTCGTTTTTGTACTTCTAAGGCATATTTCATGTTAACAAACAAAAAAATACATTTAAGTAGTAAACAAAAAGAGGGAAAGGACGGCAAAAAACCTGTGGGGGAAGGAAGAGAAAAAAAGAAAGAAAAGAAAAAAAAAAAAAAAAAAAAAATTAAACAGCCACTACTATCTGATTTGTAACCTAAGTAGGTCGTTCACAACAGAGTATTTGTTAAATGTTCGTTATGGAATAGTTTATCCTACATTGTCTTATAATATTATCGTATGGGGACAATCGATCTATTCACAAAGAGTTTTTATAAACCAAAAAGAATTATAAGACGTATTTTCAATTTAAAACCTTTACAGTCTTGCAGAGATTATTTTATTAATTATACAATTTTGACTTTTAGTCTATATACTTATACAAAATATTATTATATAGTCATATCAACATTAACTTTTTATCTACATCATACAACACACATAACTATAAAACTAGGAAAGATAGTATTCAATTAACTAAGCATAATGTATACCTTTATTAGAAGTCTCTAATAGATGCCGGCTCTAAATTATATAATCGTCTTCCAAATTACTTAAAATCACTTAATAAAGAAAAATTTAGAACTTCACTGAAAAATATCCTACAGAAACATGCGTTCTACAGCATTCAAGAATTTATTGCTTTTTGTCGATGTTCTAAATAAGTGTGTATTCTTCGTTAAATATCCTTGTTGTATAATTTTGACTAATGCTTATTAATTGTTCGATGTAATAATATTTATTTGTATTTTACTTACGTAAGGGTATACCAACGGTTATACCTTTTGACAAACACATATATGTATGATATAGCATACATACACATGTGAATAAAGTTTATTATTCAATTATAAAGTTTATTATTATTATTATTATTATTATTATTATTATTATTATTGGATTATTAATTATCACAGGTTTTTTCATTATGCTCTATTTACCTGTTGAAATTTCAGAAACATATTGGAATACCTTATAATTTAAGATAGTTTATTATATTAAAGTTATAATTTTTTTATGTTTCATCCTATTATTATTATTTTTTAGTGTTTTCTTATTGCGAATGTTTTTTGTGGTGCGAGGTCTGGGACACGCTTTTTTCCATTTTACACCTTGGGTATTAAACACTAACAAGACTTCAGTTTCCGTTCTATTATTATTAAGTTAATATTGTTTTTCTGTCAATATATGGTAATACATACTTAATTTACACAGTACTGTTGATCATTACTACAAAGAATCAAATTGTAATTTATTATTCAACACTATAGCATCGATCAAGTAATAGAATAGCATGCATTATATGCTCCTTGACTGATACGCTCGTACGTGACGTGCTTTGAATCTAACTCACAAAAGCTTAGGTTTTATATTATTCTATTTCTGAAAATGTATTTTAAAGATGCAATTGTATCTTTATTATGCATACTGCACTTCGACTTTTTCAAACTTCGCCGAATTGCTCAAGAATTTTTAAACACTTTATGCTCACTTTGTGCTTTAAATTTTCAGGATACATCCTCCGCATCAGAAACAGGGAAGTGAAAGTTTAAGATCTTCTCCGGGCTCACACCGCCGTACACCCACTCCAGAGACTTCCCACACTGCACCCGTTACGGTAAGTAGTCTACTTCAATAATTAAACTATACACTTGTGTTTATCCCGAATTTATTTTTATTACACCATTGAAATTACTTTTTTTATTATATAGCAATGGTTTTGGCGACACAATTATTGCTTGCATTCGTATGGTCTTCTCTTGAAAATACATACTATATGTATAGTATTTTCGCTGTAGCTTTGCGGTTAAGTGATTAGGATTTCCACTTGCAAACTGTATGCTTCAATATTTGTGAAAGTCAGTGGTACTTAAAATTTCTACATAGGTACTCGTCATTAAAATTGCAATTGGCTAGAATGTTATTTTCATTTTCCCTTATCACTAATGAGCTTGTTATTGTTATTATTAGAATAAATAAAGCAATTAGACGTCGCTTCAGCCACTCGTTGCAAGAACGTTCTTCTTTATTGATTACGTGTGTTTAAGTGTTTATCTCAAAAAATGCCCGGTGAAGTTTTAAACTCTCAATCTCAAATGTTCGTAATAAAATTATTACAATATTTTGAACAAGAGAAAGAAAACGGCGGTCCCTTGATTTCCGTGCTGTCTGTACAACAGGTAAGTGAATTATAGCAACTTTGTGTGCAACTATGTTAAAATGAACTATTTTAGAGAGTGAGTGATGCTTTGAGTGTTTCGTTAAGAACTGTACAAAATGTAAAGAAGAAATACAACGAAAATCAATACTACGCACACCAAATAAATCTCGCAACAAAAGAAAGCGAAAACGATTGATGCTTCGCAAGAAGTCAAAACCGTATTAAATCATCGGTCTATACTATGTACGCGGAAAAAAATATCTTTCCTTGAGCACACTACAAAAGTTTTGGCTGAAAGGCATGGACACGAAGTAAAACAAACAAGTTTGTTCCATTTATTACGGATATGTGGATTCGAATACAATAACCTCGAACATTTGTTTTCTTAGATGAAACTTGGATTTTTCAAAAGGTACGTACGTCTCTGATGGATATATTTTTCATAATTCTTAATATCATTTTGTAGGTGGTATAAAACGATCCTGGCAAGATGATTCGATAAAAGTGTTCGTAAATTGCAGACTGAGGGAAAGCGGTACATCGTTGTCCATGCCGGAACAAAAACGGATTCGTTCCTAATGCAGATTTAGTATTTTCAACAAAGAAAAAACGGCGGATTATCATGACAATATGTCCGGGGATTTGTTTAAAAAATGGGTTTGTGATAAATTATTACCCAATTTGGATCCAAATTCAATAATTGTTATGGACAATGCACGGTACCATTCTACCATAGAAGAAAACAGCCTTCTGTTACGTGGAAAAACAAGAAATAAGAGAGTGGTTAACGAAGAATAATATTGTATTTCCTGATAATTTCCTTAAAAAGATTTATTAGATTTGGCGAAACAACACCGAAAACAAAACGTTTACGCTATCGACAAACTTATTGAAGATGCTGGACATACGGTTTTACGTCTTCCACCATACCATTGCCAATTCAACCCGATTGAGCTAATTTGGGGTATTTGTAAACAGTATTTTGATAGGCATATTGGTGAAAACTGTTATACAGACGACAACGTTGAAAAAACATGGAAACTGGCCCTGCAGCAAGTAACACCGGAAATATGGTCTAATACGGTTACTAAAACCGAAAACTTAATTATGGATTATTGGCAAAAGCTTCAAAATATTAGGAAGCATTGTGTAGTAAATAATATTGTAATAAACTTAGCAGAAGATGATGAAACTGACAGCGAGAACGAAGACAGTGATAGTGAAAATGACGATGAATGTGGTAATGAGGAGATATCAATATAATGTAACAATTATAAAAATAAATGGTTTAGAACCCCTGACTTCTTATTTAAAAGTTTACATTTGAACAAAAGGGAGCTCATTATTCCATTGTCACCAAACAATACTTAATGGTGTTGTTTACCTGTTTATTGCTCGAGGCGATTAGACATGCCCAATATTTTAGGTAGGTATAATATAAAATGTTAGAAGAGGACAACACTATAAGAGTATGTGATTTCTGAAATTAAGCGCTAATCACTTAACCGCAAAGCTACAGCGAAAAATACTATAATTTAAAGACTTTCAACGCTCGAAGAAATATAGCCGTAAAACAAAATTTAAATGTTCATAAATGCGTCATCTACCCCCGAACTTAAGATCTATTTCCATAAACGTAACCATTTGCATGAAAATCATGCGTAAAATATTTTTGTTTTTATGCAGTTATATTACGACTGATGATTTTAAATTTAAATTTTAGGGTTTATTATTGTCTTAACGATTTTGATACTACTTGTTTTAAGAATTTCTGAAATGTCTTTACTTTTTATATATTTTTCCAACTCTTGTAGTTGTACGAGTGGGTTTTACATAAAAAAGTAGCCGCTAGCAACAGCTTCCATATTCCTGTAGAAAAAAACGATTACATAAAAGTTGAAGAAAATGTAATGTGTAATTAAATACGACTTTTATTTGAAAACAATTGGGAATTAAAATCATATCACATTTCCGTATTATTAGAAATTACTAAATTGCAAATTTACAAACAAAAAACAAAGTAGTGTGAAAAAAAGTTATAGAGAATGTAATTTGCAACAACTTTTGGTAAACAACTTTTTTGAATCATTAATGTCCTTGACGTTCTTAAATATTTATGTACATTTTTTTTGTCCATTGTTTAAATTGCCTTTTTGGCCCGACAAATTATCTCCAAAATCTATTCTAAGTAGTGTAGCAAATTCAAATTACACATCAGTCAGAAACTTAAAACGAGATCTGCGGCCACGCCACTGATGGTGCTTACCACAGCAGCAAACGAAAGGTCTGGAGAAAAGGAAGAAGTTCCAACAGACCACTACTCAATAGCCCGGAAAATCATAGTATAAAACATATTTATAGTTGTTCCCTATTACTTAAAATTTCTTACGATTATATTGTGAACTATAATTTCACGATGCAAATCACCTTAAAATCTGTCCTCGGCTATACCGTATCACCAAATTCAAGATTCTTTCTCCGATACCGGTTATTTTATTTCAATTTTTAATCTATACGATTACTTTTCACAAATTATTCGTGGTAATTTACTGTATTGGGTTTTGTACTGTTATTTTGAACCGATATTAGTTCTTTCAATTAACCACTTTAAATTACTAATGTCTTCTCTGTTTTACACAAATCGACTAGCTCGAAAAAAATTGAATTACGGACTTCTTGGATTTAACGGATTTTCTTAAATTATCTCAGAATGTTTTCGCACGTAGATACTTGCAGTGGTTTTTGATTTTCTCGTGTTTCTTAACTTTTAAACGATTTTTAGATTTTCGCATTTTCCTCACTTTTTGTCTTTTCTACGATTTGTTCGTCTTCATCGTATTATGATGATTTATTTTATGATTTTTTTGTGTGTTTATGTTGTTCTAATTCTCTGTTTTTCTTTTCAGATTTTAATATTTCACTTTTTTAACCATATAGAGGATGACATTACTAAATGTTACGCTACTTAGATTTAACAACCGATCTCAACGAAGAATACAAAACTCGTTGCCTTTTTAGGTTTTTAGTTTCTACGATAGATAATTCGAGTTACCAAAATACCTTAAATTACCGAGGAAACCTACGTACGTTTTTGTAAAAATCTGTAGCATATAAGATGCGGGCTGTGAACTTTTCAACATTGCGAAAAAGCTAAGCGCTTTTTTATCGCAGTATTTTAAACTCTTGCAGAATTACGAACGGCACCTACTTACTCGTGTTTCGCCTTGTTTGAGACGCTTCAGTATAGGGTAGCTCGAACGCAAGTCTACAAAAATCATCGGAATTTGCTACAGTATTTCAACACATCCTGCACCTGTTTATTAAGCAGATTCTGAGTACATGATAATAGTCCATGAGGTGGGTCACCGAAAATCTCGTACGTTTTTAAGTATTATAACGTTATTAATTGCGTTTTGGTGGTCGAGACCATTCTTTCTTCTTTAATTTCACAAACGTCCATGGAACCTCTAACTATGGTGGGTTATATCAGTTCACCGTTGTGATAGCGCTTTTATCTTAATAAATTATATTACACGAACCGACCCCCTTTTAATGTCTGACCCGTTGCCGTTTTTTTTTTAAATTTTAAAGGTGTTAACGAAGGAATCTTGTCTCAGTATCTGCATCTTAATTGTAAACTTTATACATGTTATGCTTTGATTATTTGTTTACGAGTTTAAGAGGCAAAACAATATTTGTCGTAAGATAACAAATGATGTAACAAATTATATAACTATTTTTAGTCACTAATTAAATATTTTTGCCAATTAACTTTTCTATTTATTTATTCTTTTGGTAACACATTTATACCGTTACAAAGAACTCAAAACTAAAACAAAAGGTGAAGTGGACGAAATCTAGAGTTTACAAAATTGAAATGAAAATGGCCACACGAGCGTTTATAGGAACGTTATAATTTGTTTGCTATAGTTCAGTTATTTGGGGAACATTGTAAGTATGGTATGATAATTTGTACCAAAACATCCCCATCAACAACAAAATATGAACTAGAAAAGAAAACAAAATTTTTGTGGTAGTTGTTCTATGTCCATTTCGTATCCTTCTAAAGTTTTTCACCCTTCTTTGCAGATCATATAGACATGCTCAGGAATTTGCACTAATTGTTGCTTTTGATTAGTTTCCCACACAATAAAATCCTTAGACAGGACCGATTTAAGACACGCTTTGTAGCCGACCCACTAACTGTTAGTAAATGCCAGCTAGTTGGCCTGGTAATTTATGACTTTTTTTCTTTATCCCACCTGAAGTTTAGTTTACTTTAACTTCATTAGATTATCGGTATAATGAAAGTTTAACTTAATAGTTTAATGTAATAATTTTTTGACAGATTACTAGGATAAAACCGCCTGTAGTTAGGTAATTTAAGATATATTCGAGCACTCCCGCGACAAACTACTGAAGTTAGGGATTTTGAGTTTCTCTAAGTTGCTTAGTTTGAACTGTGTTTAATCACGTCTCATAATTAAACTTTTCTCGTCTACCTGTCGGTATTATTATTCATCCGCTTTTGAAATACGAACCGACTTACTCTCCATCGTAATCATCGGCAGTCAGATAAGCTGAAATTGTGCATGCTTTCTTTTATAATTTTATTGAAAACGCGTTTTTAATTTTTTTTTTTGTTGTGGTTTGAAAGATATTTTGAAAGTTACTATCATGGGATTGCGCCCTTTAGAGTAGATTTATCGTCAAGTACGGGACGCAACGTGAGTTTGTATAATTAACGTCAGCAAAGCCATTCTTATTTGTGTGTGCTCTTTAAGCTTCAATTATCCGTCTTGCTCCGCTGATTACTAAATTATTTGGTGACTACGCCCACGTAGTGGCGTATCGAACAGAACGGTTGTTACTTTGTTTAACATTTCTGATTTATTAGTTTCTAAAATAATTCATATCGTGTAGCTTTCTACATGCAGTTTTTGTGTATTTAATATGTGTTTTGTGTCTGTATCTCTACAGTTTAACTGTTTGTTTTTGTACAAAGTTCCTACTTGCTCTAGAGCATTTACTACGCGTTTTGCTAGGTGGCGCCCTTTTTATTACTTTTTTTGCAGTGTGAAAGCCTTTGACTTAATTACTACCGAATATACCCACAATCCCTCTTCCACTAGCCGAGCTGAGGGCTTGGTTTTCGACACTGCGGTTTAATTTAATGTTTTAATGCCATCAAACTGTAACAAACTATAGGTTCGGCCTCGTCATTATCAGTCGCATCTCTTGATCGATAATAACCACTAGCTCTCGCCTCACGTGTTACAGAATCATCGTTACTGCGGCATCTATTGCCGTACCGACGTATCTAGTTCTAGGTTGCTCGGCCACATCGGTGACATGGCATAATTATTACCTTCAATAAAGAACCGGTGGCTTACCCTATCATCCACATCATTGATGTTAATCATAATTTTATACAGTTCTAATGCTCGACAATGAAGCTATACCTACTGAATCAATAACGTTTCTATAAATATACCCTCTTTTTCTTAAATGTTTTCAACCGACTCATGTATAATTATTATGTGCTATTAATTACTGCTTACAACTCAGCCAAAGTAGACCTATAGGTGATTCTCCATCAAACCTTTATCTAACTTATGTTTTAAATCAGCCTGTGACTACCCTATTAGCACATTTACAGTCAGCATTCGTGTGCCACTCTCACGAGCACCTCCAACACTAACAGCCACCCCGTAACACGACTGTACCTTCTGATCCCTTTGCGTTACTATTGTTTTAGTAATAAAAATTCATATGCTCAGATAATTACTTTAGAAATTCATACCTGATGATGTTCATATGCTCGAACCCATTCTTTGGAGTCACCTGAACCCGTTTCTGTTTCTACTCAACTCGCTACCTTATTCATAAGATTCGACCTCTCGTAGTTATTGCGCACAATATGGATGTCCTTTTTTTTGTCTTGTGTTTTTGCTTACCAGGTATTGCAACTGTTTCATATCGCTGATATATTGACGCGTTTTTAGTACTAGTGTGATATGGTGATCAACTGACCACATACCATTTTTGTTAGAATAATATCTTAAAGAGTATTAATTGCAACGATCAAAATGAAATTGATTGATTGACGACATCTCGTATAAGAGAAACGCGTAAATAATATAAAATAAAGATTTCAACAGATTGTAGTAGAGGGTTAGTTGATTGTAAAATCGTAACATCGTAATGCCATGATAAAGCTTAGGAAGGACTGTGCAAAACGTTTACTAATTAAAGCCAGGGTAATGGTTTTCAATATCCAAAGGGTTCAATATTTTTACAATTTTTTATTTGATTAGAAATTACCGGGGTAAGGTGATCATGTGTCAATTCTTTGTTTTTACAATATTTTCAAGAACATTAATTATAAAGAAGTTGTTGTAAATCACGTTTTTAGTTTTTAATTTTTAGTAATGCAAAACGTTATTCCTTATACGAGGATGTATTGATATCTAGTTAGTCTAGACCAGTTTCTTGCATAAACAAAATATTGCGTTACCATAGCAACGAACAATAACTTATTAGAAGTGTCAGTGTAAAGTTTGACGTCAAAAAGTAAACCAGAGTCACGCAATAAATTAAATGAAAAAGATGTCCACCGAAATTGTGAAAATCGAAAAATTGGAGTATCGAGCCATCATCAAGTACCTGTATTTAAAAGGGTTAAGAGGTAAGCAGATTTACGAAGATATGCTTAATACCCTTGGTGATCAATGTCCTTCGTATGCGACCGTCAAAATTGGAATGCAAGCTTCAAAAGAGGTAAATTTTCCATTGAAGATGATGACCGATCGGGAAGGCCAGTTTCTGTGTCAGTCCCCGAAAATATCGATGCAGTTCATGACATGATTTTATCAGACCGTCGAATTGGGCTAAAACGGATATCTGAAGCACTGAATATTTCATACGAACGCGTTCATCATATGGTTCACGTCAATTTGGACATGAGAAAAATTGCTGCAAAATGGATCCCCAAATGTTTGAATGTTGACCAAAAGCGTGCAAGGGTAGAAGCATCGCGTTCGATCTGTGCTCGATTTGAAAACGATGTAGACTTCTTAAACCGAATTGTTACTATGGATGAGACTTGGGTACATTTCTACGATCCAGAAACAAAGCAACAATCGATGGAATGGCGACACTCTGGTTCTCCAAGACCTAAGAAGTTTCGTGTCCAAAAATCTGCTGGAAAAGTTCTTGCTTCAGTTTTTGGGATTGCCATGGAGTAATCATGATTGATTTTTGGATAAGGGTAGAACAATAACTGGAGATTACTATTCGACATTACTGACCACTCTACGGGAAAATATTAAAGAGAAAAGACGCGGAAAGCTATCCAAAGGTGTTTTGTTTTTCAGGACAACGCCCCTGCACACAAATCTCATGTTGCCATGCAAAAAATTCGTGATTTAGGGTTTGAATTACTAGAACACCCCCCTTATTCACCCGATTTGGCTCCGTCCGACTATCACCTCTTTCCTCAACTGAAAAAAAGTTTAAAAGGTCGTACATTTTCTTCCAACAAGGAGGTAATAGAAGCTGTGGAGGTCTGGTTTGCAGAGCAAGAAGGAACATTTTTTTTGAAAGGTCTAGAGACGTTGCAGGTTCGCTGTAATAAATGTATCCAATTAAGAGGAGAATATGTTGAGTAATAAAATATATTGACATTGAAATTTTGTTTGGTTCTATAGTAGGCTAAGAATTTTTCAATATATCCTCGTACTGCTGCTACGCAGTAACATGAAATTAACGGAAAACAATTGTATCAAAGTCACACAATGTTTCGGTGATATAAACGTCATCGCTTATTAACGTAACGTCAGTGTCACCGTAATAGGGAATACGTTATCAGTTATTAATGTTTTCCGGTAATCATATTGCGATTTAATGATATTTTCAAATAATACAAATATTTTGGTTTGAATCGAAAAATGATTAAGATTTGTAGTAAAGGTTTCTATTCAAATTGAAAATAAATTAAGGGTATAAAATTGAATTAGATTTCTAAAAACCGACTTGAATTTATTTTAAGAAAACAATTAAAATATTTTATGTAAATAAAATTTTATTCAGTTGCAATAAAAGGGTTGTAGGTGTATAAATTAAGTTAAAGTATATAATAGGATTATTGTTTATAAATTCATTTTTGTTTGGAATAAAATAAATGTAGAGACGCAAAGTCTGCGTACGTGATAAAATGTGTGAATTGTGTGGAGACATTGTAGCGCAAGAAAACGATATAAATTATCAACGTGCGTGTTATGAAAAACATTGATAAGCAAAAGGTGGTGTAAAAGTGGACTCTGTAAACTGTGACAGAAATTGTAATGGGAATTTTTATTCAAGTGCAGATGCACTGGTGAGATAGAAGGTGGAGAACTTAAACTAAACGAAGAGAGGAGAGTTGTTGATTAAACCTAAAAGCGAGAGGATGTAGTCGAAATGTTAATGAGTGAATTAAGCGGTTCGATGTAATATATTGATTATAAATTAAAACGACAAAAACGTGAACATGTATAAATTTTAAAAAGACAATTTCAAAGTTGAAGGACAACATTTTAAAATGAACATTAAATGAAGTAAATCGTCTAATAATTAATCACCATAGAATAGCATCATCAACCAAATTCATCATCATCATCATCTTTACGTGTAAGACCTGTGGTCCGTTACGTCACTCAAATCTGATCTCGCCATCTCTTCCTGGGGCGACCTACAGATCTTCTTCCTCTGGGCTTATATCGAAAAATTTTCTTTGGTAGTCGGGTGTGATCCATTCTATGCAGGTGTTCTCTCCATGCCGATCTATATTCTTTTATCTTTTCTTTCTTGAAGATTGGTACTATTTTTGCTATTTTCCACTCTTTTGGTGTCCTGGTTTGTTTTTAACATAAGTTTATAAATATCAGGTATCTTTTTTTGAAGTTTTTTGAGCTGTATGTGAGCAATTCGCTTTTAATTCCGTCAGTTCCCGTTGCTTTACGGTTTTTGACTTTGTTTAGTGCTTCATTGAGTTCTATAAGATCTATGTTGTCTACTGTGTTGTCTTCCCTTTTGATATTTATTGACTCTTCTTCTTCGTTGTACCACAATTCTTTATTGTAATTAAGCCATTATTCATTTTTGATAACCGTAAAAGAGGCCGTGTCTTTTTCTTTGCTGTTTAGGTGTTTCATTACCTTGGACGCGACATTCTGCCTTCCGTGTACATCATTCTCAATTCTGTCTATAAATTGCTCCCATTTATTTGTTTTAGTTTTTTGACTATTTTTTGGTTTCTCTATTTGTTTGATCATATTCGTCTTTATTTTCGTGTGTTGCATTTGATAGCCACTTATTGTAAGCTTCTTTTTTATGTGCTATAGATTCGTGAGCTCTTTATTCCAACTTTTTATTCCTTTTTTCGTAGTGTTTCGTCGATGTCCAAGAGATTCAAATGCCGCTTTTTTAATTATGGATTTAATGTTTTCCCATTCTTTCTCTATATTTTCGGATTCTTGAAGGTTATTACTATATTTATCTAGCCTTTTTGGTACAGGCCAACGAAATTTTGGTCTACAATCCAGGTCAACGAACTTAAACTAGATAAGGTTAGTATACAAAATCAAATTGTATTAGCAAAGTAAAAGTATATTAAAATTACGTTTTGTTACCATCCGTATTTGCGTTCAAATACATGTATAAAATTCAGAATTTAAATTGTTGATGTAAAAAAAATATTTTGTTTATTACTTCGATTAAATTTAATGTGTTCAGATTCAAGTATTTTTATTAAAACGGATCTAATTGACCCTGAAATTAAATTGAAGGATGTCATTGCTAAATTTAATTATTTTTTTAAATGCAAATACTTTCAAACCATCTCAATATGTTCCTGCGCAGCCGCAGTATCAAAATGAAATCTCTATCATTGTTTGCCGTTAATTTGATGCTACTGCGCAGCCGCAGTATAAGGGACAACGTTTTGCGTTGGTAAATTAAGTGGCGTAAAATCTGTCTAAATTTTCGGACCGATTTCCTCTTTTCATTACCAAATTCTTTAATTGCATACGAATTTTCGCGAACATACATTTTATTTAACCGTATTTTCTCAAAAAATTGTAATATAATATTTGTATTACAAGAAATTAAGATGGAACTGTAAATGTGAAGCAATATTTTAAACGATCTCAGGTGTACGCTGATTTCTTATACCGCCAGTGTCCGATGCTGCAATAACCAATAGTTACGAAATCATTTTACCGTAAGTGTACAAACGGGTCTCTACTGCGCAACATTCAATTTTTTCCACGGTTACGATGGTTTGCCTGTTTGTCACTTCGTATATAACACTCTGTGTAATGAACAGCAAATATTAATTGAAACTATAGGTATTTAGTGCTTGTGTAATATATTTTTATTCAATCAAATATAAACTGTTAAAATCTGTAGTAAAAAAAAAAGATGTGTTAGGAAAACCTTAATTGAGATAAAACTTCGCTTAGCAAAAAATGTAGGGTTATATCCAAGTTAGCAAAAAAAAAAGAATTTAATGAGTTTTGCAATTGATTTAACGGAGCCAAAATTCAATGTTACGTAATTCTCATTGGAATTTCTGTGGTGCGTGATGTCAATATACAATAAACTTGTGCACCATTTTTAATTAATGTTCTAGCAACACGAAAGGTTTTAATGTCTAATTAAGTAAGTGGTGCAAATTTAATACTCGGCGAGAATTAATTATCTTCTTGCGTTATTATTGTCCAGTGAGAATTTTTATTAATTTTATAATTGGTATCATTATAGGGTAGGTTATTCACATGTGGTGGGTTAAAAATACACCTACTTAACAAGATGGACGTAGTATTTTTAATTCTTTTTTATTACACGAAACAGTCATTATGAATTCTACCCTATTACGTAACGTATTTAATCAACAATTATCACATATTTACTATATGTCCTCAACTGACGTTTGTTTAGGACAGGCCTCGGCGAATGAATGTTTTACGAGTTTGGGTTATGGGTCAGTAGGCACTCACGTTTGTAACTGAAATGACGTATATTCAAAATTTATTATAACGGTTAAAATCTTCTATGTGTGCATACATTTATGATGTCACGTATAATAGGAGTCAATTTTTGTCATATCTTTATTAAGAGTTTGTGGATGTTGATAATTATTTGAAATTAATGAAACATGTTAATGAGGATAAAAAAGATTTGATTTTCATGTGGGTATTTATATTGTGAACTGAACAATGTATTGTACAATAATGAAAGTGGACTGTTATCTAATCCACATAATTTCATTCACAATCGAATAATAAATTTGAGTATCAAAGGGATAGATAAAAAGCACGTGAGTGGATTTGTTTATTCACCAAAATTAAAACATTTTTTTTAGATTGTAGCACGGATAAAGACTATACTTTTGCAAAAAAATTTTAAAAATGCGATCACTATCGCGTACAAAGATTAAGTTTTGAAGATTGAACAACATTAAAACGACGGAACTGGGTGTTTACTTTGATATTCCATCAAATCGAAATTTAAAATTGTAAGACAAACACAGGGTGACAACAGAAAGTGGACACACTGTTTTGCAACTTTTTATTGCTTTAGATAAAAATTTGAATATTAAAAGTCAAACTTATAATCTTTAATATTAGGAAATCTCGGGTTTTACGATATTTTTTTACCTCGTACATTATTTTAGGTATACCTACAGTGGAAACCTTTTAAAACAAATTAGAATTTTTTTAGATTGTAAATCGGATAAATTCAATGTACTTCTACTTTTTTGAACATAGATTAAAATTGTGATAACTGATCGCACCTTGAAACTCTCCGTAGTTCAAGTTTAAGGATTACAAAAAAGATTAAAGTGACGGATGCTTTACGTTGATATTTCAGTTTTAGGTTAAATGATACTCATAAAATCGAAATTTAAAATTGTTGTACAAATACTGGGTAAGTTTTTATTGTTTTAGAACAAAATTTGAGTATTAGAAGCCAAACTAATAATAAACAAAAATCATAGACAAACCTTTTGTTGTATACAAAATCAACTGTAAAGATTGCACAGGATGCTACATTGGTCATACAAAACAACGCTTAATAAACGAATACATGACTGTAACAAAAAACGTACTAATAATAAATCAACAACAGCCCTGGAATTTATCTAACTGGGATTTTGCAGCTTTAATATGCATTACATTTCATGGATAACTAGATTTTTCAATTGGCTGCACATATTTTTTATGTGCCATTGAATATAGAATTTCATAAACTTTCTAATGATAAGATGGTAGGTATCTAACTTTTAGGGATTCTAGCGTAAGAGTTAGATACGTTGGAATTGCCTAAGGAATCCAAATTTGTAATAAAAAGTGGTGGTTTCATTTAAAAACATAACTTTGGTATGCCACGCTTTTCTAAAACACCCTGTATAAACAAAAAAAATTTTTAAATCTGCACCTCATTGATTTGGTCAACTTTCATTATGAAAGTTTTTTTCTAAACCCAATATTTTCCGAGATATTGCCCGTGCACGCACTAATGGTCCACCGCGTGTATGAATACTTTCATTTTCTACTTATACGTTAGATGTTACCTAACCATAAAATCGAAATTTAAAATTGTATTGTAAATACTGAGCGCATCCCTTATCCCACCAGACGTGATTTAGGTATCGTTTCTACCTAACTCTTCCACCTACATTTAGAACTAGCTGATACTCGATGACTGGTTTTTATTTGACAATATTACTTTTCCGCAATTGGACACTTCATTAAAATTATCTTCGAAAGCCCATCGTAAAAATTTCAATCATTTTTGTCTAAGTTACTCACCCCTCTCATATCTTCAACTTGTGACAGTTAAGAACCCAGGTGGCTGACGGAAATTGATTGAGCATAGTAATTTATAGGTCTTTGCGGAGCAAAAGAAACACGTGCTTAAAGCGTCACCGTATCTTAATATACCCTACTATGACTGTAATCCAAACACAGATAAGCCACCCTGTGAGGTCAAATTGTTAACGCACAAAGAATAAAAGTAATTTGTTGATTTAAGGATCATAAAAGATATACCACAGCCTAGAATAATGACTTTGATGATTTCTAAGATAAGACACACACATTAATTATAAATGTTTAGATAGAGACCTAGATACATTTTCTAACGTTAACAGAAGGCACAAACGACAACATACAAAACAACAGATAGTTACGGTTTTACACACCGTACGTCAATCCAGGTAAAATCGTTGCATCACACTTATCGACGCTGATAACGCAATAGACGAATAATCACCTTGTCCGTGCGTTTTCTATGACCTTTAACTAATTAAATTTTGCATGACATCCGCGACAAAAACTAGGTGTTTTTTGTATCTAATTATGATAGCGAATTAATAAACAATTCAATTTTACTTAGTTGTGTGATCGCAGTTGGAGAATTTGACTAGCGCCGACACGAGTGACCTCGTTTTGGACATACATCGATTGGTTAACAACACAATAACAGTTTCCTTCGTAGGAATTTATCCTCCATATGTGAAGGTCAACATGAAACGGAGTAGATCAAAAATCTGGAAGGAAAATGTACATAAAAGAATTATGAAGAGTACTTAATAAATTCAAATATATTCACGAGTTACAATGTGTAATAGTGAAATTGCACAGTTTTCGGCTTTTTAAGGAACAGAAACATCTAGACGGCACCCAAGTTACAGGCAGAAAGACTCGTGTCACTTACTTACTTACTTACACGTGACATTTCTTATATTATTTGACTAGTAACGCTTATAAGATGTACCAAAATTTGTCGAGGAAACTAAGAAAGTCGTAGGACTATAACGCTCAAACAACAACAATCTGTTCTTTCCAAAGCCATAACTTTTGTTATCGCATCTAATCATTTGTGTTGTGGAATCCTCGATTAGAACTTTTCCTCGCATTTCTGATGCGATTCGGATTCAGACTCCAAAATTCTGCAATCATCAAAATTTCCAAAAGCTAACATTCCCAAGTCAGAAAAAACAGGTTTAAAAAGATCCCTTATACTGACAGTGACTTACATGCTTCTTCCCACCATCAGTCTGCCCAAAAAAGGTCTGTTATTGAATTTGTAGTAGTTCGAGCATTTTCTATATGTCAACCCAACATTTTGGATTTGGAGTTGCGTCATCAAACTAAGACTCTCATTGCAAATGGTTATAGCAAACAAGTTATCGAAAAGTCATTAAACGTCACTCCCATCCTCGCCGTCAAGGTTTAAAAGATATTTCTTCTACCACTTTCCAATCTTTCTACCTTACATTTGCAAGGTCCAAGATGCCAAGTCTGTCGTAGCTGAGCATCATTTCGATACTGGTCATAAGACAGATTTTGATAGTTCCGCTTTGATTGCCAAATCTTCTTTTATTTTCAATAGAAACATCAGGAAGACTATAGAAATTATCAAGCATCCCAAAAACTTTAATGGCGACCGTGATTTCGAACTTTCATCTTTGTGGATTCCTATCGTTAACCCCACCCCATCTCCTATTTCGAACTAATCAGCGACGAGGGTAACGATCCGTGACGTTCCTCACGTCAATTTTTGTTGTTAGTATAAAATTTTTTAACGTGATTATTTTAACCCTGCCGTGAACGCCTTTGTAGGGGTAGTAACCTCCTCAATTTTTTATTTCTCTTGAACTCTCGTTTGTTAATTACATGATTCTTTCTGTGATGAAGCCTCTTACGATAGGGTTAAAGCATTGGTTAATGTTTGTATGGAAACACAGGAGGTGGACTTATTTACATACATGCATCCTTTTATGTTATTAGTTTATTCTGAGGTAGGTACGTTTGTTTGATCCAATTATTATTATTATTATTATTATTATTATGTACTTTGAATCGGTTGGAATGCAGCTTATAGTAGACCAAACTCTTAATATGGAAGGCGTGATGTCAATAAGTAAGAACTCAGTGCTGGTTTTTGACAACGGTTTACATCTCAAAGTGGATGAATCTTCCGGTCAGTACTAGCTAGTTGAGTTTGGCCCGAAGAAGCATCTACTTTGAGATGCGAAACGTTCCAAAAGCAGCACTGAGTTCTTACTTATTGACATCTACATTAAGGGTTTGGTCTGCCATCACCTGTTTTCTAACAGATTCAAGAAGTTATTAGTTTATTACCGTTGAAAATATCTGTTTCAAGTAACTGGCACGTAAATTATTCAAAACATCCAATGTTAAAATCGATTGATGAACATAGAGTTATTAGGCTTCGGACAAACTTAAGTAAAACAAATCAAATGTATGAGAGTTTACCTAAAATGTAATTATTTACCTTTTTCTTTATTAAATTGTAAACAATGTACGAAGGTCAGAGTACTAAATTTTAAAGTACTTAGATATCTTTATTTTATTTCCCAAACGTTTTGTCAGAGTCGAAAAGTGGCGTACATAGTTCGAACTGTATTGCAGTCTGGCTACGTATTATTATGCGTAAATCCTACTTGTCGTTTTTGTATTAGATTTTTTATTTATCTTAGTAAATAACTAAATAATTTTACAAAAATATTATTTAAATTTTTGTAAAATTAATTCAAATATGTTCTCGCAAGATTTTGTTTAAAATTATTTTATTAAATCTTTTTCTGAACCATGTAGCTGTTGTTTTTGGTGTAGTTTGAAATTGGCCGAAAATATTAACCAAAAGGTCTCGCTCGCGAGATGTGGTAATAGAACGGTTAGTCTTGGTTGTCAGATAGTTTGAGAATGGATTAAATATTTTGGGGTTTAATGTCCTACAAAGAAATATATTTGAAAAAAAATAAGAATAACTCTTTATTCAAAAACAAAACATAACGAAAATCTCGACGGACAAATTGAAATAGAACTGTAGTTCTCCTAAGCAGTCTATGGATTGGACGATTGATATGGTGAGCATGGGTAGGTTTTTTTTTTTTAGAAATTTTGGTGTCAATGGGTGAATGACGCACGTTCGATGTTCGAAGGGCGAAAATACGACACTCTGAACACGACGTGCGGTTTGAGGAGTGACATGCCGAGTTGATTTGCGAAAATGAGTACGAATATTGTGCACGTGTCGAAGACGAAAAGAGATTCCAGAGACATCTGGATAGTCTATCTCTAAAGATTTGTCAGAAGTTTACGATCCTAGTTTATCAGTTTAGCACAGTAAATTACGTATGTATCAAAAATCCGCCTTAACGTATGGTTTTAGGCAGCCAATGTGACTGTCCGAACAATACAACGAAGACTTACAAAAATCGTATTTCATTTCGTTTTACATACAATTTTTTTTCTAATTATGAAAAAAAGTATAAATGTGTTTACTGTATTAAATTAAACTGACTCAATTTACATTAGTGTTACAGGTGTTAATATAGTTTCAATTTTTAAAACTGCCGTCACACGAAAAATTTTATTTTTTGTAACTACATAGTTACTAAAAGTGGATGATTTTGACATTTGTTTTAATTATGAAAAATCTCACTTTATACCTCAAAATGAGAGTTTTTGTACACAGTGTCCGGTAAGTAAGCGCCCAACCGCATTTGGATGATTTAATTCAAAATAAAGTAGTAGATTATATTGATATTTTTTTTTACCTGTGCACGCAAATGTAACAAAGTAAAATATTCAAATAAAAATTGAGAAACAAGGTAAACTATTATTGTAGGGTTAGTAACTAAACTCATATAACTAAACGGCTTATTTTAAACCACATTGAATAGAATAATTGTTTGTGAGTCACTTTTTATTTACATTATATCTTAGAACATATACGAGTATGTGGGTTGCATATATTATAATCGCAACATTCCAATAACAAATTCGTATGGTTCTCGCAGAGAGGGCGAAAACTATATCTTGGGGTAGCTAATTAGTTTAGTCGCAGGATAGGAAAATAAATATCACCGTTTTCTTTAGAACAGTCGCTTTACGAAGTCCAGAAATAAGGGTAAATTAAGGATAATGGAGTAAAAGAAATGTCAGGAGTTAACAAAAGGAAAAATGGTTGTAAATAATAAACTTGTGTTAGAAATTTACAAGAAAATTTTATTTAACAACATGTGTTAAAATTCGGTTTCTATTGAAAAAGTTTCATACCGGGGTTATGATTTCATCGCAATTAAACCCTACTTTTTTATTTTAGAAATGATTTTGGTAAAACTGAACGATTATTTTATTGAATTTCACTGAGAATTTCAACATAGCTTCGTTCACGGTTATTTGTAAAATGACAGCATGTGTTAGTTAGATGAACTAAAATATTTTATTTGTTACTAAAAGATAAACGTCATTTATTCGAACTGTCATTTGACTTTAAAAAGTCATTTTAACTGGCTAGTTGTGTTAAACTGACAGCAGACCATATAACCTTCCGCAATTGCACAGAATTTCCTTCCTCCTTATGAAATCTACAAATTAATGTCAAGTTAAAAATATCATATTTTTGAACCGAAAAACAAACCTGCGAACTTCACCATTTTCTGTAATCTCAAGGATCCCTATTCTTGAATAAAGTGGAATTATTTTCTCATGAGAAAGATGAAAATTTTCTTGAAAATACAAAGTTGGTATTTTTGAAAATTTCCCATGTGCTATTCCTTCAAAGCTGCGAGAATAAGATTAGAAGGGAAATCTGCAAGAATAGCAACTTCATGTTTTCAAGAGAATTTTCGTCTTTCTCATGAGAAAATAATTTCCCAAAATTCAAGAATAGAGACCCATGCAGCTTTTTAACATGGACCATTTCGCCTACACTACACCAAAAGAACGTCTTCCGTTACACCAGTTATTGTTTTTCTGCCAATTTTTAAATTCTTTATATTCTTGTTCATATCTTGAATTTGATCATTTTAATTTTATTAAAATTTTATTTACTTGTTTACAATTTAGTAACAAATAAAGACACGCCAGGTAACTGGCTCAAGGAGATAACTAACGAGTCAGTCTCCAGCAAAAACTATTTCAACTTACTTGTAATGTAAAATACTATTACAAATTATCAACCGTTTTTTCTTAACAACTTCTAAATTTTATTATTATTTTCGACATCGGTTCTATTGTTTGTGAATTCAAATCAATGAGGAAAATGAAAATGTTTTCTTTAACCTTCAAGTACAGGAGCTGGCAGGTATGTCATATGTTCAAAACAAAATACAAATGATGTAAAATCTAATTATGTTTATTTTTATTGCACTGTTTACAGGTATATGTTTACCGTTTTTAGTTCTAAGTGTAATCTTTAAGTTTTCGGGCACCATGTTTCACTTTCAATGCTATGTATAACACATACAGGTCTGTTACAATTTTTACAAAAAATTTTTCACTTGTTTTGCAAAGAAAACTTCTATTCGAATTTTTTTTTGTATTTAGAGTTTTTGGACTTATCGATGTTTGTTCATTGTTGCCATCTACGGCGGAATTTACTGCACTTTTTATCGACGCGTGGTGTGGGTTTATATTTTTCTGTCATTCCCGTACATTTCTCTCAGCAAATTCTTTGCACAATGCTTTCAAGAATTCCTTTCTCCTGCTACGAGAATTTTTTTTCCAATCCGGAAAATTTTTTATGTATATATACATCAATTCCATAAAAAGACGAAATCTTGTGGCGCCGACGCAGGAATAGTCACGTGTCCTTTTGTCGCCCGCATCAATAGCCCCGTTCGTTTTATTGTAATGCATAATTATCTCGGATTTATATATTGTGGATTTATCTGTTACTTTATTGCCTTGATATTGAGTCGATAAAAGTACAACCGATTTTTTAATTTTCGGTACGTATGATACTAAAGTCATATTTGCCGAAAATCCAAACAAACTTCTGTATTTCTGTCTTCTAGCATTGGACATGAATTCTTTACGAATTCCACATTTATTCGCTCTCAAAGTGACACATTTTTATTTAGAAGTTCCTTGGACAAATTTATGGAAGTAAAAAGGTAATTCATAATAACACCTCATCCTGAACCATAGTAGGGTAAAACTAAATCTAGTACTATACTTGTTGACCTTGGCTTACTTCTCTCTTATTAACAATTATCTCAGTAAACATTTGTAGGTTTAGAATGTACGCAGTAGCTGCGTCAGCACATATCCATATTTTCAAACCAGGTTTTGTTTTCATATCAACCCTGAAAGGGCACTTCCACGAAATGTGGCCAAACATTCGCCTACGGTAAGATGAGAACCAGTTGAGTACTTTCGTTTACAGGTTTCTAAAAATTGGTCAAATATGGAACAGAGTTTATCTGTGCTCTAGTAATTCGATCTTTAAATATTATAGATTTAAAGATAAACTGAAATCTGTCCCGAGACATGATTGCCATGCCGAAATAATTCTTCTTTTGACCACATTTCTCGAATTTGCATCCTTCTAGAGCGATTTCTGCCTTATAATATAATAATATAAGTATTCCCAAAAACTCCTTCAATTCATTGAGAGAAATTTGTTTCATTTCTGTTTATTATTGAGTTTTATTGAACATATTTGTAAAATGAAGTCTGTCTGGCAACATTTCTGTAGTAATGAATAAAAAGAAAGCTTCACTAGAACTAGTAATGTTTTTTGCTTTATTTTGCAACCCCTGATTTTAGGGTGTTGATAATTCTGCGCTTAGTTGCAAAAGGTGCCTTGGATGTCCACGAAATTCCAGCTTTTGATGAATTAAGTATTTTCATATTTTCATCAACTTCTTCATTTCTTTCTTCTACCTCTGAAACATCTTCTATGCCTAATTCATCTTCTGCATCATTATCATCTTTATGAAAATTACTGTCCGATTCATTGTCTAATATATTTGACATTTATATGATTTTTCTAATGCACGTAAAAAAACAAATTAGGAATTCAGGAACTAAACAATGGATTTGTTTACACCGTATACTTATTAGTTTGGAGTACCGAAGTACCAGTACATGCGCAGTATCAAACTTGTTAAACAAGATTGACAATAAACCTTTCACATGCCAAATTGAACAAAATAGTAAAACTTTCTTTATTAACCAGGTAATACCACAAGAATTACTAGAAGTATCGTTTAAATTTGGTATTTTTCTTAATCAACTTAAAACTAACCAACACCAAAAACTGCACCAAAAACTTTACTCGGACACGTGTTTCAACAGTTAAGTTGTCATCATCAGCGATACCGATACTAAAATTAAAAACAACGGAAAGCTTATATATACTATCTGCTTATCACGCATCGTTAAACTTAATTGATTCTTAGATAAGCTTAAATAATTTCGAAAATCCTAATGGACCGTTATCATCATAATTCATAAGCAAATTTCTGTTTTTAAATATTTCTAAACTTTCATTAGAACCAAGTTCGTTTTTATTATCTACCCTCTTAATTAATTCAATGTCGCCTACTCTATGGCCATTTTCAAGCATATGCATGGCAACACTGGACCTATCTGTGCGATTTAGACGCTGCAGTTGGTGTTCCTTTCCTTTGAACTTAAAACTGCCTTAATCACTCCCATATTCAAAAATGAAGATAAAAATGAACTGCAAAATTATAGAACAATAAGTTTTTTAAACAGTTTCTCCCAAATATTTGAAATTGTCATGGTTAAAAGGTTACTTAACTTCTTTTATAAATGTAATCTGTTTAAAGATTTTCAGCACGGTTATCTTAGAGGAAAATCTACACAAACAGCAATTTATTCAAAAAATAATCAAGTTCTTGGAAGAGAAGCAATTTGCAGTTGGGTTATTTAGCCCACAGTCACACTGGAACCACCGTCTGTTACCATCTATTACTAACAACACCGATCTAATGTGTCTTGGACCTCCCGTAGAAATATATTTCAAAATGTATAATACTGAAAACATAGTCCAATACCATGTCTAACCGTTTACAAGTTTCGCTTATCTGGCTTTCATGTTTCATGAAATATTAATTTTTCAGTAGATTCAAATTTTCGTTGCTAAGGCCTAAAATTATTTTTTTATTAATAATGGTGAGAGATAGGTACGCCAAACCTAGTAGTAGAAGACGTAAAATTTTATGCGGAAACCTAAAATATTATAAAAATTGGGGCATTGTATTTAAAATAACAAAGTTGGTATTCACTTCCGGTATAGCCGGAAGTGACACTGCTAACAAAATATTTTCAGTAAATAGACCATGTCCATTTGTATAAACTTACAAGTTTTTAGCTGAATCGGTTTTTTCGTTTTTATTATTCGCCTAACATGCTATCGTCGAGACACACTCTGTATATATGAATGTTCATTATATATTTTTAAAAACAAAGAAACATTCACAAAACAGATCACAAATAATACATCCAACAAAAGAACCTGACAAATAAATTATCTAATTGACATACTAAGTATAACCAAAAAACATCCAGTATATGCTACCATAAAATTATATAATAAATTGCCACATGACATTAACAATACATCTCAGCACACTTCGTTCAAACGTAAAATCAAGCATCTTTTAATAGAATTAGAGCTGTATACTATAAGCAACTATTTATTAATGTAAGTAGTACCTACTTTAAGCTTATATTGTAGCTGTATGACATATTTTCATTTAATGTTTTGTTTCACTTTTGTAAAAGTAGAACTTAATTGAAATTGAAATAAAATTATTATTATTGTTATTGTTAAAGGAGTGGGGTATTAGTTTGATCCTGTTTACACCATCTCAATTTGATCCCATTTGTATTTAACCTCAGTTTTAATTTTTAATTTTAATTTTTTTAATTTTTCAATTTTAATAAATTATTTATATTACCTTTTTAAATTAAATAAAATTAATCTCGTACTTCCACGAAGCCACATATATGATCAACAAGAGAAATTTAACCTTACTTTTCTTTCCCGCTAACATTTAATTCTATCCTATGTGTTTCCAGCGTATACTAATTCGAAGGTTGGAACCGAATTGGTTGGGTACTATGGATCAGACGTACCGAACTAATTTAGTCCTTGTGTGTTTACACCGAAAATACAAAACGATTAGTTCAAATAAAGTTCGCATATAGTCCTTGGTTCGAGTACTAAACTGTCGGTGTAAGCAAGGTAACCGAATAGTAATTTATCATTTGGAAACGAGTGGATTATACAATAAGCTCATTGACGAAATCTAGTATGATTTTATTTATATTTGTAAAAAATAACAGTCAGCGGTAATTTAAGACGTCGTTACCGAACCGGGGTATATCACCAACCCCGCCCAAACAATTTTAAATAGAGTGTTTATAATACAATCAAATTTTACGCTCAAACGATATTCCTTTTTCTAACATTATAAATGAGGATTACAATAAGCATACTTATTAAGCAGTAAGTAATCGTGTCACGATACACGGCCAATTTAAGGTTAAATCGTTTCTTTTTCCTTTTGTATCTGAACCCTGAAGATGAACACTTTGATTCACCTGCGTTAACTTTACACTTTATGTGAAACCAATAACAATCATCTCTACATCTGCCAATTTATGACTTTATGACAAAAGGAAGAAGAAAAACTTTTTATGGTTTTACCTTAAAATGTAACCTTTAATCGACGGTGTCTGGTGACACAGTATTGGCACAATGATATTACAAGGTGTCTAACCAGGAATGGTTCCAGTTGAGTTGACAACTTGGTCAAGGAACATTTCTATGAAGTTTGGACCATTCCTGGTTGGATACCCTGTATATTCACAAAAGGTGGAAATTATTACTAGACGTGCATTTATCCTATAAATTTCCCCCCTAGCATAATTATGACGCCGCGCGTCCTCTACAAGAAATGTTTGTAAGGTTAGTTACTCCCGAGAAAAGTAATATTAAATATATGACAGGAAAACATGGAGAACTAAAGAAATGATACTCCTGAGAAAGTGGACTCCGTGTTACCGCAAGTAAGGTAAGACCTCACGAAGAACCTAACACTCTTAAGCGGTTAAATTACCTAAAACTAAGAAGAATGAAAGGCCAAAGAAAAAAAGAAAAGGCCGCTTCAGGATTAAGTAATCCTGAAAACTTGTGAAACCCTAACCCCACAAAAATTAAATACTCACCTCTGACTAAAAGAGGAAAGGACACAGAAGCTAACAACTCATCAGAAACCAACTCCAACTTATGGTCAAATACAATCTCCCCATTGTGGCTTTTACCTAAAGAAAAAAAACCACCTCAACAATGGATCGAATGAAAATAGAAACACAACAAAAAATAATAAGCAGATCTGACTTTTAGTTTTTTGTCTGACTTTTGCTTACTGGGGTTGTAGATCAAAAGAAAAAGAATCTGACCAAAAGTCTCCAATAGTCGTGTGAGCAGCCAGAAATCACAAGAACTACAACCCCAGTAAATAAACAAATGACATAAAATTAGAAAAAGAGAGAGAGAACAAAGCAAGGAAAACAAATCGAAGAGTAAGAAATTTAGTAAACTGCCAAGGATTAAGTAATCCTGAAAACATGTGAAACTCCAGCCCCACAAAAATTAAATACTCCGTAAGTTGTAAGAAATTGAATGTTTGGCACATTTGCTGTCCGTCTGTGTTGTGCTCGATTCAGACAACTCTTCTCTCTCTCTTAAACTGTTTTCACAAGCTTCTTTCCTTCCTGCGGTTCCATTCGAGTGTAAAAGAAAATGTTCCTTTTACATCTCTTTTAATATTTCAGACTCTTGGCTATCTTTCTGGAAAATTATGCTGATGTGTTGTTGCGGCGTCTGTGGCGAACTAGCTCAAGTCTAGCTCGTTCGGTGGCGATGGGTGATTTCTTTTGATTGACGTTAGGGTAGCACAATCCTGTGTTTGTGACTACAGTCTACTTCGCTACTTTGGATTCAGTCATTCTTTCTTTTGAACTCTTTTTCAAGGTCTTTGTACAAGAACAAGTTTGCGACGTGAGCTCAGGACGCACCTAAGGTGACACTCAGACTCGTGTTACCTTAGCGACACAAATCCGTAACCGCTTTTTATTTCTTGCCAAAGGTTGGGAATAATCATGTGAGTGCAATTAAATTCAAAGTAGCCAGTAATTCCAAGAACTACAACCCCAGTAATCAAAAACAGACAGAAAATCAGGAAGATAGAGAACAAAGCAAAGAAAACAAATCGAAAAGTAAGAAATTTAGTAAATTGCCAAAGATTAAGTAATTCTGAAAACTTGTGTAACCCCTACCCCACCAAAGTTAAATTATTTCTGCATTTGTTTGAGAGATTGTTTTAAACATTGCAAGTTTAAATTGTGAGAACACTAAACCTAACGAAAAAACCAAAACAATTCTGCATTTCAGCTATTTTCAAACTATTGAACCACTTATTCTACATTTAAGTGTTTCAAGAGGGACTACAGTACGTAATCTTTCGATTTCTTTAAACTGGGCGTCAATTTATTATACAGCAAGATATTTTCACTTTATTTTCTAAAATACAAAATTTGTTGACTTTAAGCGAAATGGGATTAAAAACTTATTGGAAATGTTACGTACTCACCTAATTTGTTTTTTAAATGTTTTTCTACACAAGATTGGAAATTGAAAAGAAATAAATGACTACCATTTTCGTAAGCGTTTGGTCTTAAATGAAAAATAAAATCTAAATTTTATTCTAAAATCGATTTAAAATTATAAAAAGACGAATAGGATGAAGATAACAAATGATCGTTTAAAAAGTAGTTGAAAATGTCAAATGTATATAAATCAGCACTATTAAAAGAGATTTGCTAATGGTTGTGCGGTTCATTGCATAGTTGTATGAGCGTCATTTTGCTAATCGATTTCATCTATTTCACACCAGGACGTTTCTATAGTTTATTTTTAATTTATTTTATTTTTTTACTTTTTATTATTTTGTAAAATATATATTGAGAAATAATGTTATTGGATTTGAATAAAACCTGAAGAGTATGTAATTAACTTACTTATTGAAAATTGTATAGACCTCTCTTCTAAAATACTAAACGTTCTTTCCTATAGTGATTAGCGTAAGTTTACGATAGGTTTTTTCAAGTGATTGATAATTGCCATTAGTATTCACTTGATAAAGCTACGTGCCGTGTTGGGAAACGTCGTGAATTCTTTTTAATTGAAACGTGAAAAAGTCATGTGTGAATTGATAAAAATATTAAACGATATCTGCTATTGAAATTAAAATTGAAAATGTGCATTATTATTATTATTATTATTATTATCCATAATATATTTTTTCCTTGTATTGGAATATGGTGTGGTTCAATAATAATATAATCTCTTTAATAACAAGTTATTTTCTCCAATTTTTAATTTAATTTAAAAAACATATAAAGGTACTTAACAAACTCATATTTTTGTCAAAACTCGTATACGACTGACAAAATTTAATACCTGATAGTTATATTCAGATTTTAGAACATACAGAACTTTTAATAAAGAATAACATTTTTTCGTTAAATTTATCATAAAAAAGTTTCCCATATGTTGTCAATTTAAGTAGACACATTGTATTTAACCACAAATTTGCATCGTTCTTATCAAACAAAAAAACAGTGATGTCCTTTGCATAAACGGCAAAGTTATTAAATAAATAATGAAAGCACGATGCAAATCACTGTGAGACTAATTACGCTAATACCACCAACAACGCTAATGGAGGATCCCCGACTTACAAACACGTAATAAAATTTTAAGCGATTTCTGACCTAAAAAATTCGATTCAACAAAATGATTCACATACCGCAATTGCAGAATAATTTTTCCTTATTCTTAACAGTGGACTACTAGTAAATTAATTCAGTAATGGTATCCCAATTAATTCTTGCGCCTTCTGTCGGAATTTGGCTTGGAAGATGGATTATCAATTTACAATCATGCATGTAAAAATAATGGTAAAGTGATGACAGCTCTTATCAGAAAATTCAGTGAGCATCAATGTTAACAATAATTATACTAAATCTAAGTGATAGTAATACAATGACTAAAGTAACAAAAATAGCATGTTAGTTTGTCAAAATAGAAAGTTTGTTATTTTATCATAGTGACGTTGAACCAGACCTGCATAAGTAAGCATTTTAAGAAAAAAAGTAAATTTTGACCGTAGGTTCAGTAGAAGTTCCTGGAAACAACTAAAGAGATCATTTAAAAAACTTGTCCTTTTTAGGGACCCTTTGGGGTTGGAGGTTCTGGTTTAAAAATTTAAACTTTTTCGTAGAACTGGCCGACGTTTCGCCTCTCAACCGGAAGCTTTTTCAAGACTGAACTTTTTATGTGTATGAAGTTACGAGTATTTTTTAAATATATAAAAATATACGTACAAAAAAGGATTATAAGTAAATACGTCACTTCACAATTTTACAATTGTACAATTAACCATTATTTTAATTAAATTATTCTAAGAACTACTAAGATATGTAACTTCCAACTAGTAAACAACAGTAAACAAACTAGCAAAAATTGAAATTGTTTTTTTAAATTATATAAAACTTTTACATTAAATCTTTAATATTACAAAAAAAAAAATTTTTATAAATTTTTTTAAAAACACTCTCCTTTGTTCAATAAAAGTTGATAATCACAAAATACATTTAACATCCATAAATAAATAGATAGACATCACATTAATTAAAAATAACGTATTATAAAAATAGTACATGCCTCTGTAAATTACACTTCAAAACGAACAGAACCAACGATATAGAATGAATGAATGCGGCGAATTTGACTGATAAAGGTCGTTATTAGAAAATATTTGCGACAAAGATAGTGCAACTATAAGTTAAAATCAATAAATTTTTCTTAAAATATTATTAAAATATGCGTGTATTAAATGAATCAAGTAATGGGGTTTTTATTTTATTTTCTTTACTATATTGCTGTAAATGACGCTAAGATTGTTAGTGTCTGTATTAAAATTTACATTGTTAGGGTGCTTCTATATAGCAATCGTTTTTGATATGAGTCTTTTTTTAAAATATTGTATTTAGTATAATTGTAAACGTAGATGCTCACTGGATTTTTGATAAGAGCTGTCATCACTTTACCATTATTTTTACATGCATGGTTGTAGATTGATGATCCATCTTTCAAGCCAAATTCCGGAAGAAGGCGCAAGAATTAATTGGGATACCATTACTGAATTAATTTACTAGTAGTCCACCGTTAAGAATAAGGAAAATTTATTGTGCAATTGCGGTATGTGAATCATTTTGTTGAATCGAATTTTTCAGGTAAGAAATCACTAAACTTAAATATTTTATTACGCGTTTGTAAGTCGGGGATCCTCGATAAGCGTTGTTTGTTGATATTATCGTAATTAGTCTCATAGTGATTTACATCGTGCTTTCATTATTTATTTAATAACTTTGCCGTTTATTCAAAGGAGATCACTGTCTTTTTGTTTGATAAGAGCGATGCTTTGTGGTTAAATAGAGTGTGTTTACTTAAATTGACAACATATAGGAAACTTTTTTATTATTAATATTACGAAAAAATGTTATTCTTTATTAAAAGTTCTGTATGTTCTAAAATCTGAATTATAACCATCAGGTATTAAATTTTGTCAGTCGTATACGAGTTTTGACAAAAGTTATGAGTTTGGTACATGAGTGAAGTACCTTTATATGCAACAATATAGAAAACTGTAATTATAAAAAGTTGTTCAGAATAAAAAAACTACGTTTTTAGTATGCATACATTGTTCTATTTCAATTTTTTTTACAAATTTTACTTAAATTATCGATACCGCACGTTTATGTTATTTATTTATTACAATCATGATAGCTTTTCCGTTCCGTTTCGAAAGTGTTAAGCAAATTTATTTATAAAATGTAATTAATATACTATTAAAGTAAAAATACGTCAACGAAATGATTCAACATATCCACCTTCTGTGTCAATACAATTATATTTGCATAGTTTTTACCTCTGATCAACTCTTTTCAAAAACCAATTTTGATATTGTCAAATATTTACTTATCCCTAATTCTTGATGAAGACATCGAGTTGAAATGTGGGGATTGACTTGGATATAAGCAAGAATGTTAATAACATTATCATCTGTTACAATAGGCTTACGTCGAGGATTTTGATGTTTTCCGGTTGGAAAAGAACCATGTCTTAGCTTTTGTTCTACATAAGCAAAAGTATTTTTACCTGGAGTTGTTCGCTCGGGGAAACGATTTCTGTATAAATATCTAGCACATCTGCTGTTTCTTCCACATTCTTCATAAATGATCAGCATATCAACATACTCGTCGTAAGTGAAACTTAAAGGCATGATAAGTTTTAAGTCATTAAACTTTTAACAACAATAATACAGTAAACGATTGTTCACTAACACTGACTGCTTTTGACAACTACAATAGCTGTTGCTAGGATACGTTTTTTGTTTCTAAGCTCTCTTAGTTTTTCAAATAAAAAACCTACATAAAAATTTGTTTATCGTTTCTAAGTAGGTACTTACCTACAAAAAAATAAAAATAAAGGTATGGCTGAATTAGGATAGGAGGGACCTTTACAGCAGTGAAAAAATATACAGGGTGTGTCAATAAAAGTTCAAAAATGATACCACGTGATCTGAAATATGACGTTGTAACAACGTTGCTGCTTGCTTAAAATGCGCAATACTAACTACGGTTTATAACTGCCAAATTTCAATATCGTACTCCAAATAGTTTTTGTGATATATACTAGTCAACACCTTGTGGGCCACCCTGTAGATGTAAGTTTATTTAACTATTCTAAAATTTAAAACAATCAATCAATCAACAAAAATGTGATATTGGTTTCCTCAGATGCTGAGCCTTCAGTGAAGGAGGTGCGGTAGTGAAAAGGGCATTAAAAACCCATGTTAGTTATTCTTGCCAGCGTTTCGACCGATTGACCCGGTCTTTATCAAGGCATTCAAACAATTAGGGAAATTAAAATGTACTGCTATCCTCAAGCTTTTTGATTCCAGATCTTTGTTCAACATCTATTAAATGCCCATGCGATTCTACAAACGTCAATCATTAAAAGTTAAAACGTGTACAACGTTACAAAGTTTTTTTAACTTCTGAAGCTTTCTGATAAGTAAAATAAATTAGTATTTTTCTTGTTTTCATTTTCATTGTTAATTTTAAACTAGTTATAGTCTTCTACTGAAGATGAGAGGATAACAGTCGAAATGCTGGTATCCAGAATACAAAATAAAGTTGTGGTAGAAAAATACTTACCTATTTTATTTTTTTCTATTTTTTTTTGTTCGGGGACGAACAGCATCTATTACACATATTTGCGGAATTGAGACTCATTAGTGTAGGGTAGTTCGAACACAAGTCTAGTTCAAATTGCTGTCGATAAATTACGAAATTAATTTTATTAACAGGAAGGGGCTCACACGTCTGGGGCTTGAAAACCCTTAGTTTCATTACCTTTACGACAACACAGTGCACCCGTACATCAAAATCAGAGGTACGCATTAGGTATGCCAGCCAACAAAAATAAAGCCCATGACAAGCGTTTTAAATGTTTGTGTTTGGCCATCATCACCCCGTGGGTGGCTAAATGAATTGTGTAACAATAGAAAACAATATTAAGGGTTAGGAATATTTATTTATATTTTTCATTTGCATTTTCCATAATTATTTTGATCTTGTTTAAAGTGGGTCAACGGTTATTTTTAGAATTTGGTTTGGTTTCTATTAATTCATTGAATTAGAAAAAGGCTTTAAGATAAAAATAATTTACCTACAAACAATGTTTTGCGTTATAGAAATATTCAAACTCTATATTTTTTTACAAAATATATCTAGGGAGTAGGCTTTATTTTTGTCGCCCAGCGTACCAACTGATAGCCAAAGTACATGCGCTTAACTCAAATTGAAATCGGCCTGTGCCTTGCTTTACAAGCGTAAAAGTTTGTACAATAGATCCAAAATACGTGCACAAGAAGCAGAAATATTGCATGATGGCGGTTGCGATTCGAAATTTTGAAATTTAGAAAATTCCAACAATTACCAAACTGTGTTATTCTAGCGAAATGGATTTTGTGTTTGCTGATGTCTATGCAGTTCAGATAAAATTGGAAAATTAAATTTTTACGTTTATATCGTTGATTGAAAAATTTGGGAACGTATAGGAATAAAGTGTACCAAAAAATTTACCCGACTAGTAGATACGCCTACTGTCGATTTAACTCTTCTCTTTTTATTATTTGTACAACTGACGTATACACACGTAGTCATTGTCACAGAAATCACACTTCGAAACACAAACTTCAACAACAATCACGAATCAACTAAACAACTCGACGGTAAGCCATCTACATGTCGGGACAATTTTTGGTACATTTGAATCAGGTTAGTTGGGTTTCTTTTCAAATTTATCAATCAACGTTTATATATTAATGTGTAACAAGGGGCAGACGATATCAATTTAGCAGCGAATTTAAAATTTCAAAACCAGTCGCATAGCGGAACAAATTAGTGCGCAAAGACTCTTCTGTTACGTTCGTTTTCATTTTAAACCATTTTAATATGTAGGCATATTTTTGCATAGAAATTTATTCAAAAAGCAATATATTATTATTATTAGTATTATCTACGTGATCTTGAAAACGGCGCTAAAAAAATTAAATCGGAAGTAATTGTAAATTAAATTTTCTATTACTTTTACTCGAAACATAAAGTGGTTTTATAAAAAAATGTATTTCTTAATTATCGCACTATTATTCAGCTACTTAATTGTTTATTAAACAAAATTACGAAGCAACATACACATTTACCGCATTTCTGAGAAAATATTAGCTTTAGTGAAATTTAGGCAGTTTACCTAACGATTATGATGTTGTAACGTACACTCCTTAGAGAGCATAAACTAATAAAACTACGATTACGCTTGTTTGAAGAATTCATACAAGAGAAAGCACAGAGATGGAAGTTTCACAATACGTATCACTATTTGTTTATATAAAGTTTTTCGCGTATTTAATGCTGTGGTCTCTCGAGTCCGTAAAAGTGAAAACAGTTTCAACTAGTCAGCATTTGCCATAAAACCTAATCTTTTAAAGGCGCCCTTTCAGCCAATAATATTTTCTTTTTATTATTCTTAATTTTTGCATTTATATTTGAGAAGTGGGCTCGATTCCCAAGCGACTCATTAGTAACTGGAAATGTTCTTTTAACAAAATCTTAATTTTTAAGTTTTTAATGCTTTTGAAACACAATATTGTATGTAGTAGTTGTACAATTTGAAATTTTGTAATAATATGGAAAATGCTAAATTTTTTAATTGGAAATAATACTTCACCCCTGCTTTATCATAACCTCCTACAGCTTTTAAATGTATCGATTTAAAGGTAAATGATATTTTAAATACAGTTTAAGTTTATGATTGTTGGAATTTTTTTGAACCTCAGATTAAATCAAATTGTTGGGTGCTACAATGTTTTATAAGAACACCATAGAAAATTTATAAATAAATTCCAATTGCGATTGCCTTGCGATTGTGTATGTCATTTTGTAAGGGAACGAAATCATAATTCATAACATAATGCTTTCAACCCGAAAACATAGTCACTGCGATCAGATTTACTTTAACAGAATCAGGTTAAATTTTCCATTTTATTTATGTAGGTATTTCTTATTGTTCCCTTAGCACTAAACAATCAAAAAATTAATAGATATCAAGATGTCGAATCCGAATAACATCAATGGCTATCCGTGGCATGTACATGAATTGAAATTTTAGCGTAATATTATAACAGTATCTTTGCACACTTCTGAGAGAAGGGTTTCCAATTTTTTTAAGTATTGAGACTTACCGAAATGAGATGTAACACAATCGGACAAATTCTTACCTAATAATTGGTCGACTCTCATATCGAATAGATGTTGTTGAATGTCATTACATTTTAATTTCTTGGCCAGAATGTAAAAAAAACACGTCGATAAATAAATAATTTTAAAACACACATAATTAGGGAACAAAATTTATTATATAATAAAAAGTTAAAAAGTTCAATTATAAATGAATAGTAAATTGTTTTCATGGAAGCAAACACGTGAATTGTAAAACTAATTATTATTTAAAGCATAAATTTTAAACAAGAATTGGATCCATTCCTTTACAAGTAGGTACACCTTAAATTTTAATTGAATTCTTTTTAAGTAGTTAAACAAAGGTTACACGCATTCACGTTATTTAAAGAAAACTCTAAACAATTTAAGCAAATAAGGTGCTTACAATATTAATATTTCAACGTAGACAAAAAGGATCTCACTGATTGTACCGTCTTGTATTTCAGCGGTATGTCCTCAAAATCTTGCATGAGCGATATAAGGAAAAGTAGCAACAGTTTTATTTCTGTCACAATGGACGATACGGAATGTAGTTAAATCGCAGAAGGCAAGACGGTAATATAAAAACCCAAGATAAAGGTAAACGATAAAGATAAAAGACGGGAAAGATGAAAGACCGTAGAGCATAATTACACAATTATGTAAGGAAAATATTCACAAAAATGAGCTTATCAAAATAAATTTTGAATTTTTTAATGAAGATAAATACACCAACGACGCATCCCGTTCACAGTGAGAATCAGTAATATGGCGTGTTTCGGGGTTCACAACAGGGACTTCGTGCGGCAAAGACCCTTGCGCTTGCGCAACTAGACAAAATTGAATATTATGCATTCCATAGATACAAATAAATACAGAAAACATATACGAGATTAATTAAAAATAAATACATACAGTTTCTACTACAAAATATGTACAGCAAAATAGTTTAATGGGAGAATTAATAATTTAACACGAGTTCCGTTGTTGTAAGATCTTTAGTGTTTGCGTTGAAACGAACAGCTGCAGAAGAAAAAAATACATAAAGGGAACTCTTGAGTGTGTCTGTGTCCTAACCATTTTTTTTTCTACGGAAAGTTGTGGAAAATTTCGTTATTTGGTCAAAATGTTTACCTATAGAAACAATGTTTTTAAAGATAGATTGACGAGATAACAATTTATAGACATTTTAAATGATGTCGAATCATAAAAAGGTATAAAGAAGCCCGGAAAATTAAGAAAACACGAGTAATTGACGAAAAGTAAAAATACAAGTTCATATGACGTCAGAACACGTCTCAAATCTACTGAGTTTTTAATTAAGAATAATTCTTAAACTTTACAGCGAAAGACCGTAAACACTTTTTCTTTAGAATTTTACAAACTTTCCTTTGATGATAACGTTTTTAATAACTTTTAAAAATTAATTTTGAAGCTTCGTTCGAGTGTGCTTTGAAATCAAAGGCATAAACAAATCTTTGATGACCTCATAAATATAGGTAACGAAAATTTTTAGGAGGATTCGAAAGTAACCAGCGTGGAAGGCATGTCGTAGCTTATGTTGAAAATTATAAATTGTAAACGATAATTAATTCGAAGTGCGACGTAATTACAATTATATACATTTAGGTTAAAATCGTTGACGTTAGTAAAATTAAAATTAACAATCGTTAAGTATTAAAATCGTAATAGAAGTTGGAATGGTATTAGGAGAGACTTTAATTTTACGGGTATTTATTAAAGATATTTAGTTTATAACTTTTATAGTTTTTAGTCGCCTAATGTACGAATGGCCTTATGTTTTAATTTTAATAAATACAAGGTATTTGTTGTAAAAGGTGTATACATGATGGATCATGCTCTCATGTATTAATTATCGGAATGTTATTATAAATTAAACATTAATTTTTTTCATGTATTTGTGTATTTCTTTTGTCTCATGTAAGGGACACAGAGTTAAAACGAGTAGTGAATTGTAATTGTCATTTCGGAAAACAGTTTAGAATTATGAGTTGCAGATGCTTATCATCCAATACGTGAATTTTAAGCAATTTAATTTTTAATTTATAAAGATTTTAATAAGTTTTTTAAATAAATTGTATCGCATACACACATTCAAAATTCGAGTCGCCCTAAATTCGTATATAAGTATAATAAAAATTATTTATTGACTCTGAGATAAAGTTTTATTTTACAAAATTGAACAATTTATATTTAAAAAAATATCATAAAATAAAATAATCGTCACATAAATTTATATGTAGGGCTTTGTCTTACATTATTCAATAAATAAATTACAAATACATAACACTATTTACAAATTGAACGTATATAGGTACACAATGTACAGACGGCGTGGTCCAAAGGTTGGAGCCGCTTGTTCAAGCTGGAATCGCCACAATATAAAATCAAAAACTACTACACTTCATAATTAAGGACTAATTAGATAAATGCTTTATGGTCAAATTAAGCGATCTATGTTTTCTTGGTAAAATGTGTGGAAATACAAGCTTCAGATCAAGCTTTAACCGCCACGCCTAAAATGTATTATTTTTGAAAATTGTTTCTGCAAGAATAATTACATGCTAATTAAATCCTTATTGTCGAATTAACCGCTCGATGTTTTGTTGGTAAATTCTGTGGCGGTTCCAGTTTGAGATCAAGGTGTATTTGGATAATCTTTTACTTAAAAATTATAGGCTAATGAAATACTAAGTAGATGCCCTATTGTCAAATTAAGCCTTAACCACACATTTTACCAAAAAACATCTAGCGCTTAATTTGACAATAGGAAATTTAATTAGCATGTAATTAGCTCTTAATCTTGAATAAACAATTTTCTAAACAATATTTCTTTCTTAGTTTAAGGCGTGGCGGTTACAGATATATATCAATGGAGCATTTAAGCATCTTAATTCCTGGTTAGATTAAGCTGCAACGGCAACGCTTAAAAATTAAGAAGGTACGATTAATTTGCCAACTTCCATACGTGCTAATTCGATGCTAATTAAAAACTTCCAAAATACTATTACCTTCTTAGTTTTTAGGTGTGGCGGTTACAGATAGATTTCAAAGTGAAACCGCTACACGTTTTACCAAGAAAACATAGAGCGTTTATTTTAACAATGGAGCATTTAATTAGCATCTTAATTATAAAGTAATTTGGTTTTGCACTGTTGCGGGTCCAGCTTGATATAGGTTTGTTCTGGCAGTTTCTGACATCTCTTGGGCGGTGTCGGTGGAAGCGGCATAATCATTGATGGTACCGGCGGCTGTTGCCAGAAGGCTCTGAAGGTGTTTCGCCGCTGTCGACGTTGACTGGAAAATTTGAATAATTCGATGTGAATCCAATATGAGTTTATGAGACAACACTTAATTGATGCGGAGAGTTACTTAGAATTAATGTAAATTCGAAATAAGACAAACAAAGTAGCTTATCTCAGAAATCTGTTATTTGTGCAATGCAGTTGTCTGGATTTTATTTCTTAATCTATTTCGGTGACTTCTATGTAGAATATATTTATATAGAATATGCTGCAAATAATGTTTAGTTAGAAACCTTATTTATAATATAGTGCATCGCAAACAAAGAATACTAAAGATCTTGTTGAATTTCTAAGTTTGCGACAAACTCACATTGTACTTGAACAAAGCAACGTGTTTATTGTTTAATACTGCATTTATATAAATCTCAACAAACGGAAAGGTATTGTTACTAATTCTCAACATTGTTGCGTACTGCCTTCAGTTTAGAACTAGTTTAATTGATATTTACATAGTATACGTTTTCTCAAAGTTTCAAAGAACATCTGCATCAACATTTATGTTGAAAATCAATCAGCTTTCGAACTTCGATAAACGACAAAACTAACGACTATGCTCATATTCTGATAAACTTTGACTTTGAAATTGCGTTGTAAAACCGATATCTTTAATGTTCAATTGCGAAATTACATAAATTTTTAGTTTTCTCGGATGTAATAAATTAAAATATATGGAAGAATCCTTTAACTCGTTTGTTAAAAGATACGTTATGTATGTACATCAATCACGTTGAAAGTGGCTTCAAACATGTACCTACATTGCAACGGTGAGCATAAGGGTTGTTAAAACGAATAGGTTTTTTTATTGTAATTCTGGTGTTGTTTGCAGTGCTCAGAATTTAAAAAGACAATATGTATTCCATCGCCCTTTCATATAGATATATAAATTTGTGCTTGAAAGCGAGTTCTTTTCAACAATTACTAAAAGATTCAATAAAGTGTATATCTTTCAACTAAAATATGTACAAATCTTTTCGCGTTTCAATTTTTTTATTTTCTTATGCCGCGATAATGGGGAGTATGTGAACGTTTACATAGTGATTTTGACGGGTTTGTATTTATAATCTGCTAGATTTATGTGTGTGATTGCTAGTGACAATCGCAGTAATTCAATTTATTAATGCTAGCGGCATTGTTGCTAATTGATTTGATGAATCTATAAATGTATGGAAATCAGGTGTATTGAAATCCGTTAGTTTCTATATGGATAACATGGATAACATGTTGTTAAATTCTACAGAAACAAAATCTATAGTTGTACATCTGTGGTTTAACAAAAATACCCATTTACCAACAATTGAATGAAGTTGTGTTTGTTTATCTGAATCAAATCTTGTAATCTATTTTTTCCTCTCTAACAAGAGAAAAGTTGAATTTTTATATGCGAGTTTATTTTCGATAACCATAGAATATTAAACAGTAGAAACCATGTAGAATGTAGATGAAAAAATATGTATACGAGAAAAATACTTTTTTTGATTTCTGAAGAAATGTTATTTAATTTTTTTGGTTTACGCGACATGTCTAGACTTCGGTTATTGATAAACAAAATATATAAAATGGATGCAGTGTCGAAATTCTGGCCTGCACTTACTGGTTAAGAAATCGAAGGCTTTCCCAATGCAGAAGGGGAGAATGAAGAGGGCGCCACCTAGCGGATTGTATATGAGAACTCCAAATACAGACTAGCATCAATATATAATTTTCGTCAAACGACAAGATCTTGGTAACACATAAATTATACGTAAACAATAAATAAGTGGTACATTTATACACGAGTTAGGTTCTTTTAGCGATCCAAAGATACCAAACAATTATTCCTGTAGGAAAGTATCCGATCTGCCGGTAATGATTATAAGCTTCGACGGTATCTACGCCTATGGCGGGGCGTGGTCGCATAATTTATGACTACACACCGATAAATGACCAGAACCAATTGCGACATCCAAATACGTGTCACAGATATTGACCTTTAACCTTACACACAAAGCAAGAAATCGGTAAAACACCAGTATTCGACGACGAATTCAAAATTAAGTAATAGTACAAAGCGCAGTGACATATAACGTGTTTTTTAAAGGATCCTTCAAAATCACATTAAAGAATTAACAAAGCCCAACAAGTTTAAATTCACCTCGGACTACAGGTACAAACGCGGGTGCATATAAAATGATAAAATAACAACATGCAGTTTCGTTTCACTTATCTGATTGCGGTGTTCTCTATCTTTCGCTGTTCCAAAGGTAACTTGGGCAGATTCGTTAATTCCATACAGAAGAAGGATGAGATAGTAGAACTGTATAGCCACAATAGAAAGGAAAACGGTTGGATATGAATGACTCGAACAACTTCAGTCCATATACCGAAGGTCAGCAGGTTATTTTTGAGGAACCCTTGGAGAACAGCTACAGCGGAGGATGCAGGGACCAGTTTTTCGTGGTCCGTCGCCTGAGCGAGTCGCCTTATTAACAGCCAACCATATTCCAAAATCCTTCAGTTTAGCTAGTTATTTAGTTGCCATAAACCATATTCCAGTCGGAGGTTTACACATGCAAACAAAATGGTGGTAAAGAAAAGAATTCACACAAGCAGAAATATAAGAAAAGAATACTCACGACGGGAGAAAGGAATATATAATATATTTTCTCGTGATTCACGAGAATTTTTCCTTGGGTTGATCCCTTAACAGTTAACTATTGTTATAGTTGGATTTCCAAAAAGGGGATGATAAACTTAACACCTTCAACCGTCAACGTTTGATTGAAAAAGGACCGTTTATAGTAACGTTAGCCAAGACACAAACCCAGATGAAGAGAACAGTATTGCCACACCAAATTTTTTTTAAATTCGCAAGCGGAGGTTTTCCACCGCCATGTGTGCAAGCACCGGGGGTTGATTACTCACAAGGAGATTTTCTACTAGTAAAACCTATTTTTATCCTACGAACCGCATATTTCACTTCCGGAGTAGATAAACCAAAAAAAACCGTCACAAAATCGGTAAGTTTACGATAGATGATTGTGTGTCTGTCTGTTTGTTTGAAACCCCAGGATTGAAGATTGATTTACATGACCAAAATTTTACGGTGAGTAACATAGGCCAGGTCCTATTCCTCCTTAACCTTTCTGAGGGGAACTACAAGCAAAAATAGGCCTACATGGGCCTGCCCGACGAATTTTAGCCCGATGAATGTTGATAGAAACGGACTTTTTGCCAACCAAAGTTTTCCAACGGTTTCGGATACAGCTCGAAAAGTTAATATAGGATCTTATTGATGAATATCACGTTGAATATTAAGAACACCCTCAAAAAGGGTGTAAATTTTGGAAAACGTCTTGCATTAGAACCGTAAGAAGTATTTAAATTTTAAAAACACATTCACGATCTTTAATTTTCTTTAAGTCAAAAAAGCGTTTGAAAAACAAAAAAATGATTTTAAACGCATTTTACGACTTTATAGTACGACTTTTTAATTTTGAAATTCCCAAGTAGAGCGCTTAAATGATATATTCGAGTTGTAAGTATTATATTTTATGTTAAACGAAAAATTAAAATGCGATAAGCAAAAAAAAACTGTGAAATACAATCTCAAATGTTACTTGACGGTAATTTTAAATCGCGATAACGGTAAAAATAAAGGTATTGCCAAAAATTAAATAATGTTTGTTAAACATAAAAGAATCATATTAAATTCGTAATTAATTAAATTATCTATATTTATAAAACGAATCCCATTAAGGAAAGTAAAGGGTCCACACTGGTCGCGTGTATTGAATCACCGTCTTTACGAACGCGCGGTCCTCGGTTTGAATCCCGCAAAAGGTTCGTGTTTTTAAAATAAGGGTCTAAAGAATGAAAATTAGTTAAGTGTAATAAAAAAAACTCGGAATAAGTGCATTATTATCACGCTTGCTAATGTTTCCATAATGCCAAACACACTTCGTCAAATGTACGTACTTCATGTTACCGAACACGGTTGTGTACAATTAGTTAAACACAAAAAAGATGAAAAAACCGAAGCCTAAATATTTTTCTTTTTAACATTTTTTTTTTTTTTTATACTTTTTTTTTTTTTTTTTTTTTTTTCTTTTTTTTTTTTTTACCATTTCCAATTTTTATTATAATTTTTTTTTTTTTTTAAAAAAACTTCAATTTTTAACTATACTTCCAAGAGTATTGACGCCAATACATTTTCCGTATCAATGCTTCTAGAAAAATCACAAATTTTGAAATGGTGAAGGACAAAGAGGTGAATATTCCCAAAATGTTACAAGAACATCCACATTTTCTATGTACCCACTGAAGATAGTAAAATCTCTTTGCATGTTGGTCTTTGTGTTAGCAATCTCAATCAAAATTTTATGAAAACACTAGATTTGTTAGAATAAATTCCAATTGGTTTTATTTAAGAAAAGGCGCACGGTGATCATCTCTAAGTGCTGAATTCGATGATTTGTGTTTACTCTTGTCTTATAAGCTAATGACTGCAATCATCTCCAAAGACAATAATCAAGAGGAGTGAGATCTGGTGAGCTTGGTTACGAATATCCGGTTACCAATTCTAAAAATCACCATGACCCATACATCTTGATAACATTACAATTAAAATAAACAGAGGCGCCATTGTGTGTAAAGTTCATGTAAATTAAAATGCATGCAAGTTTTGCTTACTCAACCTAAAACAGAAATTGATGCATAATAGTGATCAACGTCTTCCACTTACCTTTTGACAGAGGGTAAAAGTCCATCCGGGGAAAATAGGGATACATGAGAAATACTAAAAGGAATTAGGAAGTTGACCTCTATATAAAAATTTAAAAAAAACAAAAGAGTAACAATGAAGAAAATTGAATTAAATAAAATGTGATCTCTAAGCTCAATACAAATTGTTGAACAATCTCGAATCGTCTGCTGTAAATTCTCAAGATATTATACAATAGCAAACAAACATCGAGAATCTGCTGTTTCGTCTTTTGGGACTTTTCAGGAGTGAGAGAACTCGTATGTAAGTTTACTATTCTACAAATGCAACTTGTTTTAATGCAAATTAATTTTCAAACATGTTACGATAGCACGAGTCGATACGAGATCTTGCAACACTTATTTGATTTTTATTCCGTTTGCAAGTTAATTGTGACTATACGTCAACACAATACTCTCAAAAACTCTTGTAATTTGAATAAATTGATTCCGCAGCGTGTCCTGTTGGCTCCAACCGATAAACTTTTGATTTACAATTTTATTATTTAGTTCTTCATAACTCAATTCTCACCAACGACACTTATCATCAGACGATAGGTTTTTGTCAATGTTCACAACAAAATTTATAAACATAATCGTAATATTGTTCTTAACTTTGGCGTCGCGATTTTGCGTTATAACCGTCCTTAACTGTACTTTTAAATTTAATTTACATTATAAATACGGTTACAAAATACTATCTTAAAAATCTACAATCAGAGGGCTACGTCCCTCTTAATTTCTTTTACTCAACGAAATTTGCAACGTTTCAAAAAGCAAAGGATCAATCATAAATTGCCTTCTTTATCACACGAGGCGAGTTGAGACTACGATGTCAACGGAAAGCTTGAATTTTTGAGAACCGAAGATAACCACGCAATAAATAGATTGCATTTCAATCATTACCAGCTGAATAAAGAAACTGTAGAACTCAAATAGTCAAAAGGCACGTATTCAAAGGTATAGCTGATAATTAAAAATAATTCTCTTTAAAAAACTATAACACAAGTATAGCGCTAAAGTTATTAATAAATTAGTTATTTATTCTTCAAAATCTAAAGAGATGCTTTCGATTGGTTCAATTAATCTTAGGAGGCTGTGAAAACTAATGTGCACAACAGTCAGAATACGATTCTTAGTAGTCTTTAAAAAACTATAAAACGGGTATAGCGTTTAAAGTCACGAATCTCGAAATCAAAATTTAACAGCAGTCAATCAACAAATTAATATTTTGCAACTTATGAAAACAGAAAACAGCTAATATAAATAACAGCTTATAAATATGCTACGGTTAATTGAAGAAAAGTAAGTTTTGCCGGCAGCCGAAGAGTAGGGCGTGGGTGAGAAAAAGGATCCACCGCTTCTTCAGAACTGTCTTGATTTAATCCGAGGGCGCCATAGTCCTAATGCGTGGATACAAACCTGCTTCCGAACTAAAGAAACAGACGCAACAATCAACCGTAACAAATTAAAGGAGCAATAAATACAATAAAGAGAGAGAGACACAAGTAACCTACAAAACGTTATATTTAATAACACACCATAAAGAAGAAGGAACAGAGCACAATTTAAATATATCCACTTACAACGTAAGTTAATTCTACGAAGCGTATTCGTTCGTACCCATATATATAGTCGTACACAAAAGAAGGAAAAAAAATATAAGATTAATAGCAAGTTAATAATTTATCAGGTAGATCAGGTGAGTATTCCTCCAAGATTATAAATTTTGTGTACAGTTTGCTCTTTTCGAGCCCTTCTAGGTGGAGGTGAATGAAATAACAACTCAATATGTTGTCAACTCAATAATTTATGCGGTACGCCACTGGCGTTATTTAATCTAGACAAGATGGCGACGTAACCACACCCGCACAATACGAAGGTGTATTTAGTGTCCGCAGTTGCAATATTTAGCGTTAAAAAAGTATCGGAGAGTTAGGTGTTTCCCCAAAAAGAGCGCTCTTCCGTGGTCTTACCCTTATACTCTAAAAATCCCCAAGCAATGGTGGGTAAATGAAGCAAGTTCGCGCCTTTACGGTACACATTCGTTTACAGATTGGGCAAGTAAATGCGCCACAACAAGTTAATTAATTATATTGTAGTGAATTAACAAAAAAAATATAAATACGTGAACAAATACGTTTCGAGTTCCAAAGATTTAACTGCACTTAAGGTGCCAAGACAAGTTGTACTTATTTAGGTGTTACGCTTGAGACGTTTTCGGTAGCAGTGTGACGTCCCGGAGATGGTTTGTTTTCAGCGCAGAAGTATAATTAGAAAAATCTGACCTTATGTTGTAGATAGAGGTTTACGATGTTGACACACACAGGAGAAGATACAGATATGTGGTGTCGGTTCCAGCTGCGGCGACCCCTAATTTCGGTAGGATGTCCCGTACTTCAGCAATCTTAACAGCAAACCCCAAGTATGCGACACACGCAGCGACAAGACAATAAAAGGTAGAAAGAGATCCCACGATGAATTTAATCAGCCAGGTAATTGGTTTTGTTTAGGCCAAAAGAACCTTTAAAGCCGAGTAATTTTAATCCCGGAGCAACTCTAATCCCGGAGTAACTCTAATCCCGGAGTAACTCTAATCCCGGAGTAACTCTAATCCCGGAGTAACTCGCCTTATCTGAGTGCAATCGAGCGACCATTAGAAGAAATTAGTACACGCATCCGTCCTAAGATAAACTTCAGAAAATCGAGTAATCAATCCTTTCCCCAGCACTAGAAAATTTGACGGAATTACGATTAAGCACTCAGATGAAGGCAAATTTGAATTTCACGTAACACGACGTGATAGTAGTTGTTACCAGGCGGAAATTGAAGATCAGCCGAAAATGTATTGGCCAATTAGGACAACGCGGAAGTTGAATTCTGGGAATTAAATCCCCAAAAATTTTCGTTAAGGAGCGAACACGGAGAAATGTCGCGTTTACACCTCGACTCCGTGTATTGTGTGTTGCCTAACTCACAGTGACCGTTACAAATATCTCTAACCAAACAACAAAAGAAAAAATAATCTAGTTTAACAAATGTTCAAAGTGCCCCCATTTTTGTTGTATACATAAGCGGCTTCTATTCACAAAACTTCTTTGTTTATCTGGTAGGATTTTGGGTGTTATTTCATCGTATTCTGATTGTTGTCCCATTAGTTTTCACAGCCCCCTAAGATTAATTGTACCAATCGAAAGCATCTCTTTAGATTTTGAATAATAAATAACTAATTTGTTAGTAAGTTTAGCTCTATACTTGTGTTACAGTTTTTTAAAGAGAATTTATGAAAGAATCATTTTAGCGTAAAAAATACTACATGATTCATTAAAAAAATAAAGTTGATATCATTTCCGCTTAAACCGGAAGTCAGCCATTTTGTGCAAAATTTGGAAAATACTCATCTTGTATATTTGTAAAACTTTTTTTAGTAAACTTTTTGTCTATCATGGATAATAAAAGAGTAAATCAAGTGGCTCTGAATTTACAATCAACCTGTGTACACTATACAGGGTGTTCCTAAATATCATGTACAAACGAAAGGAGGTGATTCTTTGGCTTATTTTATGACTAAAATATCATATAAACATAGGTCCACAAACGCTTCCTTAGCGAACTACAAAGTGTTAACATTTCAATTTTTTCAAGTTTTTGTTTATGGCTCCTGCAGTTCTTGAGATATTGAGTTCAAATTTGATACGTAAGTTAGGCTTCAGGGGTTACACCTTCTGACAAGTCAGAGAACCATGAGAATTATACCGTGTGATACTTTTCAGCGGCTATCTCACTTTTTTTACCCTGAACTTTTCTGTGGTGTACCGCTTGTAGATTCTAAAATAAAAAATGAATTTTCTGTCTTGTTTAGAAACTTTTTGGTCTCTTGTAGTTTTTTCTTATCTGCAATCGTTTTCGATAAAAAAATTAAAAAATACCCAACAAAATAAAATTTTTCATAAGTGGTCTAATAGGCTGTGGATTTAAAGTATCACCCGGTATAATTCTCATGGTCCTCTGACTTATCAGAAGATGTAACCCCTGTAGCGTAATTTACATACCAAATTTGAGTTCAATATCTCAAGAACTGCAGGAGCCATAAACAAAAAAAATTAAATTTTAACACCCTGTAGTCCGCTAAGGAAGCGTTTGCGGACCTATGTTTATTTGATATTTTACTCATGAAATAAGCCAAAATCACCTCCTTTCGTTTGTACATGATATTTAGACACCCTGTATATGCACATATATGTACAAACGTAAACAAACACCCAGGGCACTCAACATCACTGACAAGAAACTGCACGAACACAACTCAAGTACACCCACAAGTCACACACTTTCTAGGCAGTCACACCGCATCGTCTATCTCTCTTTTCCGCTTCGACTTCTACTTTTTTTTTAGCGTATTGGCTATAGTTGAGGCTATGATAGACCAACTCTTCTTACTTTGTAACATTATCAAATTCTGTGGGTTAAATGGAACACCAATCCGCTCTTCTGCCGTTGTCCGCACTGACTCCCATCGCTCATAAAGCTAAGGACCGTGTGCTCAGCTTTGTCGATCTCACCACAGTACCAGCACTGGTCACTGTCGAGTAGGTGGTACCTTGACAGGTACTCCGCAAAGATTCCGTGAGAGGAGAGAGCCTGTGTCAGACAATAGTTTACTTCTCTATGCTCTCCCCTTATCCACTCTTGCAGGTCTAGGAGAAGCTTTCTCGTCCATACCGTTTTGCCTTGCACATTTTCCTATCTGCTCTACCACTCTTTCAACATCTGCCCTCCTATTTGTGTTCGTGCATTCGTTCGGTTTTCAAAATTCTTTTCTTCACCATCAGGTCAATGGGAAGAGCATAAGCCAGCACCAGTATTGCCTCTGTCGAAACGGTTCTGTATGCACCACATCCGGATTGCAAGGCGCCGTTGGACTCCTTCCAACATTTTTCTACACTTGGCTATTTCAAGCACCTTTCTCCATATTGGTGCTGCATACAGAATATAGGAGTATATCCCTCTACCTATTAATCTAGTTATCTATCTAGCTATCCATCTAGCTATTCATCTACATATCAATCTAGCTATCTATCAAGCTATCAATCTGGCTGTCTATCTAGCTACCCATCTAGTTACTTATGTAATTTGTAAAAACTGTTAAGATACATGAATATATTAGCATTTCTCTTACAATTTTTATTATATTCTTTTAGAATGCATTTCAAGCACAAATGTGTATTTTTAGAAATTATAAACTGACTAAATCAAATTAAAAGGTATGGGTATTTATGTATCTCGATAGAGTACTACGTAAATTTTAAGAAGTCAAAGCGCGGATAGATACACATGGTGCCCCATAAGAAAAATATAACTTTGATGCGCCAACATTTTTTTGGGCATACCTACTGTATATTTAAAAATAATTTTATAATGCAATATTATTTAAACATTTCACTCATTAACACTCATCAGTCATCAGCATTAAATTTGTGTTGGACGACTTTGAAGCTTTTTTATACTACGGTTTACCAATATACCAATACCATTGGTACAAGGACTCACATTTCTTTTCAAAAATTAAATCTTTTTATCAACTAAGATATCCTCCAACCTCAGAAGTTTGCTCTACTCTGTATAAAGTGAGCAATTTAAAATTATTTTTGAATTAAATTTATTAATCCTCCAAAATTAAAGTTGTAGGTTATTATCTTAGTGAGGATTCCTTGAAGTTGAGGGATGAAAAAAAACCAACAATCTATACAAGTGGTTTTAATTTCGTGCCTCCAGTTCAAGGAATCCTCACTAAGATAATTGTCTACAACTTTAAAATTATTTTATATGTACACACATTGAAGTAATTTTTTGAATTAGTTAATGCAAAATAGTGTTACAAAAAGTCTGATTCTATGTGTAATGACATTCATTACATGTTTGTTGAATAATATACTACTTTCTAAGATTACCTATGTGATAAAGCTAGTAAGTTATGTTCGTAATTATGTGCAAATATTACATCATTATTATTTATTCAATACTTTAACACAAAGGAGTTTTATTCAACGCTATGACGTCATTGTGCACTTAAGCGGTGTGAATATGTGACAGCACCTGTTACATTTTAAATTTGTTTTTTATAAATTTTTATTCGTATCGTTCTGTGATGTGTTGTTTACGTATGAATGTTGGGTTGCCTATGCATTTTAAATTGTTAAATTGATTTTGGTGAGACAATTTGCGTTCGCGAAAATATCTTTTTTATTATTTTCGTTATGAAAATTGTTAACAATTGTGGTTTCCCCTTTTGACGATCCTTGTCTGGAATTAGCCGTGTGTGCCAATGGTTGACCTGCTGTTTTGTTCTGCATTTATTTGGATTATAATTGGTCATCCACCTGTTTTACTTAATTGTGCTGAAAAATATCTACATCAATTTAAGTATTTGCCGTTAATCAACGGGATTAATAAAAGCACACACTTACTCTTCAAGCCATCCAACATCTGCAGGTAAGCGAGTTTCACTTGCTAATTTGATGTCGAAAAGGAAACCCAAATGTATTTTTGTCTTTGGGTTTTTTTTGTTTTTCGTTGTTCACCCCCTGGATTGGATTTACTACCGTTTGCGATTGAGTGGATTGTCCCATGTGTCTGCTTTTGACTTCTGCACACGCTGGATTGTTGCTGTGCTTATTTGGGTGTGTTCGCTGTCTTAGCCGAGCTGGAATCTTACTCACGACCCGACGTAACATCTGGGCAGTGGACCATCTATAAAAGTTGCCGTAATTGTTCAGCGCAATTTATTGATCTTTGGAATTACCTGTACAACTGTCGAGTGCTGGTGCCCTGGCCAGTTTGTCCTCCGATTGCCAGAAGGACCTTAGCTTGCCTGGCCAGAACGTATCTCTACATTTGTAAAAGGCTATTATTATATTATTTACCCAAATTACCTATTTATGCAGGAGAGAATAAACGGTATCTCCATCTCACTGTAATTAACACTCCACCGCCAACGCACATGCTTGTTTTTAATTTGTTTTTAAGGTTAATTAGTTCGTCTAGTTCGTTTTTATTTATTTCTTGCGGGTTTCAAGACGTTTTTTTGCATACATGTTTTATGTGTGGTTAAAACAATTATTATTGGTATAATTTATTTATCATTAATTTATATTCTCTTTTTTTATTGTCGTCGAAATATGACACCAATTCTTTTTGGTAATTTACCTTTTTTTGTGTGTAAATAAACATGTTATCACCTTTGTTTTGATTTATTTTTTTTTATTCCTTCCTTATCATTAAGGGTTGGTAATACACCTTTTAAACATAATAGCGTTATTATGCTAGTTGAATAATATACTATTAATGTAAAATATATTCAATTAAGAGTGTAATGGCAATGGTAATGGTTAAGTACATATTGTTTTGTGGTGACGAGTGATTTTGTTACCTATGGAATTATTTAGATTAGACCAACAACATTCAAAAGAAAAATATAATGAGCGTTGAATTTCAAAACTTCTTCTGCAATTGAAAACTATTCACTAACACAAAAAAAACTAAAAACAGCACGACTAGTGAGATAATTTCTTTTATGTTACTCCTAATCCTACGAGTTTACCTGTTAAACAAAGGTTTTAACTTAAAAGGGTCAAGGGATGGAAGCCCTTTATAACTTTGTAAATCTGTTCGAAGTGATGTTTCATTTTAGTTTGGTTGGTGACAGAGTGAAAATGCAAATTTCCAAAAGCGAGTTGAAGCTACGAAAAAGAAATCGGTTTAAGAATTATGTAAGTATAAAAAGAATGTATATACCTTGTAAAACTCTTATTAAACTTTAACGCCGGGATGTATATTTGGCAAATAAGGTATAACTTTATATCAATAAAATTGGGTTAGTGTTGATATTTCGTTAGATAATACAATGTGCTATGCCTAAATTAACCTAAGTAAAGATAATTTCAAATAATGATTGTAATTTTCTTTTACAACCATTTGCACTTTCCTTCTCGCATTAAATTTGAATTCATGTTTAGATCTAATTTTCGTTTCACTATTTAAAAAAAAATCTGTCTGGAAAGTTTTTTTATCAAAATTTAACTTAGTGTAAAATTGGATTGCTCTAATGAAAATTAAATTATTGAATTACAGGAATAGCCGGTATGTTGTCGTAATTTAGCGTTACTCCAATAGTTACTAATTGCATTATATTGGATAGTGTGACACTTTTTACGTTTATTTATGGTGGAAATTAACTTAATTTAAATTTTATTTATTTAATGTTATTTAGCGCTCTATATTTAACGAAGTTTTAATTAAGTAAGTAACGATTGGTGTTCACATCGTTGCCCGTTTTTTTTCCTAAACCACACATAACAAATCGATTGTGACACGTTTGACCTCCTCTTTCAACTCGCATAACGTAAATCTTATGATATATGCAATTTATATGGCGTTGAAGCCTCCAGAAAACATAAAAATGCGTAATTTTATTTTACAACGTGCTTTTTTGCTGGAGAACTAGTAGTCTATTTTAGAAGATTTATTTAGTCTTATACTTGAGAAGTAAAATTGAAGCGCAAGATACAACCACATACATACTAGAATTACACAAAGAGAAAAGCCTGGTGTACTGTTCTTTGTCTGCGATAGCCACAGCTGCTCGAGATGTATTTGTAGTCGTGTTCGCTTATTGACAAGTATTTCTTTGTACTTATACTTTCATTTTACTTACTTCAGTTAACGATTATCCGTAAGATGTAGTTAATGAAAGAGAAATGTTGCTAATCACCGGATTAGATTATTCAGCTACGTACATAGACTCAAGAAAGTAACTGGACAGTTTATAAAAGTCTGTAAATTAGGCAACCAAATTAACATCAAAATGAACGGCATAAACAATGGTACACATTAATTTATGTTTTTTATACGAATGCAACGTCTGGATTATATACTTGAGATGGGTAGCCGTTGAAAGATTTAGAATTGAACGACATCTTGGTTATCGATTGATTTAGAGATTGCTTCGAGCTGTCCCAACTGTCAAAACAATAAGAAGTTCATAAATCTGTTTTGTCGAATCTTCTTCCGTGGTAACGCTAATAAGTTCTCTTGACTCATTTTGACCCCATACTTTTGAATTTTTATTTCGTATAGAGGGACATATTATGTGTAGATTACATTTGATATGATATGATTGATAAGAAATACATAAATCTGCTTCCGTGTAATTTTTTTTATTTAAAACATTTTCTATACTTTGCTTATGAACCATTGTGACACTCAACATTCAGATTTGATCGGAAGTTTTGAGTGAATTGTCACCACTGGCCTAGTTTTTAAATTGGGTTTAATCTATAAAAAAATTCATTACACCCTGTACTACATGTGATTGAAAACCCGGCTAACAAAGTAATAACCAAAGTTAAATTGTGAATTCGTCTTCTTCATAGCAATGAAAGGATACTTAGTCGCTGGCTCCATAACTCGCGCATCAGAAGCTAGATGAAAGATCGTATGTTATCGGGAAGAAATTTTGTTATAGAGAATTTCACCGTATATCATTTTGAAAAAGTTTGCATTAGAGCCTTCAAAGAGATTTTATTAATCTTTGAGCGAAATGAGCCACTCGTTGCTCATTGGGGCTATCTGACTATCAGAAATCTACCTTTAGTTTAGGTATTATGTTGGGATTTTGATAGCTATCTTACAGCGCATTGAAATGCCTTATTGGGACAAATAATCAAATCTCACTTAACCTAAATATTATTCTACCTTTTCAAATTTATTTTAGGCTTACTTATTAATAATATATTTTTTTATTAGGAGTGAAAGCAATATACAGGGTGGGCCACATTATTCGAGACGGTCTCTAGTAGACATACGATACAACATTTTAAAAATATTTTGAGCTGGGAGTATGTACGTCTATAAAGGTTACTTTTTTAAATTATTTTTAAATTGTACAGGGCGACCCAAAAAGTTACATACCTTACATACAACACCCTCTATTTTACTGTTGTATTGTGATTTACATACAAAATGAACACATATTTCAAAGGGTTTGTCTACAGACCGTTTCGAATAACGTGGCCTACCCTGTATTTATGACAAGTTTCCAGACAAACAGATTGAGTCCGGTAACTGTAGACAAGTTATTACTTCGAATAAAACATGCTTATTTTTCTTAAGACGTTATATGCACATTTATTAAAGGTATATTGATTAATAAAGACGCATCCGTTGTTCAATTAGATAATTATTTGTTGTTTAGCAACTTCCGTCCACTCAGAGAGGCAGAATAAGTACCTGCTGCCAATAGCAACCGGCTGTGTAGTGGTCTAAGATTATTCACGTTTGAATAAAAACAAATTTAGTAAACATGCCAGTGAAGTAGAAAAATATCAAGAAAAACAACAAAAATCTTGTTGTGACACTTACTTTTCAATATACTAATAAATCACTGCTGGTCAATATTTGGTAATGATAGTCCGTGATATGTAGTGACTACTAATAAACAAAAAAATGTAATAAAAGTGCTTTTGTAATTAATACAGGACTTAATTATTTTAACATTTGAGATGCATACATTCATACAATCGCCTGCGTCTTCAGTCAATTCTGTAAGCTGGTCTGCAGGTAGTTGTCTGTCAATTCTGTCTTCGTAGTCAGCGTTTTTTGTGGACAAAGGGATCAAAATCTGAGTTAGTCAAGTCAGGACTGTATGGTGGGTGATCAAAACAAAAACCTCTTATTGAAAACGCTGTAGGAGAGTCGTTGTTGCAACTTCAGTGTGGTCCAGCGTATTTGCATGTAGAAGTACAATGCCTAACAACAACTTCCCTCTTCTCTTGCTTTGAATTGCCTGTGATGGACGTGGAACGTGGCATGAAACCACCAAGAGAACACCTTTTCGGTTTAAAAACATTGGAACCATGCTCTTGTTGGTGGAAAACGTGCGCTTGAGCTTCACTCGGCGAATGTGAACGCATCCACTCTTTGAATTGTTGTTTCGTTTCTTCAATTATGGAATGCATCCATGTCTCATAACCTGTAACAATTTTGTCCAAAAACTCATTTACGTCGTAATGGTATCGCCGGAGGAAGGTTAATGACGGCCACGTACTTTCACTCAAAATGGCATAGATCGCTAAACCTAATAATTATGAAGCAGGATTTCCGCGAATCACCTTATCTACGCGCTGAACAAAATCATCGGTTGACACTGGTTTCCTTCTTTGGTGGACTGGATCATGAACAACTGTGCGTCCAACCTCGAAGTGCCATTTACGCACTTTGCTGAACGTTTCTCTCTACACTTTACTTATTTGTCTATGAATTTCAGCTGCATTGTTTTCTTCAGCATGCAGAAATCGAATGACTGAACGCAATTTTGCGGAGGACTTTATTTTTTCAAGCTTAACTTAACTTACCTTTAGGAACCAATTGGACCTTGTAAAAAAACTCCTAGTAGGTATACAGGGTGGTTCAATCTCAAATGAGAACGCATCAATATGTTGCAGCGATTTTTTGTACGTGTATGCAAAGTTTTTTTGGGCATGATTTAAAAATAGCCTATTGTTTCGTGATGTTAGATATAGGGTGTTTCATTTAAAATAATAGAGTTTAACACCTTTCATTTTGACTATAATTTCATTCATTTTTTACTACCCTGTATAACTTTTTTAGAACGTTGTTGTTTTTCTTTATTACCCAAGGCATTACTACTATGATAAGGCATAACGATTCATACGTCACATAAAGCCCTTTTATTTTATAATTTTATAAAATTTATGTTTCAATTTTATAATTTTTTAAATATCTCAAAAATTATTTGAGATAGTTTAGGGCATATAACATCAACTTACCTTTATTGCAGCTCTACAATCCAAACTTGTCCTCAAATACAGGGTGTTCCATTAAATAAACTACAACTTTGGCATCTAACTTTTTTTGACAAACCCTGTATATTAAAAAGTATTTTTAAATTATGCCCAAAAAGACTATGCAAACATGTACAAAAAATTACTGCAACATATTGATGCGTTCTCATTTGACAGACTGTGTCATGTAGATTGGACCACCCTGTATAATTGTTGAAGTTACTAATAGACTCTTCTTTGTAGTAATTTTTTATTTTAGTTTTTCCAAGTAATCAAAACTCAAAATCAAATTTATTGTTCTTTTAAATGAATAATTGATTCGGTTTACTTTCACAAAACATACAAGCAGTTAACTATAGTACACTTTTTAACATCACTACTCACTCCTCTTTATTTATTTCTTATTATTCATTCCAATTGTATGTATTTCTTTTTCTTTCTTCTATCCAGCCTCTTCTCTTTGTTTCCTCCCTCAATCCCTTCTCTCTATGTTCTTAATAGCGTCCTCCTCTCTCTCCTCTCTTCCTTCAATTCAACACACTACTCTCTAAGTCTGAAGTTTTCTTCCGTTCATCAGCACGGAGTACTTCCCCTATTGTGTGCTTGTCAATACCACAGAAGGGCTCTCGTTGCTCCTTTCTTGGCGTGGACATCCGCCTGCTCGTTACCAGGAATAGACGAACATGGTGCATGCTATTCAGTTTCTTTTTACAAGTTCTCTCCATTTTTTAGCTGCACAGCCCTGAGATAACCGCCTAGTTATTGGACATAATATTGATATGTCTGCCAACGTACCCGCGATCTAGGTTAAACTACACGCATCGTTTAATTGCATGTACTTTCGTCTGAAAGGTACTGGTGTACTTACGAATGGGCTCATAACATTTGGACTAGATCTAAAAAATATTGAATACAGTTTAGAAAGAATAAGGGTTCAAATCTCAAAATTTTACCATTACTATAAGGAGATAAAGAGTATTATATTATAAAATAGGATAAAAAGATTTGTGTAATAATTTATTGGAAATTGGTACACGTACATAAATCGACAAAATTATTGTTTAATTTCCAACCCCAGACGTCTTATTTTAAGACTAACTTAACCACATCTACAACCCAGTATATTCCAAAATTTAATTTATTATCTCACCACATTTGTTTAATATTTTAACAAAAAAATTATTCTGATTGTTTTTCGATTATACTGGACTTTATTTTACAGGGTATCCTGTAAGTAATGGATCAACAAAATGTGGCTGTTGTAGGGGTTATTGTGGAAGAGAAAAATTTTGAAAGTTGAGGCATTTTTTTACAATTATACTGATGTATTTTTAATCTTTCAAATCTCACCCTGTACATTTCCAAATTTAAATTTTTCGTTAGGGTTTGGCTATTATTTTGCCAAAATTACGCATGTACTTATAACACTTTAATTAAGAAGACATGTATTTTCTTAAACTTTACCACAATTTAAATAAATTTCTGACTTGAACAATTGGTTGTTTCCTCTGTCTATGTTTTCCTCTAAATAATCACCGCTTCTATCACCCTCATTCCTTTGATACACTACTTACGGGACATCATATATACACATTTAGAGAGCTGTACTATTTTATTTCAAAACATTTTAGAGAATGTTACCCTATTCGTATTCCATCGATTTATAAAAAAAAACATTTGCGAGTGATTAACGTTGAAATCGACATTGCATTTCCATTACACGTAAATGAAAAATTTTCTCAAATCTGGTTTTAATATAACATCAAGTTTTCACGACATTGACATCTACGTTTTTGAAATAAATTAGTTGTGTTTGTTCTTTTAACGAGGTAACATTGTCTCTTTGCCTGTACGTTTTTGAACTTAATTTAATTTTCGTTTTATACAACAATTTTTATTTTTATTTCAGCCGTCTCACGAAGCTAATAGAAGGCGATCTCCTGTAGAAAATTCCGAAAGACGTGCAAAAGCTACATCTACGCCTCAACTTTTAGATTCGGCGGAAATTGGAAAAAGGTGAGTTGTACAGTTATCGAATTAAATTTGTTATTTATTTATGCCTATCAATCAGATTTGTAATGTTTTATTTAGAGATTAATTTGCGAACACTACTAGCAATATAGCTGTTTATTTTGAAAATGCATTTTGTTTTTACAATTTGCCATAACCATTTACAAGAAGTAAAGTATAAAACGACTATAGTAAGAATGTGTGGAAAACGCTAGCAGAAGCAATAAACACTTGAATTTTTATTCTCACATAAGACGACGAAACAATGGTTGAATAAGAATGTTATCTTTCAAATAACATAAAAAAATGATAATTTTAACAATCGGTATCTCATGTTACGGATAAATGGTTTTATTGCAGTAAGCATCATAATGAACACTAAACTGTTGATGATTCATTTCCAATTTGAATGTACTTACACATAATTCAAATTTTCAATTTTAGACCAAATTGGGTTATGTTCTTTGTCTTATTAAGATTAGTTTTCTATAAATCCTTTCTATTGGGGGATTAAATATTAGTGTGCAACAATCTATAGTCATATTGTTGTAGTATATTCGTATTGTGTCCTGATGATCATCGAAAGGGTGCTTCGGTGTACTATACAAATATAGTTTTTAATTTTACATTGATTTTCTTTTAATAAAAGAGTTAGTTGTAGTGGTAAATCGTGTTCGTTGACACTACACCGTATATGGTTTTTTGTTTGTTTTATTAACCTACTAGTACACAGAAGTCAATAAAATTCGAGACATCTTTACTAATCCTATACAGTGTTTCCCAATCTGAGTAGTAGGTATTGTATGGGTATTTTTGTTATTAATAAAGATAGAGACTAGGTTAAATAGGCAGTGTTGTACAGATTTACATGCCGATTGAGATGCCGTTAAGTAGGATCAAAAATTCCGATCCGTTTCGATGATATCCGGAAAAACCCGAAAAATGCTATTTTCAAAAATATCAATTATTTCACTTATTAGGACAAAAGTTTCTTCACTAATGAAGGCAAACAGTAATATATTTTAAAAAGATAATCGCAAGAATGGTTTTGGAGATATTGATAGCAACTTTCTTATTTTAAATGGGCGTCATATTGGATTTTTTCATAAACAACTTCTACTCTGTTTTCTGCTTTCAATGATATGTCACATTATATGTTTGAAACAAAAGATCATGGACAAATAGGTTGTTATTTATTATCTAGTAAGCTATGGAAACAAATGAACTTCAATGATTATTGAAGTTGTCACTCTCGATTGTTTATTGCTTATTAACCAGGGGGTTTGGTTTATGTAGTGAAAAAAATTTTTACATAAGCTATATTTTTATATATTATAATTGGAAAAACTATTGAATTGCGGGGAGAATGGGGTTTTTTGAAGGGGGGTCCACCAGGGAGGTTTGGATTCATGTAATGGAATTTCTAAACTAAAATTCTTATGGTGTAGATTTGCATTGCTTGTTTAAAGTAAAATATCAGTAACCGCTTTGTTTTGTAGGAATCACAAAGACAAGTAATTAAAACGGATCAATATCACAACCGAAAGTTTTAGAAAATATATTTCATAGAAACAACATTGGTGTGGATTTAAATGTTTCTCTAGATTATACCCAAAAAATCATCCTCTTCCGACATTATGCCATTAATTATAAATATCAAGTGGCATTTGAATCTGAGCATAGTTTTGTAGTTCAATGATTTTCATCTTTATCAAATATTGAACACCCTCATACAGCTATAAATAACTTAAATTTTTGTTAAACACTCATTTCTTTTAAACGTTTTTAAACACGTAAATCCTTCTTGGTAGGTTAGGCCTAATTTGCCAATATTCACGAAACCTGCACAACGGTGGTAGGAGTTTTGAGGTCGTAACAACTTTATTATTATTATTAAAGAACAACTTGGTGAGGCGAACCTACATAGCAAGATTTAAGATGTTTTAAACATTTTTTTATTTTAATTTGATTGTTTGCTGTAAAGTTTTTAAAAGAAGCCACTGTAGTGCATTCAACAATTTAATTTGTTAAATTATTCCATTTATCAAAAGCTCTCTTAGTTCAAACATTTTGTCTGATACTAGATTTAAATGGTTCCTTTTTTAATTTAAAATTATGCCCTTGAAGTGGTGAATCAGAGTTGACTGTTAGATAATCCTTAGATGTATTGGGAAATAAGTCATGGGTTATTCTAAATAGTTGTATCAAGTCACCCATATCTTGCCTTTGCTCTAAAGAAGAAATGTTTAATTTATTTAGGCGTTCTGCATATGATAATTGAGCCAAGCCTCGTGGCCACTTTGTTACAGCATGTTGGACCCTATTAAACAAATGTTGATCTTTAAGGTAGTGAGGACGTCACAAATATTCAAAGTGAGGTCTGATGTAAGTAATGAAAAGTTTAGCACATAATTCTGGAAATGGATTGACAAAAGTTTTTTTCATATTAAATAATAACCCAAAAGACTTTTTCGCAACTTTAATACTACGAGAACTCCACGACAATTTAGTATTAACTAAAACTCCTAAATCAAGCTGGGATGACACCACGGAAATAGCTTCATTATTTATTGAATACACATATTTTGGATTTGAGCCGCCAAAGTGAATCACAGAACATTTCTCAAGGTTTAATGGTATATTCCTCTAGTCTGCTATAAAATTAAGTGTAGGTTGTAGCAATTTACAGGAAGAGCCAAATATTTTCAAGTCATCTGCATAAGCTTAGTGCGGACTACGAATGTTATTTAACAAATCTGCCGTATAGGCCAGAAATAATACTAGTCCTAGAACTGAACCCTGCGGCACCCCACAGGAAACCTGTCTGAAAGTTTTTTGTTTACTTTTACTACAAATGATCTATTTGTTAAAAAGCTTTTATCCAAGTTAATACATTACCTGAAATGCCAAACTTTTGTAATTTAAAAAGTAGTAATCCGTGAGGCACTCTATCAATCTTTATCAAAATCAATTATTTTGGTCCATTCGTTTATTGTAGATAGAAGGTTCGTTATAGTAGACCTCCCTGGTACAAAACCGTGTTGATGACGAGGCATAATCTTGTATTTGAACAAGTGATCAAGTATACTTTTTATAATTATTTTTTCCATGAGTTTGCACCCTATGGAAGTGAGACTCACTGGTCTATAATTTTCAGCGTTGCATTTATCTCTTTTTTTTTTAAATAAGAGTAACGGTAGCCTCTTTGCGACGAGCTGCAAGAATATCACGACGAGATAGAATAAGAAATGATGAGGTGAAAAGAAGGATGGGTATAGAGGGCACAATAATTCAAGATATTGAACAAAAACAATTTATCTGGTATGGGCACATAAAAAGAATGAACAGCGAACGATTGCCAAAGAAGATCATGGACTGGTTTCCAAGAAGGAAAAGAAAGAGAGGACGACCAAGGAATTGTGGAGTGAGGGAATAAGAAAGGCGATGAGCGTAAGAAACCTAAAAGACGAAGATTGCGAAAACCGACGAGGTTGGAAGTTGGGCATCGGACAACGTCGCAAAACGTTTTAAAAATATATATAGTAACGGAAGCCTCCAACCATTTTGCCGGCAGTGTACTTTTTTTTAACGAAGTGTTCATAATTATTATTAATGGACCGACTAAAGATGCAGCGTATCTTTTGATGATCCTGGGAGTTAAACCATCTGGCCCCGGTGCACTGTTTACTGATAGTTTTTGAATTTCAGACAATAATGCCTCTTCATCAATATACAGGTCTGACAGAGTGCCACCCGAAAATGAAGATTTTAGAACAGGATTAGAAACGATAGAAGTTAGTGTAAAAACAGAGGAGAAAACCTACCGAATATGTTAGCAGTTTCTATGTTATCAGTACATAGGGTGTCCGATGAGTTTCTAACAACTGGAACAGTTACACGAGAGACTTTTTGCTTACGCAGATAACCATAAAAAGCTTTAGGATTCTGTAGAAGATTGTTTTCAAATAGATTCTTTGCGATTTTTAATTCACTTTGTAGTTGATTAGAGAATTATCTATGTGCTGTGTAAATGTTCTCATCGTTAGTGATCTTAAACTGCCTCCATAGTTTTTTTTTATATTTAATTTTATCCAATAAGTTGTCTTTTATTTAAGGTTTATGTACTAGACGCTTAGAGTTCCAAAATTTGGAGTATTTGTTGATATATGACAATTGATGTAAAATGTTCCCATTACTTATCAACACAACAATAATGATTAAAATTTGACTAATCATGATTATGTAACTCAGCTTCGACTTGGTTATAATCAGTTATTTCATTACCTGAAGATCAACATTTATTGTGCAAAGGTCAGACCTCCCAATTGGAGAACCAACATGTACACGTGAAATTAGGTTGACATATTGTACTAAAAGAAGATCTAAAACCGATGGTGACTGATGATGATAAAGAGTGAATTCTGTAACTCATTGTGTAATATCATTGTTATTAAGCATGATTATTATTATCGGTATTGCTTAAACCGGTGTAATTTTCAGTACCCCAATTTATGTTCGGTAAATTAAAATCTCCCAGAACAATCAAATTAGTCAATACAGCAAAGTCAGATTCAATTGTCTCGAATAAGCTATTATCGTTAACTTCTGAATTTAAATTAGAACCATGAGGTGGACGATAAACACAACAGATAACAAAAGTAAATGATCTATTTGAAAATTTATTCCAAAGTGTGTCGTAATCATTAACATTAATATCCAATGCATTTACTGTAAACATTTTTAATATATTATTCCGAATGAACAAACAAACTCCTCTTCCACGACATTTTGTACGATCTTTTCTGTATAATGTATACGAGTCAATTGCGATGGTAGTGTCTAAGATGTTTGAATTTAACCAAGTTTCAGTAAGTGCAATAATATCTGGTTGACTACGTGAAATAAATAATTGTAGGTCATCAAGCTTTGATGCAAGGGATTTTGTATACAAAATAGAAATATTAATAGGTTCCCCTCTTCAGTGGCAACATTAAATTTGGAATTGGACCTTCCTTCCAGATCGTGTGATGTGCATTGAAGGCAGGTTCTTTTCTTCACTGAGATGATACGCAGGCTTAATTCTATCTGCAGACACTCTTTTAACTTCGGATTGTTTCACCAAATACCAGGTGACCTGGAGTGTACTTTCCAAGCTGCATGAAAACCTAAGAGAAGGATTGGCAAGTTATCAACTAATGATTCGTCATGATGGGCGATAGTTGCATTCTTAAGTTGCCTATGGAAACGTTTAACCATGTCATTTGCAGCATCGTGATAGGCTGTTGTTCGCCAATGTGAAGAGCCAGTCAATTTCCAGAGAGGTTCTAATAAATGCGATTCAAATTGTTTGCCTTGTTCATTGGTAATCTAAGGAAGTGTGCCAAACCGAGCTATCCAACCAGCGAGGAGAGTTTTTGCAAATGCTTTAGGCTAACCTGAGAAACGATCGACAGTCAAACAGTAACGTAAATTTCTTTGAAACGGGTAATGGACCAACAAAATTAATATAAATATGTTTAAATCTACTTGAAAGAGGACAAAACTGTCTTACAGCTAATATGTTGTGTCTTGTGATTTTTGCTTGTTGGCAGACATGCAAGAACATGCCCAGAAATGACAGTCTTTATGCATATTTGGTCATAAAAAGCATTGAGATTCTAGTTTGACAGTGACTTTAACGCCATCATTTGTTAAAATATGCAGTGAATCGGTATGTTGGCGGAGAGCTTACAATGGATGAGATTGTAGAAGTTGCGGGAATTACAACTTGCATAAGTTTCAAAACGTAGTTAGAATCTGGAAGAAGGGATTGTTGAAGCTCTACTTGTGAGACTTGTGGCTAAAGTTTCATAATCAATAACTGGTGATAAACTTTCAAAGCGTGAAAGAGCATCATCTACCAGATTATCATTTCCATGGTTGTAATGAATGTCCGTTGTAAACTGTCCAATAAAATCGAGATAACGAAATTATCTTGTAGTAAATTTCTCGGGTTTGTGTCTAAAGGCAAAGGTGATAGGTTGTTGATCTGTGACAATTCTGAAATGGCGACCTTCTAGCATATGACAAAAATACTTGATGACCGCGTATATGGCATAAAGTTTACCATCATAAGCACTACCATTCTTCTGAGCTTTATTGACCCTTTTTGGAGAAAAACTCTAGTGGCCAATAGCGAATGGTAGATAGTACGAGTACAAGTTTGTTTGAAGAAATAGGATAAGCAAGGAGAGTAGTTTGGGCGATACTTACTTTGCAATTTACAAATGCTTTTTCCATTGGCTGTGTCAAAACACAATCTTTCTAATAACACGAAAATACTGGAAAGTTTAATATACTTCGGGCTAGAATGGGACTCAATTTTGCAACAAATTGTGCTTAGAAACAATAATTATCAAACAATTTTCATGACTATATTTAAATAAGCTACCCTTCTGCATTTTGCCATTCCTAACTAAGCTATCATCATCAGCAATGAACTGATTATTAGCTATTGAAATACACGTTTGGTTAAATTAAATAATAGATTTGTATGTGTGGAAACCAGCGCCATCATGGGCACCGAATATCATAGCTGTAGGGTTTGTGAGGGAAATTAGAATGAAATAAAGAGATTGATGCTTTCACGCATTTTAGCAGTTTCGCTTAAAAGATTTAAAAAATTCCCAAATAAAGAACATAAGTAATGAGTATTTACGATGATTTATTCATTGTCAATAAATAGATTTTCATAACTAATCCATTTTTACTCAATATCTTGATCGGTTGTCCATATGTAAACATAATATAAAGAAAACCACTGGTCCGATTTTTCTGAAACTTGGCATATAAGTATTATTTATGACATCGCAGATTTAATTCCAGTTTGGGCATTATCGAACAAAAAGGGCTGCTAACCTACGTAGACTTCCTCTTCAATAGGAATATTTACAATTTTTTGTTTTACACGTTTTCTTCAAATAAAAGTTATTTGTAATTTTATTATACACACTTTTGTTTAAACTATTTTATATTTCACTTTACTATAATTGAATGATAACTCCTAGGATACGAGATATTTAAACATTTCCATAACAACCGGGGCGTAATAAATTCATTACGCCCTCAAAAATATTTGATCTTAACTGATGATCTATTAAATAATCAAATTTATTTTATAAAATACAATTTGTAATACATACAAAGAATTAAGTATTCTTTTCATATTTTGCTGTCGATTTAACGCGCAGCTAACTTTCTGTCGCTTTTTCACCGTTTTCTTATACACATGCTGGTAGGGCTTTCATAATTGCAATTCAATGCAAAATTTGACAATTAATAAACAATTTGTTTTTGTTTCATAGCTACCTGATATTATAGGTATTTGCGTAGGTAAGCGGTGCGCCCAAAGATGCCAAATCTATTTGTTTTTAAGAATACAAAGTGAAAAATAAAATCTTGTATGCACCACGGCGTTACCGAATCATTATAGTAACCCACTTGGTGCATAAATAGCTATTTTAATCCGACAAGTAATTACTGAATGTGACAGTTGCGTGACACTAGTTATTTTTCAGTATCTCCAAGAATATTAATTATACAATAACAATTATAAAAGGAAACTTGTTTGAAATTTTATTATTTACAACTTTTATTTCAACTGTTTTTCTTAACTCAATTTTCTTTTTCCTTCATTTCGAGCATTTTGAGTTTTAGTTTAAAGTAGTTAAGGGTAGTCTGGGCGCTTCCCCGTTGAACATAACGCCCAATGTACACAACGAACAATTTTTTGCAGGGTCTACTCCATCTTAGACACAATGCCCAACTTTGACACTTTCCCACTTCGTTATTTGGACGTTGCGTCCAACTAGGATACATCGTCCACTTTAACTCTTAAATTTTTTTATAATCGCAAGATTTAATTGAATTTTTGATATAATTCTTTAATGGAAATGGCATTCCGTATTTTTACAAATAGTATGTACTTTTAAAAATACTTCTGAAATCTTTTCTTTTCAAATAAAAGAGCTTTAATTTAATTACTCACACTTTGTTTAAAAAAATTCATTTTTATAAAGTTTACGTCATGTTCATAAATTATCACAATTTGTGATACCTTTACAATCAATTCTTAAATATGTCACCATACCAGGACAGGGATTGAAAACGAAATATGTGGTAATGATAATAATAATAATAATATTGATTTATTTCCCCTATAATGTGAATACAAGTTATTCAAATGTTTTTAAATTCAATGGTTGATTTGAAAGAAAACAGCTTGACCCATCTTTTAATAAAAAATGTCATCCAGCTGTCACTTTTAAATTTTTGTGTCAAAACATAATATTTTCATAAATAAGTTTATGACCTTCGTTTTCAATTTGAGAATTTGTTAAGCGCTCGGTTAAACAAGTTTTCTGCAATATCTTAAAATATTTACCATAATTATATAAATTTTATACATCCAATCCAGAACTAATTTATACCCACGATGATTTACTCATAAAGCCTGGTCTTGGCGCAACGTTTTGTTTGTGCAGTCTTAAAACGTTGCAAAAATAGAGTGACGTCGACCATAGATAAAGTATTACTCACCAGCTCCAGATCGATGAGATTTTGTTACTTTTAGGAATACTTTTTTTTACAACCGTTTCTCTGTTTGCGGTTTCATCAATTTCTTTAAATATATCTACCAAATTTCATATGCCTCTCTCCTTTTGTGTTTTGTCATTTATTTTAATTTTTTACGCCAATTACATGAAAAACTTATATAACCCAATAAATTGAGTAAGAAACTTTCGGATACATGGCCGAAGATTTAATTTCTAACAAAACTACAAATAAAAGGTACATAAAACGGAGTGAGCGTCTGTACGTTCCGTTTTGTCTGCGCAAATCATGGATATCTATAACACGCGACCTATGATATCACTGGAACTGTGCAGGCAAAACGTTATGTAAAACGTTGCATCTGGACCTGGCTTTATATCAATAAATAGATTACAATCAATAAAATTTTTATTCCATATCTTATAAAAAAAATATTAACACATTTTTGAATTAGACTATTGTCGTCTGGATTCGGGTGCAAAAATTAATTATTTTTTAGTTTACGCCTTGGTTAACACCCTCTCTAATAAAGTTTATTCTATCTGTTGATTAATTTTATCTACTTCTTTATTTAACAATCAGTGCGCTGTAACCTACAAATAAGTTTCAAATTTTATAGATCATAAGTATCAAGTTTGTTTGGGATTTGTGAGTTTTTAAACGAGTTTTTGCCGAAACGTTCAAAATTTGTGCCGAAATTAAATAAAAAAAAAATTGATGACGGCTAATTTTTAATTGACATTATGGAAAAACCACCGTAGGTACAAATCCTAAATTCGGTAGATAAGGTTGTCAGTTTTGTTTTTTTTATTTAAGAATTAAAACGCCTATGAAAATTGTATCAAAAATTGATTATTAAGTCATTATTCAGATTTTGGAAAAACCACCGTGGATACAAATTAATTCATAATTCGATAAATAAGATTATTATGAACCTAGGTTAAAGGAGTTTTTGCCTAACCGTTAAACTGCTTCGATTACAAAAATTGATTATAATGTATTTAGTGACATTATGAATAAATTATCGTAGGGGCAAATTAGTTCTAAATTCAATAGTTTGTCAACTTTGATTTTTATTTGCGAATTTTTAAATTTGCTGAAACCGTTAAAATTCATACCGAAATGTTGCTTAATTCAAGATTTTTAGTTGTGTTGTTGAAATTTGATTTGGACTTAGTGGGGGTGCTGGCTTAAGGCTTAATTTAGCACCCCCACACTAAAAATCTGTATTAGAGTGAATTTGTTTGGATACAAATTCTAATTTTTTTGGTGCTAAATTATTATCGTTTTTTTTCAATTTGCACAAAGTGCAGGTGTCAGCTGATTGGAATTAATTTTGTTCACAATATACTTTATAGCTTGCAATACTTGTTCTTAAAATTGAAAATACATATGATTGAATAATAGTTACGTCTGATTTAAGAAGAAATGTCGGATACAATTTTGTTCTGTTTCTGCATTGTACATTGAATCGAGAATTATATGTCCATTTTAAAGCACTATCCATAATTTTATTGTATATTTTTAAAAGAATTATTTCATTATTATAATATAGATTTTTTAACTTAATGTAAAACCTTTTGTTTTTTGTTGAAAATTTTGTCAAATCGAAATATGCAAATAAAAAGAAAAATCACATTTGAATTTTTAATTGAAAACTAAATTTACACGATATGTGTTTTTTTAAAAATTTTGTATGGAAAATTTTACTTTCTTTGAATGAAAAATAACTTACTGTTAAATCATCAACATTTTTTTACGAAATTAAGGTTTGCAGCCTATTGTGTTGTTGTAATGTACACTTGAAACTAAAAGTAGTCGATTCTATTTTTACTACGATATAAAACCGTCCAAAATGTAATCCTTTTCAAATATACAGTCGTTTATTTACTTCAAAATGAAAAATATAGAAAGGTTCGTTTTTCTTTTAACACAAAATAATAATTTTCCTTCACGAATTGTACTTATTGTTGGTTCTTTGTTCTAGAAAATGGTCGAAAAACAGCAGCACTCACTCTCATCATCCCGGGACCAAAGATTTAGTTTCTCAACGAAGCTTACCTGGTGAGTGCTTTACTTTTATTTCCTATAATGCAACTACACTCAAATTACATTATATAAATTGAATTTTATTCGACAAAAGTGCAAATAACGATTGATTTTCTCGTGCCTTCCGAACGCTTCTACTTGAAAAGCTGCAGCAAACATGAAATTGCGATAACGTCCGTACGCCTCTCGAATTTCAAACAATACATTTCTGGTTATCAGTAAATTGATTTTGCAAAATAAAAACACTACACTCAATACATAGTTCAATGAATTTTTTAGATTTTTGCTCTAAGTAATCAAATCTACACTGCCTGTACTGTAGTACAATATTACGATTAAACTATAGGTATGTATACTAATATAGTTAAGTTTTTGTTGCTTTGTAGCTCCCGACCAAATCGAAATTATTATATGGGAAGCGTGTATCATTTTTCAAGTCATTTATCTTTTGAAACATTCGTAACAAATTTGAAATTCAAATAAAGCGCCAATAAATTATGAATTATGTAACAGACAAATAAGTCTGCACTCTGGTATATTATAAAATATCTACGAATTTTTTTTTTAATTTATCATCTATTATTGTTACTTTGTAATGTGGTAGGTTAATGCAAATCTAATTTGGGAAATTGAAAGCTTAATTTTTTTTATTCAATTTTATTATACGTTATTACTATTACTTTAATATTATTTGCCCGCAGGCTATTAGCCGCATGATAACACCAGAATCATCTATTTAAATTAAAAGTAGTGCTGTGACCGAGAAAGCCATTTGATAACGGAACTTTTTTTTATTAATAATTCATTATCGCATAAACTGAAAATAAATTTAAACAAATGTGGTCAAACGAAATTTACGCGTGAAATATACCGTGTGTCCCACGGAAAAGTTGTCATAGGCGTTTTCTATGTTGTATGTTCTGAATTAATGCATATCTTTTTTTTGTCACAATTTGAGCACTCTATAGCAACATATTTTATTAGATAAATAGATGAGAACAAAATTTATGTAGTAATGTAACTCTTTAAAGCGTATTTTAATAAAAAAACATTACTAGCCAACAAATTAACCAATTCGTCCACGAGGGCCGTTTATTTATTCCATTTATTCCAGAAAATCAATTCGGTTAATAAATAAAAATACAAAAAATAACATATTTTACTAATTTTTTTAGTAAAATACGTTTTTAATACTCATTATTATTATATCAATTTGTTCTATTTTATTTATCCAACATAATATGTACGAGTTATATTGTGTTTGAATTGTGCCAGAAGAAAGATATACGTTATTTATTTATTTATTCGTATGGTACATTACACAAATATTGTATTGCGATGTAAGTGTTAGTATAAACCTGTATAGTGTGTTGACGAAACCGTGTGGAATAGTGGATTGGTTCGTCTTGGCAAAGCATTTACTTCAAGGTTTAGGAAAACCACTAAAACCTAAACATGGCAACCCTTACCCACCCTAGTATTCACACGTAATAATATTAATTAAGTGTGTGAACATTATAGAAGGTAAATAAGAACATAAAATATAACAGCACAGCTATTGCGTGACGACATATAATCGACCGGTCTAAGCGCCAGTCACGACAATGACAAAAGATAGTAGAACAAAAAAAATAGTAGGAACTTCAGAAAAAGCCGTACTTAACTATCAAATACCTATCTTTCCCACATGCATGAGGCAAAACATAATTTTTTTTATTTTATTGTTGACAGTACTGCTTTTATGAGAGATAAGATTTTGAATTGATATGTCAATGTACGATGAATTAGATCTGGAAAATTGCTCAATTAAAAATATTCAGAGAAGGGCATTTGTTTAAATAATTAACCAAATATATTTTGAATTGTTTTGGTATGTTAATTATTTATGTATCTATTAATACTATAATCTTTACTTTAAGTCTGGCCAATTTTGAAAATAAAAAAAAATAAATCAATATAACTAAAACATTGGCGATGAATATTAAAACAAATATATATATATATGTCATTCCACATTTCTGCGCCAACACATTATATTTTTGCATGTAATTCTGCGTCAACCGCTTTGATGCGTCAATATATTGACGCAGAATTACAAACACTTGTAAGTCGGTACCGGGCAATGATAAATTCTTTTACGTGATGAAGGTTGCAGCTATATTTTCGTAGGCAAATTGGGTCCGGCGCCATCTGTTCTATCAATATTGTAGTTGCTCATATTCTAGTTTTCAGGGTGACGCAGCAATGGTCACAGCGTGGTTTTTAAGGTATATTTTAGTTCGACCAAAATTATTTTGGTGGCGCTAAGCGCTGACTGTGTATATAGCTGTTATGGGTATTTCTTACATTCTCTTGATATTTCTGCGTCATGTCAATTTGGCAATCCCGTAATACCGCCAAACCGCTGAGTAATTTAAAACCAAGAAATAAATAAGTTTGATCCCAACGGATGTTGGAAAACGCATCTAGTTTAAAGTTTTTTGTTTTCAAGACGTGCTGCATAAAGGTATGTAATCAAAATTTAATAATATTAGACGAACAAATTTTGAACTCACTGTAATTGTACGTATGCTACAAGATCAACGGCATAATTCAAAGTTGCGTATTGTGGCATTCAGTAAAATGCCTCTTTGAAAATTATCCGCAAAAACCGAAAATTACAAAATTCGTTTTTTTTAATTTGCTTATTTGACAAGATAAATGCAAACAATTAATACTTAGTCAAATTCTAAATACGACGTTTGGTCTTTTTGGTTGTCATCATCAACTTTATTTTTTTTTATGGGCGCCCTCTTCAATTGTCACATTTTTGAATTCGTTTTTTAATTGCGATTTGGACCATGTATCATATATTAAAGTTATGCCTCGTTGTTTGGTGGAAATAACAGCAAATTGTTTTTACAAAGAGTGCCTTGAAAATGAAATCCATACTTCAATGCGTTTTAAATTCACAACAACCGTTCTTCAATATATTTTAAATTAACAACACAGGTGAAACTAAATTGTAAATAACAAAGAAATTAAGAAAATTATAAAAGGTATTTTAACCGTAGGTGACATTAAAATAAATATCATAGAAGTGTCAAATATGTGTTTATTTTTAAAGAAAAGTATCATTTCCTAGGCACTCTTTGCATTAAACAATTTTCCGTCATTATTACCAAACTATAGCGGAATCTCAACATATGAGACATCATCGTAATCTCAATAAAAATGCGAATTCAAAAATGTGACAATTCAAAATGGAGCCTATAAGAAAAAAATAAAGTTGATAATGACTGTCAAAAAACGAAATATCGTATTTTGAATTTAATGACATCATAATGTAGAGGGTAAAAGTAGCAATAACAAAGTGTTCATTGTTTGCATTTATCTGGTGACATAAGCTCTGAAAAAATAAAAACGAATTTTCCAAATTTCGTTTTTCTGCGGATCTGTCCGGAAGTAATCGGAATTTTTTTAATTTCAACAAGGCATTTTACTGAGTGCCACAATAGGCAACTTTGCTCAGTTTAACCAACTTCGTATCTCTTCAAATAGCTGTGTTCTCAATGCTTGAGCTCTACGAACGGACACCATGCATAAGAGGTTTTAAAGTGGTTGGCTTAGTGGAAACATTGCTAAAAGAAAGAGATTGAAAACAATAGGAAAGGAAGATGCTAGAAGACTTTTACATGGGGTTTGCGACAAAAGGTGAGGGAAGGCTGTAAAGACTGAAAAAGGGGAGAAATATGAAATATTAACAGTTTATGGAAAGGAAATGAAAAGAACTAAAAAACATACAGGATGCAATTAGAGAAGAGGAAAGATAAATAATCATAAAATGGATTTTAATGTCAAAGTAGAAGAGGAAAGAGGAATGATGATAAATGGAATAATAAAAATAGAACTTCAATGGACAAGAAAATAAATGAAGAAAGCAGAAAATTATTAGAAATGCTCAGAGGGTGAAAAATTATGAATGGAAATATGGAGAAAATGAGTAAGAAGAATATATACAGGGTGTATCGCATATGAACCGACAGAGCAGGAGCATGTTGAGAACTATAACATATGGCTAAACCTAACCTATCTTTATACTAAGTTGCACTCTTAAGAAGTTATAGGGCTTCAAAGTGGAGTTTTAAATTTCGAAAAAATCAATAGTACATATCAGAGCACATTGCAAACAATGTACACCACCAGTAAGTAAAGAGCAAACAATAACATAGCCAGTAACACAACATAGTATGACATGGCAACGTTGGTGACGCAGCAAAATCTGGTGTGTGAACAAAAATATCCATCAAAGACGCAGAATAGTCGTCTTACCGAAATGGGATATACATTGGTGCCAAAGTAATGGTCACATATAATGATGCAGGAATGTAGTAAAAATGAATGCAAGAAATTTTGTACTTTTGCTTGGAATATATTCAAAAAAAATGTGCCAGAAAGTTAGCCATTTGAATTTGATACTAAATTCATTTTGTTAGAGGGGTGGCAGAAGTATTAAGTTCTGTCCGGGTTTCTGAAACGGTTTTTTGTGACTCTATGAGTAACACACTAAAGCAAACAATTATGTAATTGTTTATTAGAACGGTATAGCACAATGTTCACGTAACAGTTGCTAGGTCGTTGTTCTGTACTTGAGTTGCAACAGTTAAGCGAGTTCTAAGACTACTTTTGTACAATTTGAGTTGTGAAGTAAGTATTACAGTATGATCTTATGTAAGCGTTAGCGGGTGCGGCCCTCTAGTGATGCTGCGGTGAGTTCCGGCGGGGTTATGTTCCTTGCTTATGTGGGTGGTTTTGAGCTATTACTCTGTAGGGGTCGTAAGTGGTATTGTTACAATTTGAAATTTTCGGTACCATCTTGGGATATTTTTACCCTAAGTACCACTTATATTGCGATTATTCAAAATTGTCTAAATAAAAAATCAAAAAATAAATAAAATACTGTGGTTTATAGAATAAGAAATTTAATCAAAACAAAAGAAGTATTTCCCAAAAAAATACAAAATGCGTGCACGAAAAATGAAATTTTAATTAAAATTATTACATTTTTTATATGTGGGAATACATAATTTCTTTATAAGTTTAATAAGCCGACCTTAATGCGCTGATGATGTCATTATTCTTCTATCGTTGATGGCGACATTTTTCTAGTTTACTTTTTTTCTTCGACTATTACTGGTCACTTTATTCTAGCCAAGAATTTTTTATTTATTAAGTGAACTTTATATTTTAATTTATTTGCGATGTAATTTTACCAATCTATCGTCGACCGTCTACCACCATACTCAATTTCTACGATCGACTCTTTATTTTAACATATTCACTCAACTCTACAACTACCGACTCCCACTTCATCATTCACCACTATCTTCGTCTCTCCTCATGACTCAACTCTCGTATCCTTTTTATCGTTCGCTTTTCTTTTCCACTACACTCAATGTTTTACATTTGACCTTTTAAATACATTTGTTCTTATAGAAAATTATATCCTTCGCACTTTTTAACACCTGCATGTCTGTCTCAATATGCAATGTAATCAACGGAAACATTTCTTTTACTTTACTTTTAATTAAATGAAAGGGTTTATTTACAGAAATATAAATTAAATTATATTTTTTCAATAAAATGTAGATCGGTTTTTAGAAATCTTAACTTTACGTTTGATTTGAATAGAAACATTTACTATAAAATTGATGCCAATACAAATTTGATTCAAATAAACAAAAAACATTTTTATGATTTAAAATAATTCTTTCAGTGCAATATATACTTTTATTTTATTATTCATCTCCAATGATTTAATTCTTTTACTTTTTACTTATTCTGAGGATGACCTGTATATGTATTTTAAGGTCGAAACTAGTCGAATCATATTGATTTATTTTTAATTTTTTTCAAAATATAAGTATTGGTCAGACTTAAGGTTCGTAAGTTTTATTATTGATGTTTTATTAAAACAAAATTGTAGAAACGTAATTATTAGTTTACACACAACAAATTAGATGTGCTATTAAAACTTGAAGTTATCAGACATGAAAAATTTGCTAATGTCAAAGTCATAGCCACACTTTATCTAAAAACTTTATGATTACTCTGTACTTACTGCTGTAATAAATCTGAGATGTTATTAAAGCAATTCTGATCTCAATCTCTATTAAACAATAGTTATTTGTGTAACTAGTGCAAAAAGTGCATATTTGTTGCCCAAAACATTTTTTCTGCGATTGAAAAAATAAAAAAAAAGTTTTTCAATCGTCGAAGATGAAAAACTAGCTGCATTTTTAGATGTTGAACAGGTCTTGTATAAAGATCGTGCTGTAAACAGTTTCTTGTGTTTTGATTTTCTCTAATTTCTTTATTGGGCATTTCGACCTCTTAAATTAATCTCTCACATAATTTTCTTGTCTGAAGAGAATGAGGGTCTTTTAGAGAGTTCTGGACTTGTGGATATTAGCAAAACAAGCGAATTCTTTTGTTTCTGAAAAACCCTTTTTCGAGCTTATATTTCGAAAAATATCGATTTTTTGAGTTTGGCCAAGATTACACGATTACTTTGGATCGCTTGTAGGCATCGTGAGTTATAGCCGATCACAGGAATTTAACTTTTTTCGCGATTATGGGAAGGTCCAGGGGATTGGGATCCCGAAAACTAAGATTTATGTTTAGCATGGACCTACAAGCCTATGGGTTTTGCGCGATTAGTTTCCACTTACTCTTTTTTTTTCAGAACTACTTCTACTTCTAATTTGCAGTGTACGGTGATGTTCTTAAAATCTGAATGTGTGAAAAAATATTTACTTATTATAATCGCTCGTTACAAAATAGTATGTTCAAAAACACCATATTTGCGAGTGCAAATTAGAATACGACCAATGTCAAGTGATACAAAACACATGTGATACACAAATTTTTTTTCTACCAGGAAAAAATTTGAATTGTATCTCGTCGAAATGGTAACTGTACTTTCCTACGTTCTTTCCATACCAGGTTCTAGAATGAACGGAATATGATGAAGGTGAGATTCTAGACTGAAACTGTGGCCGATTCAGTATATACAAAACACACCGAATAGATTTCTAGCACCAGAGTTTGTTACTGCCCCACAGTTAGTACGGAAAATATTTCAAGACTTCAATCGTCTACGGAAAAAGCGACCTAGAAGATCTCAAATACTACAAGTTGTTACGGGTAATGCACGAAGACGGCGTTATATGAACTTGGGTGAAACTTTGGTTGAACTTAGAACTTTTTATTTACAGTAAAACAAAATGGAATTTTACCGAAAAAATGAATCCAAGAGAATCTTTAATTCTCATAGGGATTACGTGGTACAAAAGCCATCCGAAACCGCTAACTGTACAAGCAGGTTTTGCTGGTGGGTGGATTTTATGGAAAAATATGATTTTTAACGGTTGCAAATAACGACTACATTGACAAGCGTGCGACATGACGCTAATAGGACAATGTTGAAATGGGCAAGTTGATGTACGAACGGGCGAAAATGCGATCCCTTCAACACGACGTACGTGTCGGGAGATGAATAGAGCATCATTCCTGGATGGTTAGACAAGTAATTCAGAATGCTTAAACATCTTGTTCCTCCTAAACTGACGAATGTTAATATAAGAATAAGAATAAATACTTGACAGAATAATCGATAGAAAATATACTTTAACATAAATTTACAGCTTGTCTTATCACAGACTTTCTATGTTACTTTTATAATATGTTTTAGATAAATAATAATATACCGTTAATATTTACTATCAATATTTTCTGTGCGAATATTTTTCTAAAAATCCATTGTTAGTTTTACCAATGTGTGCCAGTCTTTTAATTTGCCGAAATGCTTGACAGGCTTCTCATATTTTAACAATATATTTTGATTATTCTCTGTTGTACTAGTTTTATCAATGCAATTCCATTACAAAAAAGTGTAAACATTTCCTAGTGGGTGTCGTCTATTTTACACAATTTAAAATTTTTGTTTCTTTAAAATTTATTACAATTTAAAATTGCTTTAAGGAAACCTATTAGATACTAATTTTTCATTATTTTACACGATTTTTGATAAACGGCTTAAGAAAGTTTCTGCAATAATTGTACTTCAAAACTCATGCGAGTATATAGGTTTTTGTAATGATTAAATTATATGACATAAAATCATTTATCACGTTTACAACATAGCAATTTTCAACGATCGCAAAATAAATTTCATTCCTTCAGGCAACATTAACTTAATTAAAGCATTATAATGATAAATCATTTTAATAAGACTTTGTCAGAAGTGGAGTAATATCGTTTGATTTATAACGATATATAATCTATAAGGCATTAAGGAAACAGAAGGGCGACTTTCTTACATTCTTCTGTGATTATTGTGATTGCAGATATTCTTTTTGTTGAGTAACCTATATAATATATTTGGTCGATCAATTTTGGCATTTATTAACCATTTGCATTTATTTATACCTGAATACGCTGCCCTTATAAGGTACATTCAAAGCCATTGAAGTTGGACGGTTTGGGGTCGCAATTAGTTTACGCAGTCTAATCTTCCGATGTAATAGTCGCAACAAAACTGTATCTGAATAACGTTTTTCTATTCCTGTATGGTAATTCATTTATTAGAATGTTACAATATGCACTATAATGAAATTTAGGACGATTCAAATTTTTATTACGATACAAATTTAGAACAAATAGAATTGCGACGTCACATAATTAATTTCCAGCTATTTTTCTTGCCAACGGAAAAATTGTATATGCAATTCCCATGAAACGGCTATTAAATTAAGACCCTTGCAACGCATTCAGAAACTCGGCTCATTTCCTAATGCTGTTGCTTGTGCCTTAAAGCAATCATTTCATGCTTATTGCACAATATACTATTAATATACAAGGTGTACGGGGAGCAATGTGCCAAACTTTGAGAACTGATTCTATGCAAAATTTTAGGCAAAAATTATTCTCTTCGTTTTTGTTGAATTTTGCACCATTAGAGAGATATCGAGGGTGAAAGTTGCCAACCCTTCTAGGTCAAGCGTCTTAACCAAACACATACGCCATAAATTTGGAATTAATTAATTTTATAAAACATAACAGTATTGATTTAAACGATTTTCAAAATGACAACCTTTGACTTCAATGTAAAGCTCAAGCCGCCTTGGTAAATTTCCCTGGTAGTCGTAGTTTTGTAAGTTAGTTTTTATCTCATTAAATGCATTTTGAATCTGACCTATTAACTCCATTCTGTTGTTTGGTTTGCCCTGTCGGTATACCAGCATCTTTGCATGACCCCAAAAGTAAAAATCTAAGGGATTTAAGTCTGGTAAACGTGCTGGCCATTGAACAATTCACTTTCTTCTCATAATAAGTGCATCCAAGAAATTTTCCACCTGTCAGTTGAAGTGGGCTGGGCATCAATCATGGAGAAACCACATTTTCTTTCTTGTTTAAATTTCCGTCGATCAAGTAGGGCTCAATTAATTGACCCCAGGTGTGGACGGAAAACCGATGCTGGAAATAGCTTTAAGAAACGGTGTGAGTTCTCAAATGACCACTTATATTGGTTGTAAAGATTTGTGACTCCATCCTTGGTGAATGTTGTTTTGTCTCCAAAAAGGGTGTATTCAATTATCCGGGCATTTCTGCTCATCCACTGACAAAACTGCACTTTTTGTACAGGATCACCAGGAAGCAGATTCTGAACTTTTTGAATATGATACGAATGCAGTCCATTTTTATGCAAAGTGGTTACTACGAATGTTGTCCTGTAATGGCAGACAGTTGGCTGATGCTGATCCGGGGATTCTCATCCACTTGAAGAAGAACTTCATCAGCGACTTTTTTTCGTCGTGTTTTAAGTTCGGAGAATTTTGCAAACGATCCCGTCTCACGAAGGCATCCGGAAATTGATGTACATATTCCTTTTGGCAGCTCTAAAATACCCATAAATAAATACGATGTCGGCGTGTTCCTCTTTTGTATGGCATTTTGGACAGCGACAATGACATCTGGGGAGGGGGGCATCTATACCAATGCTGCTGTTAGATCAACAGCAATTAACCTACGGAAAGAAACTTACGCCTGCAACAAACTCAGTGGGGTTTTTGACTTTCAACCTCGATATCTCGATAACGATGCAAAAAGTGAAGAGTATTATTTTTGCTTAAAATTTGCAAAGAATCAGTTCCCGAAGTTTGGCACACTACTTCCCGAACACCCTGTATGTATAAGGTAACATTTCACAGTTACATCTACTTTTTAGTCTAGTTTAATGATAATTTAATTTCAACTTAAATTTGTAGTTTCTCTCATCTCAGCTTAGAGGCATACTGTAGACAAGACTAATAATAAATTCATAATTGTCATTATGACCTAGCCTTGGCGTGGATTAAGTAGATAATTATGTAATTCCACTAAATGCATGAAAAACTACTGAACGCTAACATATACAAAAAATTAATCAATGCAACAAAGAAGGGTTCAATTTAGAAAATACAGTTTGAAGAAATTATTAAAACTGCTCCAACCCACGAAAATCAAGTTATACAAATACAAACAATTTTTATTTTATTAAATTAGTTACAACCATCTCAGTCTACTTAAAATTAATGTTTTTAGTTAATAGTTTCTGAATTTATTTATCTATCCAATATTTTACTGGAAATAAATTATCTAAGTACGTCTCTCAAAGATTTATTCATACACAAAAGACAAACAATTATTTAAAGAAACAAATGTGTACATTTTTATTTTATTAGCATTCTACTAACGGATGATTTCTTAGATTTTATTTTTACAAAATTAATTGCAACTAATGACGAACGTGTGGAGTAATAAAACTGCGAAATATTGGCGTTATTTGTATGACACAGTTAATTGGAACCGGTTATAATTTTCTTAAACAACAGTGAGATTTAAATTTTACTTGACGCGTAATCGTAAATGAATCTTTCAATGAGATTACTCTCTACTACCACGTAAACTCCGCCTCATTGCTCCATGGGTTTGCCGCGACAACTGTAGATAAATACTGACCAATTTAATAATAACTACTAATCTTACCAATTGTTAACCATCTTAAGGCAATAATCACATGTTATTTTTCATATTATTTATGATATTTGATAGCTGTCAAAAAAAGGGTGTTCATCTTGCTAAAAAATCGTTTTAAGTGTAACCATTCTAAAATCTCTATACACGTAAAGGAACATTGTTAATCAAATTTTAAAATCTGGAAAATTGCAATAAGCTGAAAAAAAATTAATTTTCAATTGGATTACAGAAATAACAATAATTACAGAATATAATCGAACCGATCACGGACATTTGTGTTTCCACCGGTTTTAGTTTAGTTAGTTTAGTCCACAGTTTTTAGTCCTTTGTGTTTATAATGACGTTAAAAGCGCGTAATATTTATAGGTGATGTGAGAGGGGAGTCTAGTGATCATTATCACAATAGTGAGAGACAAACATACATTTATTATGGTTAAAATTCAAGCTATAATGAAAATCTCAAAATGTTTTAAATAAGTTCAACCCCAAGGCTAACATTTGGGGGTGGGGCCGAGTTATCAGGAGAAGAGGGAATAGTGCCCGTTTTGGGTGACGTGTGGGTGGAGTTACACTGGTAGGGGGGGGGCCCTACGGCCCGCTTTTTTTATCTTACGTGAGGATCTTGGTGGGAGTGTTGCGTTAGTACCACTTGCCCGGCATCCGTGACGTTCATGAATGCTCGGACACTGGTAATCTTCTTAGCGTACCTTAACCTCGTTAGTTATTTTTGGGCCTTATCTTAATCCTTTACTATACTGTCAAACCTATTGTTTACTCCGTTCTCTTTTCTTTTCTCTCTTTGTTTTTTTGTTTTGTTCCTGTTCTTTGTTCTGATGTGACGAATGCCTGTTGGTTGTACTATACTCAAGGTTATAGTGGGTTCTCTACTTTCGAACACTATGCTTTACAGTGATTTTTTCGATTATACCCCATATTTTGATATCTTTCTAACTTTCCTGATTTGATTAGTTCCTTTCAGAGACACAATTCCGCGAAAACGATCTTTATTGGATGTTAGATGAATCTTTATATCTTTTGGTTTGCTTGACTAAAGCCCTTATTACATTATCCGATTTCTCTTACGAGTCTATCGACTGAGAAGTCTTGAAAGGTGTAACTCCTAGATAGATTCGTAAGGCTAATATGATTTTGTTTACATTATAATAGCTCAATAGGAATAATGCGCATGCGCGGCTAGCTTGAATACTTCAGTTTCGAAGGTTCAGTCAAGTTGATATTGAGGTTAGATCAATAGTTGTTGATCTACAGTGTTGTAAACAAAATATTGTTAACATGAATTTTGAGGACATATTATTAAATCAGATTTCATTAAAATTGATTCTACTCCGACAATTATTTATTAGAAGAAAAAAAAAAGCTAACAAAAAAAAGCGTTGTCCTCGAAAGTTATGGACCAGGCAATGGCTCCAGAGGCGAAACGAAGGACTAGGTATTTCAATAGAATAAGAGTACAGTTCATTCAAAATCGGGGTATTCGCAAAACATTACGCCGCTAAAATCGTAATGTTTGCGTAAATTGGGACATCTGGCAATGATACTTCGTTCAATGATGAAGAAAGAAAAGACAGAATCGGCCGTTAGCTGTCTCATAATAACTACGCACGCGCTAAAGCAAAATCGTATTAAAACTCGTAAGTAAAAATAGAAGCTGTTCTAAACGCGCAAGATCTCGTAAGAGTACTCGGAACCAATAGATCAAAAGAGAAAACTTACAATGTAAACATTTTCATACTGATCTAAACAAAGCTCGTAAGAGTCGTCGTACGACAACTTGTATAATGTAATATCTGCTTAAGGGGGATTTTGCCTGCGGTTGTTAATTATATACTATTTAGTTGTGGATGTCTATTTTTGTTACCTAGAGGAGTTTTTTTTTTAGTTTCATCTGTTTATCTATTTGGACAATTTTAACACACAGTCAGTGTTGTATGCGCTATATTTTATTTTTAAAATTTATTTTGGACGGCAGGTAGGGTTGCTTGAAAAATGTCATTTTGGCGTCTCTTACTTGTTTTAGAAGAGACCGGCTTTATAAGAGGGAGAGGAGTAACGTTTTCCGTTCTTTTTCCCTGTCTGTTAGGTTACATCTGACTCTTCTTTATTTCTTTTGAATTTTGCTTGATCTGGCGCCGGGGTGCATCATCGTAAGGGGTGCTGGAGCTCGTACTTACGGTAAATCTTGTGTACGCCTATGGCACATACCCGAATTCAGTTACTATAATAATTAGTTTAAATTTCAAAAATAGAAAGTAAATAAAGTTTTTTCTTGAAAATAAATTGTTAGTAGGCAGAAATAAATATTGGATAGTAAGTTTATTTATGATTTTTTACTAAAACTGGCAATTTATTCTTGGTTTTCATAATACGCATACTCACATCCATAATTCCTATTTCGAAATTTGCATTCCTAAACATAGGCGGTTATAGTAAACATTGTAATAAACATTAAGAACTATTCATCATATGCTTCGATAATTAAATTATTAATTTCCTCTCTAGATGAAAGTAGCAGCTCATTTCGGCTCTATCCAGTTTCGATTTTTTCAAAATGTCACTTATTTGGGGTACTTTGTATCGAAATGTGAATTAAACGGTTCTTCGAGAACCATTATGCAGTAAATTTACCTGTTTCGTATTCCAACATAACAAGAATATAACATGAAATCGTATTCTTTTCAAACTGTACGATGGAACTATTCGAGATTGGTTACTTTTTTGTTCCATATCTTCCATTATGAAGGGTACTATCTGGCAACCTACACTCAGTGTTGTGCTGAGCTTTTCAGGGCAGAGGGGGCACATCATAGAGATTAGACGACTTTAATATATTTCATAGAACGCTAGAGCAGGGAGTATGGTAAATGCGGAGAGAGATTGCACCCCTAGCCCCTACTTGGACACACCACTGCCTACACTTGCGTAAATTTAATATTTTCGCCTTTTCCACAATATCTCCTAGAATTAAATGTTTGTCACTTTCTTCCATTTTCTTGAGAATGCTGTTTTTTTAGACAAAATTTTAGATCAATTAAAAATTATGTCAAAAATTTTAAAATGTTCGATTTTTGTTTTTATTTCGTGTCACTTTGGTGACGTTATAAAACTACTAGGTTTTTTAAATTTACTTTTTATTTATTTATAGGTTTTATGAAAGTGGTGGAAAAAATCAAAATGTCTGCCACGGTCTAAACCTCTCCTTTGAAAGAAATTACCTGTTTCTGGTTTGGTACAAATTTTTATCTTCAAAATTAAAATTTAATGTTTTTAGCAAAACTCAATAACAATTTTAATATTATATTGATTGCCAGATGATAGAAGCAATCGGCAAATTCGTGAACTAACCCCGCTGCCTTTTAAGATCAAAATTCGAATTTTTTGAATTTATTAACGAATTTCTTAACCATTTTTTTCTTTTCTTTACTAACTTCTTTATTGAACTCTAAATTACTTAATGACCAGTCATGAATTTGTCTTTGAACTAGTAAGGATCCACCATCTTAACTCTACTAATTTCTTGGAAGAACGCCCTTGTGATTGAAGGCCGGCGGAATTTGCCAGGATTTTAAGCTTCTGAAATGCAACTCGTTTTTTTTAAAATATAATTAGTAAGTTATCTCTTAAATTAGTAATTGGGTCTTCACTAGAAGTTGAGCTCTAGTAAACCTTGTCAACTCCTAGTTAAGACCAAGTTACAATTTGTGAGTCAACTTATTGATTACTATTTTCCTTCGGTTAAGGAATGGTTTCTAAACATGGAAACGAAACGTCTATGTTAAGAGCCTTTAATTCTTAAATTCATTGTCCAAAAAATAATCATTACATATTTGTGTCTGATCCAAAACTTCAAAAAATGTTTTGAAAATCTTTATTTAAAATTGTGACGTCATAACAATAATGGATTTGATCAATTTCGGTACCTCCAAAAAGACATTGTATAATTTTTTCCGTTCGTATCGGTTGTAAGCTTAGTAGGGAAGCTAAAATGTTGCCCACGTGTGTAACAAATAACATTAAATTTTACGAGCAAGAAGTCTGTCGTATCGCTAACTATGAATTATTTCACAACTCTTTCGTTCTTTTGGGACTCTTCAGGAGTGAGAGAACTAGAGTGTAATACAAATGCTGTCGACTATAAGTATTCTCTACTGGAAGGCATATCATATTGGAATTAGTGTTGCGATTTCTAGTGTCGTTCGTGTAACGGAACACTTCCGAAAATACTTTTGCATTAAGCCAACTTTGTTCACAAATCTGTTAGCAGTTACATAAGTTGATCCTTGAATTATTATTTTAATAATAAATTAAATTTTACAGTTTGCTGAAAAACATGAGTGAATGGTCATGATCATATAGAGAGTCACCAACCGACATTACACACTGCGCATCGTAGTTTTCCCTAATAGTCAAAAAACAAAGTGGCTTTAGTGCAAATCACTTTTCGGACGTGTTGCGACAACACAAGACAGCACTAGATGTCGCAACCATCGAATTGTTAAAATTGTTCTGCCAAACACGCAGATGATCTTCAAGTAGACAAGGGGAAAGAGAGAGTTGCATTTTTTTTATGTGATACCTAAGGTATCTAAAGCTCTTAATTGAGTTTCAATCTAACGATAAAGTTCACACAAATTAGGCAAAAATTGCATTATTTTATTCAATTTGTAAATTCTTCCGTCAAAATCTTGTTGTTAAACAATCGATAATTTTACTATAGTTTTTAACAGGCACAAGAAAACTTTTGACAATTTGACATGCACGATTTTTGTACAAAGTAATCTATTTTCTTAAAATATTGTTAATACTTATACCAATATGAATTTTAATGGCAGTCAGACTGCTATTAATCAACATTTGATTAATGGTTTTTAAACTATTTTATAAATTTAATGTTTGAATTTTAATTTTGACTTTAGAAGTGACTTTCACTCCCTAATTTCAAGAAGCCTTGATAAAGCTCACATATGACATCGGCTAATTAAAACTAGTGTAGTGGTTTTTAATTACATTCCTCCACCTCAAAGGAATCCTCACGAGGATATTCATCTTTAACAGTTCTTTATGTTAGAAACCTGTCATATAATTTTAAATCGTCGGCAAAAGGGCAAAAATACAAACGTACTTAAGTTTGACTCTGAGGGACTCCAGAAGTGGCAAATATTGGACGAGATATAACTATTGAATGTTATGTATTGATGGTGGTTGATAAAGTATGAGCGGAAGTATAACCTCAGTGAGGTATGAAAACCAAAGTACTTCATTTTGGCGAGAAGGATGTCATGTAGAATATGATCAACGGCTTTAGCTATCTCCACTTGTCTACAGCGTCAAATTAAATATGCCTAAAATAAGGACGATTTACGACAGTATCATTACCACCGAAAAATATTAGCAATTTTTTTACGCACTAAAAACTGATTTTATCTTTGATATTCTTTACTTCATCCAAAATGCAACTCAAGTTTAAGTGCTTTCGTCGTATAACAGATAACCGTTATAACAGTTATGTTATATTTTTATGAATTCTTAAGTTATTGCAGGTATTCTTTTAAATATAATTTCGCACAGTCATAAAACACTAAAACATTCGTTGTAACGTAAAACTCGCTTCGTGCATCTGCATAATAACAGCAAATTGAGACTTGTACTTATAAATCCAATAAAATTTATCTTCACAATTCCCATGAATATATGACATTACATCTAGAGAATTGCCTTACTTATCGTAAGGTTTTATTTTTCAAATTTGACACTAAAATACACACGTTACATCTTATGGATGCAAGTCAAAGCACAACGAATCCTGATATTGTAAAAACAAATCAGTAACGTCATATTGAGATATGAACGCTATCAATATCAAATAATCTGTATGTGTAATCGAAACAATTAAATTGATTCAGTTGAATCTAACTGAAATAATTTCATGTTTGGGTACGTTCATAGTGGTCGTGGAATGAGCTTTAAAGTTTGAATTTCATCGTATAACTTTCTCTTTGTTAAATTTAAATAAAAGTGAAGTGCAGTGTGAGATTATCTTATGCTTTATGAATTATGCATGAAAACGAAGTATGTGTAGTGAAATCAAATTTTTTCCCCAGAGACAGTCTTACGATGTAAATCCCTCATCCAACGTTGGTTTTAGTTTTACATATTGCCTGCATAGAAGTATGTGATTTACACTTTTTAAGTAGCAATAAGTAGAAAAAAATGATTCATTCGTAAATAATTGAAACAATGTTTCTTTTGTAGACTAATAACATTTTCTAAATAAGCTTGTAAGTGCACCTACCTCTTTATTAAACACTTACTTATCACACCAAGGTGTCATCATTAGGTCAGAAACCATTCAACACTAACAACTAACATAATAATTTTTATTGTTGAATTGCTGCTGACCTGATGATGATTTACTTTGGTGTTAAGCTCAGTTGCCTTTTGATTCCAATTAAGTGTTTAATAAAGGAATAGGTGCGCTTTACAACTTATTTATAAAGATAATTCTTTTAGTACTCTACTCTTTTAATCTTAACACAGGCTGAAAAGATGCCCCTTCTGAAATAAAATTGACGGGTCTGAGTTTTTTTTTTAAATTATTGATGTGGCTGCCATTGGCTCTGTTTCGTCGGCGTTGGCCCACCCTGTATATTATTTAAATTTATGCTGCGTTTGGTAGCACGAAATACAGATGAGCGTGGTGTTACAACGTATTTATTTTTGGGTCCTTCCTTGCATACGCGCCTTCTTCTAAACTGATTTTTTGAAACAAAAGAGCAACATATCTTCCTTGTTTCTCTTTTCTGCCTCTTGACTTTTTTCAGTTTATAGCCTTGTTTATTTGATGTAGAGGGATTGTTTGTTGATGCTGAAGATTCAGCTGGAAGGGGTAACAAGCTTATTCACTCAATAAGGTCAGTTGCTGACTGGTTCTTCTTCTTTCCGACCAAATTATTCTTACGGTTGGTTCGAAGATTCCCTACTAAAACTTTATTAGATTCGTCTGACTCATCAGATGTTTTCACCGCACATTATTTTATATGCTTCTTCCTGAAGTTCCCTTTCGGTTAGTGGCCTTCTGGGATCGATCTCTCTCTCTGTTTCGCGGTTAGCTAGAAAGTTACTTTTAGATTACTTCAGTTTTTGAGGAACTTTTGGTTACTTTGCGTTCATTTTTGTTTCTTATGTGGTCATATGATGTCTGTTTATGCGCACACTAACAGTTTTGATTATTTTCGGAAATTTCGAACAGTTGATCAACGTAAAAAACTAACAAAACATATAAGAAAGTGTTCTTCATATATTTGGTTGAATCGTATGAAAAAGATCAATGAGATTATATCTGATTATAAATATCCTTAAAACTCCGAAAGGAAACATCATTAAAAATTGTTCTACTGTAATCTTGTAACCAACGCCGTTGGTTCCGTTTTTTAATAAAATTATCACAAAGAAGTGCAACGCGTGTTCGAATTGCAGTTTCTTATGCAGTTGGTGTCTGTGTTTCAAGCATGAGTCGCAATTTGCTTTTAGATACAAATTACGTAATAATACATAATCGAGACGCGATTAGAACTAGTTCAAAAACTGAGATATTTCATAATTTTCCTTGATCTGTTTTGATAACGTTACATTTTTTCCGACGATGTAATCGACTATGTAAGTTTAGTGTAGCACTTTTAACTACATTTCTAGAAAGTAAAAAGAAACTTGTGATTTTGATAACATCAAAGTTATGATGAACTTTGGCGTTGGCTTATCGGGACTATTACAAAAGGATCGCGCACTGTTCACAGTATCCTGGTAATTAGCAGTTCTATGATTTTCATTATTATTTATTCTCTTCAAACTTCTTTTCCTGCTTATTGTATTGAATATTTAGTATTTTAGATTTTCCCAATGGGACCCTTTTGGTAGGAGTAAGGACGTGCATGATCAAATAAGACTCCATGTACTTTAAAAAGCGCCTACGTTTCGGTCAGGTGTTGTCTGATAAAATTGTAAGACTTCTAAGGTCCTCCAAATCATGAAAGGGAATAATTTTTTTTGAAAGTTTTATATTAAAACAAACTCTTGCAGCAATAAATTTTTTTAATTAGATAATTAAGCAGAACATGAGCCATCGCGTGTTATGAAAAACAAAATTTTCCTTTAGGACAAACTCATGATGGGCATTATTTTTACCCCACATCTTAACAAGACAGATTCTGCTTCTTTTGGTATATTTTCAAAAATTTTCATTTTACACATTTTTGCTTCAAATTAAAAATTATTTGTAATTTAATTATACACAACTTTGTTAAACTATTTTTTGATCTAAAAAACTAATTACCGAGACACGACAGACACGTGACACCAATTGTTTTAAACAGTATTTCCAAGAAACAATTGTTATGAAAGGAAGTTTTATTTATCTATAAGTGGTGTTTGAACTATTTTTTTAAAGCTCTATTTTCTTTATCCTCTTTAGAACAAAATTTTAGTATTGTATAGTATCTGCCGAAAAATAATCGTAACTAAGTAGCCTTGTTCCGAGGGGTAGAAAAGTCATGTCGTCGGTGACACGTTTTGCACAATAATTCACCGTTCATCTATTGGTCCAAATTGACTTGACATAACCAGTTAGCTTTTGTTTGCCATACTGTACATCGAAGAAGTATATCTATTTATTTGGCATTTGGTATATTGATTATAATCCACCATCATATGAATACATTTAGTATGATCTATAAATCCCGAGTTATGTTGCTTTATTTTCTTTTCTTTATTAAAATAATTTAATTTACAAAATTCCATAATAGCGTAAATAAAAAATATGTACTACATAAACAAAACACTCATCGTGAACGAATTCGATAAGAAAATTATCTTCATTATCATCATTATTTTGACGTAGCATCACTTTAGACATATTTTATAAACGTAATCGGAAACCGTACTATAAAATCTTATTCATAATGATATCTCATGAATCATGATAGTACTGAACGATTCAGAAGCTAGGCTACACTTGAATATCGCTAAGTGCACTATGTTATCGTACACCAAGAGTCGATCCTATTTTTGTTTCCTTATACTCTTAACAATTTGCTGTTATCGCGCAGTAATCAAGAATGAAAGACCTTCCTCCTTTGTCTTTTTTGAGCATACGGAACTAGTTTTACCCAAGGCATGTAAAACTCTGGATTTGTGATCCCATTTAAAAGACATCGTGGATCAAAAAACTTTGATGGTGCTCTTTAAAGTTTGTTTCACTCGACGCTTGAATATGGGTCGGTAGTATGGTTCTATAGCGCATTTTTGAGAAAGTTTCTTAAATTCCTATCATTTTGTGCCGATGGTGTCTATCCTTGTGCTGGTTTCTCGTAGGACTTGTTATTAGATAGGTTTGGTTGTACTAGCCTGGAAACACGGCGTCTTGTTTTTATCCAAACTAGTAAGTGGTGCAGTGGATAGCCTTGATCTGTTCTCTCTATTGAATATAAACGTGCCAAGGTCAGACTACTTTTGGTTTACTGACACCTCGTATGAATTTATTCCGAAACTCTGCAGTCAATCGTATCTGCAGGATATTTGAGAAAATTCATGGTTCGTTGGATATTTACAGTGCTTTTTCTAATGATATTAAGGTGGCAGATCAGATGTGCTGAAACTTCTGACTAGATCCAGGCCCAAACATGTGAACCGATTGTTGAGAAATTTTTAGACAATATACTATATAACATGACATATTTTTAATTTTCAAAAAAAGTAGAAAGCCAAAAACGTGCTAAAATTTTTATAAACTAGTGCTTTTTTCGCAATAAAAAATATATCACTTTGGACGGTATCATGTCTTTAGCACACACACAAAATTTCAAAATTACGGGTTTAGGCACTGATCTGGTCAAAGAGTCAATTCAAACGTAGTTCAAGGGTCCTCGGTAGGATGGCTTTAACTTTAGAGTTACACATATTAAGTTTTATTTTTATTGCTTTTAATGGTGACATAATCAGAAATAACTAGGTAATATTTTCGAACTTTTACTATCATATGAAAAAAAAATAATCTAAAGTATGAAAAAGTGTAAATTATGGATTTGTATTTAATTTTACATTGTGGTAACTGTAAGAAACTGTTTCTTAAATTGTAAATTTAAATTGCTTTTTCAATTATTTTTTGAATATTTTGAACTCATAGTTGTGTTATATAAATCAAAACAATCGATATTTTTAAATTTTATTCTAAACTTTCGTTAATTAAAACAAAAAGTCCGGCTCCAATAAGTCGTAGAAAATGTCTATAAATAGATTATGATAATGCACGGGTGCGGGAATATGAACATCTGCACTATTTACGTTCACAGTTTCATCTCTAGGATTTAATTTTGGAAAGTGATGCTTCTTCTCAACTGGATAACAATCCTTTTTTGCTTTAACTAGAACACTTTTCTACTGTTAGTTTTAGGTATGCGCCTTCGCTAAAAATCCGTCTCTCGCGGAAAATGTTTTCAAACCCAATTGGACTGGAACCTTAAGATTCTTATTATAATCCTTACTTAACTGAAAAAGTTTGTAATGCAACTGAAGGAAAAAAGTGTCATGATAATATTTCTGCGATACAATATTAAATTTAGGACTTGAATGAACTACCACTGCAATTGATATTGTGCACTGATCTCAGGTTGCACGTTTCAATGATGCTGCTTGCCTTTTATTTTTTAAGACAAAATAGTAGTCTCATGCATAATTCATAGGGATAGAAGTAAGGATCCGAAAAGTTCCAATCTTTCTCGTCGATGGAAATTCTTTTTTGGGGTGAAAAACCACCCACAGACACTGGACTTGATTACGATTATTTTCATTTTTCTCTGAATCCGTCATTCCCACGAAATACAGCGCAGCCCATTCTGCACTTGCCAGATATAAGTTGTAGAATGGAAGACGGAACTGGTGCTTTAGGTGTAAAAATGGGTGAGAGAACGGTGTCAGTTTTCTTCCAACCCCATTATGTCGGATCAAGGTTTTTCCTCTCCATAACTGAATTTAATGAAAAAATCTTACAATAATAATAATAATAACTTTTATTCACATTTTTACATATGTGTATAAATATGTATATGTGTTAGTCAAATAATAACAATTAAAAGGTGTAAAAAAACAAAGTCACTTGAAACGTTCACAAAAAGACATAAATTAATGTATACTATAAAACGCATGTTTCTGTAGAATATTTTTAAATTATTTTTGAATTTCAAATGATTGAGTTTTTTAGATCACTCGGTATGGAGTTATACAACTTAGAGCCAGCGTAAATTGGCGACTTTTTGTAAAATGAATACTTGTGCTTCGTTAATATAATTTGTTCTTTTCTTGTACTATAACTATGAATGTTATGAGATGTCGTTAAAGTATTTAAATTTGTATGAATGTATGTTAATAACTTATATATGTATATAGATGAGAATGTCAAAATTTTTTAGTTGATGAAGTACTCTCTGCACGATTGTTGTTGTTGTAAATTGAAAATACGCCTTAATATTCGTTTTTTGATTTATAAAAACTCTTTGCGAATCGACTGCTTGTCCTCATACTATTATATTATACGCTAATGTAGGGTAAACGATACCATAATACACATTTAACAAATAATCTATATGTAATGAATTTGTTAGGTTGCAGATGAGGTAATGGTGACTATTAATTTTTTACAGACGGCAGTTACTTGTGCATCCATTGCAAGCTGTAGTCAATTGCAGTACCCAAAAAATTGACAATATTTGTCATATTTATTTTATTTTCTTGCAAACTGAATTTTGTTGAAATTTGGTTCCTAAATTTTGTACGGAAATGAATATATTGAGTTTTTGAAAAGTTAATAATTAATGAATTTTTACACACCACGAGTAGAACTTGGCCAGAAGTGTGTTAACTTTATAGTTTAATTCAGTTTCACTATCTGCTGTTATAACTACAGTAGTATCGTCGGCGTACATGAACACGCTACCTTCTGTAATATGATCGGACAAATCATTTACATAAAGTGAAAAAATAATTGGGCCCAAAGTACTGCCCTGGGGGTACCCATATATACCTTAATGTATTTTTATATTTTACCTTAAAGTTTCTGTCAGATAAGAATGAGATTAACCAGTCGTTAATACAACCTCTAATACCTAAATGATGGAGTTTTTACGCAACAAACTTAATGTTAATAGTATCAAATGCACTAGTAAGGTCAAAGAATAATGAAACTACAAAATTATGCTTTTCTAAAAGGTCGTTAATTTTTTGAATAAAAGATGTTGTGGCAGTTTCTGTTGATATTCCTTTCCTGTAGCCGTACTGGTTTTTACTAATAATTTCATTACTGTTTGGAAAATTTAATAATTGAATACAAAATGTTTTTTCAAAAATCTTTGAAAAACTAGAAAGTAACGCAATTGGTCGGTAATTACAAATATCACCTACAGATCCTTTTTTGTGTATCGGGACAATAACTGCAGATTTTAAGATGTTCGGAAAAATTCCTGCAGAAACAGAATGGTTTAAAATATTAGCTAATATGTTCGCAATTTCTATCGAGCAATGTTTTAAGACAGAAATCGGCACTTCATCAATGCCGGTAGATTTTTATTTTGAAACGACGTAACTATTTTAGAAATTTCGTTTTTAGAGAGCGGGATAAAAGACATAGTTTTTTGAACTATCGTGTACGATAGTTTGCTTTGCTTTTGGTAGAAAACATTCAACTTTTTGACGATTGATTCGGAAAAATGTTTACCAAATAGATTTGCTATTTCTTTGGCGTTATTAATAGAGCCATGAGTAGAGTTAAACGAAATACAATTCTGCGTATTTGTAGGAATCCTATTTTCGTTTACAATGGACCATAACTGTTTTAGTTTATTAGAAGAGGAAATAATTCTCTTCTGGATAAATGTAATTTTTCTTTTTTATCTTGAGATTAACGTTGCGTTGTAAGTTATTGTATGATTCTTGTAAGTTAGTATTGCATATGAAATTTTTCACTAGTGCAAGTTCTTTAATTTGTTAAAATCTATTTGCAACTCTTGACTAAACCGAATTTTTTATTCGCCTTATTAGACTGCTTTTTTGTTTTTGCATAGGAAAGCAATTGTTGAAATGAAATATAAAATATGCCCAGAAATGTTCAAACATGTAGTTCACTTCATTTTCATTATGAAATACAAGAGGCACGTAATTTTTAAGAACAATTTTAAATGTATCTAAAGCATTGGGCACAATTCTACGTCGTAATAATGGAATACTTGATGGAGATTCCTCTGTCTGATTTTTCGAAAAGCATTTAAATTTAATAAGCTGCGCAAAATGGTCAGATACTCCTAAATTTAAATTTTCAAAAGATATAACTGATTTTGGTTGATTGCTTATAAGATAGTCAATAGATGACTTTGATGTACCAAAAGCGGTAGTTACTATTCTTATATAATTTTCGGAAACAGAAACCAAATTAAAAGAGGCAAGAATATCGAATAACCTGTTTTTGTTAAAACTTTCTTGTGTTTGATCTATATTCAGATCACCACACAAATATATACATCTATAATTTTGACTTAGTCTGCTTAATAGTGAGGTTAGCTGTGCAAAAATACTTTGTAGTAATTTTGACTCGAAGATCTATATACACATATAATACATACATCTTTATGGATGGTTATTCCGCAACATTCAAAATGTAATTGAATAGTATAATTTGCAACATATGGAATTACGTTAGCGATTTTTTCAGTTTGTCATGAATATATATTGCTACACCATCATGTAAATTATTACTTCTACAGAAACATGTTACAATATCAAGACCACTTAATGCTTAAGCATGCTGAGGAGAAGCAGCAGACGTTGGCGGTAATTTCGATAATAGTAGCTCCAGCAGTTGCGACTTTTTTCTTTGCTTGATTGAGGGTTGTTAAAGATAGAAACAATGTCATCCAAATCTCTTCTGTTATTAGGTATAGTTACAGTTTGTGCTTTCCCTTTACCGAAAAAGAAGAAGTAGTGTTGCAGCCACTAAATGCATGTGCAAACAGCATAGTTTCCTTACAGTTTCTCAAGACACCCGAGGACTGTAAATCGCGAGAACTGTATATGCTCTCCTTTATATTTTCCTGTGATTTTCTCTCAAAGTCGAAAGCCTTTATGTTGAAGAGAAGGAGCTATAACAAGCACGAGAACATCGACGCCTTGTCGAACGATCAAAACTGTATTTTACTGCTGATTGTTACTTCTGTTTGAATGTTGCAGACATTTTCAATACACTCACATACGTGGTAAGCTGTTTGTAAGCCGAAAATTCATTTTTGTAGGACAACTTCGGTAAACCCTGAAAATTGTATTTGAAGGAACTTGATTGAGAAGGGCAGGACAAGAATTTGCGACTTTATATGGGGATTTATACGTGTTATGAATAAATCTTCGCCATGCTGAAAAGAAAGTTTCGTCAAAAGTTTACCGTAAATCCAAAGCAATTCTTGGCTGGATGGTTTGTTATCTTTTCATACGCAACTTCAGAATACACATTGCTCAATCAATCAATCAACTTAGCCCGTTGGAAATTCTACCGATCTCACTTGATGCAGCAACTGCTGTTAATTTTATGATTTAATGGTGTTTCACGGCATCAAGGGTGTCACACAACGTATTCCACCCATTGGATGGCGTCCCATTACCAGTCATTGTATTGATATTAAAATCGGCGATGTCGAAAACGAATTGTAAACATGAACTTGCATCAATTTCAGGATTATTGATTTTACTGCAGAATATTCTAAGAGTGAAACGTCACTGTAGCTGGCACAGAAACCTAAATTCAACACTGCTTGGAATAGTATATTAAACAACTAGTTTCAGAAGACGCATTTTATAAGACGAGTACAGTTGCTAAAATGTCTTCTGAAACGAATTCTTTATACTATTTTTTCTATTTTGGGCTTTTCAGATTAATTTTAAAATAAAATTTTGCGAGTTTTTAAATTTAGGGAATTTTGAAGTGTAATTGCTAAGGTGGCAATATTCTCATTAAACTTTGGTTTAAATGCTAGTTTAAGTTTAATTAGTACATTTATCATAAAGAAAAATACCAACAGTTAACTGTAACGGCATGTGTGTGTTTTATTGAAATAATTTTTACATTAAAGTACCTCTTTCGGAGATATTCGGTGTGAAAAATTGCGTACCACCAATTTTTTCACCGAGCGCCCCAAACTACTGTAAGCTTCGATAGCAAAGAAAACGGTGGGGAGTACGCAAATTGACCATGGAACTTTTTTTTGTGTAAAACTTGAGGAGGAATATTTTTATATCTGTACTTTTAATTCGTGGGAATGACGGATTCAGAGAAAAATGAGAATAATAGTAATTAAGTTCTATCTAGGGGTGGTTTTTCACTTCAAAAGGTATTTTTATCAACGGGAAAGGTGGGAACTTTTTGGATCCTTACTCATACATGAACTAAGCATGGGCCAAATATAATTTGTATGTGATTCGCCTTTTTTTCGTCTAATTTACTTGGACTATAGTTTTATTTTATTTAATTCTATTATTTACATGATGGAATTGTGACTTGAATCCTTTTCAAATTTGACCATTTTCCTAATTTTTCCGTCAAAAAAAAATACTTCTGGGAGACTTTTTTTGAAATATCATTATCTTCTCTGCTCTGAAAATGGGATCTTTACAATGCTTGTTAATTTTTGGTAGTCGAAAGTGGCTTTTTTGTCAAAAAACAGTTGGTGGTGAATTTTTTTCATAATATTTTTACTGTTAACATCCCTTTCATTATGTGACGTGCTTTTATCGGGTTTGTGGAGCCGGGGTGCTTCTATTGGAACGTATATGCTTTTATTTTTAGGTCGCACTGTGTTCAGAAACTCATGATTAGTGTTGATAGGATCTAGCAAATTCTGTGCCATTGCAAGAACTGCTCTGTCTTCCCCCAAAAAAATATTGGTCACAAATTTTGTAGCGGGCTCTGGGGAATTTAAAGCAAATTGGATATGCCAAATATTTACTGGTTTTGACTTCTTCGAAAATCTGTCCTACCAAACTAACCTTGTTTGATTTAAAGAACACTTGTGTAGACAACAGCGAGTTTTTCTTATATCAGTATAACATTGGGGTTTACAAAATTGTCTGATTTTTCCCCGGGCTAAAAGTGTCCGAACATGTTTAGGTTTAATTGTAGTTTAGGTATAAAATAGTACGTAGGAATACAAAACGGCATTTCTCTTATTTCCGAGGAATTCTAGCAGTTGACGAAATTATATAGTTTTTTCAGGGTTGGAATTGTTTGAGCTTTAAATATTTTGTCAATCTTTGAATAGTAAAAATGCTGTTGTTCCAATTTTATTGATAGCAGCATTGATATTTTGTTGCTGTCACAAATTTTAAATTAAATTGCGAAAATGTATTCTCTACAATGTAACAGCGCTTGAAATGTTTTTTTTTTAAATAAATATTACCGTTACGTTGTAAGATTCACTTTCTAGTTTTTAATAATTCGAGATTCTTTGATGTTACTAATTTGTAGGTAATAACACCGTTTTGTAATTAATTGCAACCTGCAATTAACTTAATTGAATTTCAATTTATGGTTAAGTGTGGAGAATTAAATTGATATATTTCCACTAATAAGCTACTTATATCATTAAAGAAATTGAAATAAATTATTTTCTTAATTGGATGCATCTATACATTGTACGGTATCTTACATTTTTATTAAGTTATAATAACGGTCTCATTTTTTTCTCATTAAACACCTCAATTATTATAATATTTTACTTATAGACCGCTTTAATTAGGATCTAATCACAATCACATTTTAGGTTTATTTATCTCACAATAATTACACACAATTATTTTTAGTATTAATATTATTGCTATTACATCTAGAATTATATGTGGCACAAGATCTTAAAGCGTATCTTAAAGAGAATGATATTCAAATTCAAAAGTTTATTATTGAGTAACAGTTCGTTTTTCACAAGTCAATTATATGTACAAGAATACAACATAGGGTGCAATTTTAACTCATCAACAAAAGTGGTTATATTCTAAAGTTTTCAATTTAAAACGTTCAAATTCATTTATACCATAGAACGATTCTTTTTAAGATAAATATTGATTTTATTTTTAAATCTATTGAAACTTAGTTTTTTAACCGGTTTGGTAACAAATTGTAATATTGATAAGCTAAACAATTTATACTATGTCTTGATTTATTTACTCTATGGTATTTAAGTCGCAAATTATGTTTTTCCTGGTATCATGAGTATGTATATCAGAGTGCTTATCTAGTTTACTAGTATTTTTAAAGGCGTAGAGTAAACATTGTAAAATGTACATGCACGGGAGAGTTAGAATATTTAACGTTCTGAAAACCTTTCTACAGTCATCACGATAGTTTAAGTTTCCAAAATTCTTACAACTCGACGCTTCAGAGAGAAAATTCTCTTTACATCAGTGCAGTGGACTCACACAAGTAAGGCATAATTCATATGACAAAAGACTAGTGTATAGTATGGACTCCGTAGTGTTAAAACACCTACGTCTTGTGATAGATTTTGAATTAAAAATATAGTAGTACTTCATTTATGATATAATTTATGTAAAATGTGTGTCTTACGACATCTCGTGTTAAACATTGACACGTGTGAATAGTATAAACCTGTTGGCATTTTTCTTAGTCGATATAATTTATGTATTTATGTATATGTCATCTCAGTACTTGATGTGCATACACCCCTAAAAATTTGACGTATTTTTTATTTTTATGTTCCTCAAGCTTTTCAAAGTAAAAACTATTTCTTCTGACTTATCTTTATTTAGATAAAGCTGATTTATTAAAAACCATTGAGGGACATTTGACTGTATCTCCCGCAAGTTATCCCTGACAGTTTTTAAAATCTTACCAGTAGCTAAATACGAAGTGTCGTCAGCATACTACAAAATTTGCGGATGTGTCGACATTTTTTAGGTCATTTACATAGATTAAAATAGGAGGGGCTCCAGAATGGACCCTTGGGGAATACCTATATTAATCTCCTTTCGTTCGGAAAACACTCCATTACGGAGCACATGTTGATTTCTTTCACTAAGGTAAGACTTTATTAATTTTGAGTCGAAATTGTATTTTTTTAGTTTGGAGATTAAGAGTTCGGGAGACACACTGTTAAATGCTTTACTTAGATCGCAAAACTTAGTCACAACATATTCGTTGTTTTCAAAAGCATAATTTATTAAACTGAGTAATTTAAATACAGCATCAATAGTGGATTTATTTTGTAAGAAACCAAATTGGCAGTCACTAAAAAGGAAATTGTTATGGAAATATTCTAAGATTTGATTGCTAAGTGCTTTTTCAATACTTTTGAGGTTACTGACAAAATAGAGATAGGTTATTTATTCGTCGACGTTTCGGCAACGTCAACGAATAGAATAACCGATTCTTTGGTACTGATCCCATTCCTATAGAAGGCCTTTTAGTAAGGAAACCTACATCAAGTTTAAAATTAAAGGGAGTAGCATCAAGCAATTTAATTATTGTGTTGAACGTCACAAACATAAGACAATTACGATCAGTTGCACCAAACTTGGTTAACTTTAATCGTAGGACAATCGTTGCTATGTTTAATGCTTAGATACTATTGTATTTAATCTGAGATTAAACTTAACCGAGTTTGAAAATAATGTATTAATCTAGTGAGTGACGTTTACAATGTACCAAGTAACTGTCATAACTGTCATTATAATTTTTGAAAACTTGAATTTTATTTCATTTTATGGAATTTCAGAACAAGCAAAACTTTTATCAAGAATGACAGTTTTCGCTAAGATTAAAATTTAAAATTTTTCAGGTTAGGATAGTCCATCCGTGGACACACTATATATTGCTCATCTGAGTGCTGCTTTAATCTTTATTAGTTTTGGTATTTTAATATTGTTATATTGTCAATACTTTAGCTTGATCAATTATTAATATTTTTGTCATTATTTCTTCTATTCTTCTTTTTACTGCACATCTTATGAAATAAGATGGGAGTTGTGCGATGGTTTCCAAACCGAAAATCCTAACACCCTCTTTTTTTACTTTTTCGACGAATTAGAGTTAGTACGTTATAATAAAAGAAAAAAGTTAATGTCCGACGGCCGGCCGGCCGTCCGTCCGTTTGTAAGCAAGATATCAAGAAAACCACCCGTCCGATTTTTATAAAACTTTGTACATAAAGCTTATTTTTAATTCCGCAGATGTGATTTTATTTTGGACATAATCTATGTAGCCAAAATGGCCGTTAACCTATACAGATTTTTGAATTTTGAAATTTTTAGAAAAATATTCAATTTACACATTTTTGTTTCAAATAAAAGTCATTGCAGAGCGACCAAATTAATAAAAATCTCGATAAATATAGGAATATAGATTCTCGAATTTTTCGTTTTGATGGAAGTAAACGTAATGGTAAATCAGTATGCTTTGAGAAATCTCTCTGTACGTTTTATTGAATTCAATGACTACCTCCTAAAGATACATTGCTACGTATTTCTTTTTGCCTCATCGAGTGTCTTACAGAAAAGTTTTTACAAAATGAGTTTGAAATTTTGAACTCTTTTTTCAAAATGTTAAATTCACTTTACACAAATTAATGACATCGATAAGTTAATTAAAAAGATATTGCAATCGGAATAGAACCTGTGCTTAGGTCGCAGAAATCACTACTTGGCAATGATTAATCAATTTGTCTACTAAGGCTAATTTTCAATTCAACATAGTAAATGCATAGTCAACTTTTCTTGGGGATAGATGGTATATGTTTAATTTTTACCTCTGGCACTTACATATAAATACTTTGCAACCCATATCATTAGTAAACTTCATCAGTCTATAAAGTTCGACATCATTACAATACGTGAATTATCATGCTATAAGAGGAGGGTCCAGTTTACTCCTTTAACTTTGAAACTACGACGTTATTAATTCGAACAAAAAACAGGTAGAACTGATTAACTTGTACACAAATGATAAAGTTTTCTAAGTAGTAGATCAAATCGCGTCAAAGACAAGTCCAACATGTTTCAACACCAAAAATTAAAATAATTCCTAATTGCAATGAGGTTTAAAATATACCGGATAACACTACAGTGGATTCCATTAAAATAATATTTATATAATATTAAGTTGGCTTAATGAAATGAACGGTACAAATCTGAGAGAGAAATGGATGACAAAGGAGTTTCCACCTCATACTTTTAGGTTTTCACATAAAAAAAAAACACTACACCAATAATCACATAGAAAACAAGTCTATTCACAAATTTAACAAATTGAATTTTTAAAATATGCTCTTTAAGTGTTTTATTTTTTCCATTTCACTTGTTACGATGCCTGGAATGATGGGTTGAATTTGATACGGAAAGTGTAAAGTTTCTTTAAAATTGCAGTTGCTCATTCAGGGGTAGTATTTATTCTTGACCGCAATCCAAATATTAAAGAATTGGAGTTTTTATTACTCCGTTTAGAAAGATTTTGTATAATAAACTATTCTCTTTTGTAAAAGAACGGTCTTCTTACATCACCATACAAAGAATCTTTAATTTATTGCAACACTTTGATTTGAACAGTTGTTGAATCAAGAATCAAATTCAAAGGTTTTGAAGTTTTTGCTAAGCTGCAGCTTTGTTGTTTGCTTATTCCATTTGCTCCATTTGCTTGTTCTGTATTGATTTTTTAACAAACTTTGACATTTGACTTTATTTTTATTTATTTTATTATATTTCATAACGGTTATTGTACTGTTGCAAATAACATCAACCGATGAAAAAAAATTAAAATCTTTTAAGAAAATAATGCAAATTCATACTTTACCGTAAATCAAATCACATGCAACGGTGAATAATTTGTACATTTTTTATTTCATTATTTTTAATGCACTATAAATTAGTTCAATTATAAATGCCTCTCGTAGTACTCGTTGGTCTACTATCTAATTAAGTTGCTAAAATTGAATCAACATTTCTCTCATAATATTGTTAACATCAATCTCTATATAATTAATTAACGAGTACATTGTTACTTTATAACAATGCAGACAACTAAACTTTATACTTATTAGCGGTTATCTTCATGGACATTGTTAAAAATTATATAAATTTCCTCGAGCTACAATTTCCCGTCAAAATCGATAAGTCTACTTCGGTTCATTTGAATTGTATCTAAATCCATATCATTTTATAACATCGAAAATGCGGATATTTCTTTTCTTAAATTATGACTTTCGTATTAGTTTATTAGTACAGAGTAATTTCTAGGGTTAATGCAGGTTTTTAATAAAATAAAAATCTGAAGTAAAATTCAATTTCTCGTTCATGGCCACTGCTAAAGTAGGGACTGAATATTGATAATTGTTATATTTTTTATTCAATTAATTGCATTGTTTTTAATTTTTAATTGTAAATAAAAGTGATAAATTGAATTTTTGACAATAAAGAACTTTTTCATTATTAGGAATATATCTGCTACATACAAATAGATGAAATGTATGATAACTTCCCAATATCACTAACCCTGAGTAGTGAGTACCTATTGTTCAATAAGAGAAAAACTCTCTGCTAGTCAACAGGCACACTGACTGGGAAAGTTTAATAGTAAGATATGAAACTCGTAAAAACAGACGGCGTAGGACATCACCACCACCCCCCCCACCCCCAAACTATCCAAAAGAAATCAAATCTAGTAAGTAAAACAAAAGCAAGAACAAAGTGGGCATCAGTTTAAAGCTTCTGGCCTTTTAAGGTGTAGCTGCAGAACATGTTTCGATGGTGGCAGTTTTTCAAGTACTTTAACTTGCTGGAACATGGATGCCCTGAAATCATTAATGTTGTCTATTGTTTTAAACGCAGGGTTTTTATCGACATTCATTTTACTGATGAACAACTCGTTTTTTAATTGCTCCTCAGTGAGATCGGGACCACGACCAAAATCTTTGAGCAATTCATTGTTCTTCTGAAATACTCTCCAACTAGATTTCTTTTATGGCCAGAGAAGGCGCTGAAATTTGGGTTTCTAAGATGTGCCAAATCTAATCCACACAGTAGAGGGCAATTTTTCATAATAATGGGTCATCAACAGCAACACGTTCGTATCACTACTAAGTACCACTAGCGTATCAAATCCGTTTAATCTGGTATCCAACCCATGAAGGACAAATCTTGTATCGGCTTTCTTATGGTTGGATTTCAAATGGTCAACATTTCTGTCGAAATTTGTGCTTACCGTTTCAGCCTCGGTAAAGCCACCAGACGTCAAGAGCTCGCAACTTGGTCGACCCTTGTTGATTGTTTTACGATTTCCTTGGATAGAAATTCTACTAACCTGGCTTTGTTTCCGATTGAGTAGATAAAACGGTCCCAGTTTTTAGGAATGCTTGTCTCTTTATTTGTAATATTATATTCAACCGGGACAGTTGATAGGCAAGGTTTTGACCGAGCTCCAGACTTGATTGAAATTTCATGATAACGATCAAAGAGAACGTGGATACTTTGACAGTGCTTTGTTTTAAAAATGAACATTACAGCTTGTAGAAATACGTCACTGAGATCACCAAAAGTCCTTGGGTTTTCTGATAGCCTGCACTAGGGCTTGACCATCAACCAAAGTGGCACATTTAGTAGATTCATTAGCTATAGGTAGTATCTGAAATGTATTTTCTTGGTCTTGTAACTGGTTACCCAATAACGTTTTTAAAGATTGTCTTAGATCACCATCAATATTAAATAATGATGGAGGTGGATGACGCAACTCACTTTCCAATATGTTTTTAAGTCAATGTGACGACGACTTTTCACTGCAGAAAACATCTGGCGCACTAGTACATCGGTATTTATTGAAATGTCCTTAGCAGTTTTCTTGTTTGCTAGCTTTGACTTCGATTTCACTTTTTTCAAAGAGCTATAGAAATCAACATCTTTTTCTACTAATCGAAATGTTAAAAATTCTTCAGCCAACTTTGAACCAAGGGACTGAACAGTCATTTTTAATTTTACTTGAAGTAATTTCACCACTGAATATGTTAACCAGTCTTGAACTGTTTTCGTGAAATATCTCCCTTTTCTGAAAAAACTCGAACAGTTTCTTAACATCTGTCTCGTCTCTTATCAAGTTAAAGAGATGGACGTCACCCTTATCTGATAAAAGTGATCAGTAATTAAAGGTTAAACACCAAAGATCACGTGCTGTCTCTGTTTTTTAATTCCAATCAAGCCACCGGCAATTTTATGAAGTTTGTTCGCATGTTCAAGAGCTTGGTCGGGTTTTATAGTTTGCATGCAACGGTTGTACTGTTTACCTTCAGTAATATTCACCAAAAATATCTGTCTCATCCAAGCCTCAGCTAAGCCAGAACTCGAAAAATGTCGACCAATTACGCGCTTGAAATTTAATACAAAGTGAAAATCTTCTAAACGTATAATATCATCAAATGAATTCCATTGCCATTGTATTTGGTTTTACCTACAGTAAAGTGCCTCATCACATGTCATCACTGTATGCTTTTGACCTAGAGACTTTGATATGGCTTTGCAGCGCTTTAATACTGACTGTTACGTGAGCAAGTTGTGGGATTAACGGAGTATAACCAACTGTTGTTATTGGATGTGATTTATCGGATATCACTTTGTTTGCTTCTGTCCATGAAAGTTTTATTTTGTTCAGAATACTTCACGGAACGACAAGTCAGCCAAGTTAAATCTCGACAGTGCAGAGAGCTTTTCTGTTCTCCTTCAGAAAATATGGTTTTATTTATAATGAACATTATTTTTATGGGTGGATTTATTACTATGGGTCGTTGCTCTACTTCCAAAGATCACTTGGTACATTGTGAACAACTTTTTCTCGTTTCAATATAACAGAATCGTTAAGTTTCATAGAAGGTTTAATTTGGAGCCAACTATTTGCGTTGCATGAAATGTACCTTTACCATCAATTGTTTCCTCAATTACATCAATGTTGTCCGCTGCAAAATGAACAAATTTGTTGGTCTGAAGATTTTCTGGAATGTACACGTTTTAGTAACTCCTGAAATGCTCTGTCATACATGGTTTCAGTTGATTTTTCTGCTTTTTACTTCAAGAACCTGCTTTTGTAAACAAGAAAGATGGTATTTTACTTCGGCAGCAATTGGGTCTGCAGTTCCTATTCGACCATTAATAGCACTGCTTATTGTGAAAGCAATTTCACGAATTTGTTTTGGTATATTTTGTGATTGCACTTGAACTAATTTTTCTTCCTGTGATTTTTAGATTGTTCTTTTTTGACAAAATATACATTGATTTATATTCATTTTGCCAATAGCAGTTCTCAGTAATCGTTGATTGGATTGTGACGTATTAACAGCGTGTAACAAAAAACTAACTTTTTTCACAACTGTGTATACTATTTCGCGAAATTAGGTAAATTTACATACCTCAACAGCAGATGATTGTTGTTGGAATCTATTTTTAAACATTTAATGTTTGTACTGTTAGTAAATGAGGCATAACAATTTCTGTGCCATTTGATTTGATTTTGTACGTCTTCATCTGTGACATCCTGGAAAAACAAAGTGAAAAGTGAAGTGATATTAACCTACGTACATCCTAGTGGCAACGTAAAATGAAGCGTGTATTGAAAGAGAAATGAATTTTGCTTACCATCATATAGATTGAGTAAATCCCGCGTTGATAGATAAATCTTGATACTTTTACGTGTAGCTAATGATTCGTTAAAACGACTAAAACTTTTATACAAGAATTCCAATCAATTGTTTTATTTCTTTGACATAATGGTAAACTAATATCACTACTTAAATCCATGACTTGCTGTTAAAATAGACAACGATTATTGTTGTTCACATTAACAGTATAATCACAACTGGAACTAGAATATAAGTAAATAGACCTCGGGCGGACGAGAGGTGGTGTAATTAGTCATAATTTCGTTATTTTTAGTTGGAAATGCACTTTAACCATGTACTTAATTATTCGCTTTAGTTTAATTTATATATTAATTGGGTACATTACACATCAAATGTATTGTGTTTGGAAAAAAACACTTAAAAAACCTAATTTTAAAATACTTTTTAAATATAATACTTACAATAAAAGTTGCTTTGCACATTTGTCAGGGATTTACTTAGCTGTCATTTTATACCTAGTTTGCTCAAATCGGATAAATGGTTATCGCAATAATCGACAAAATCTAAAACTAGAGGCGCCATCTTAGTGTCGTCATAGATATACATACCACCATTTTCAAAAGCGACAACATTTATTTTGACGATCAGTGGACCACGCTGATTACAAGGATACGAATTGTCGGTATAAAACTTTTCAGTCCTACGACAATTACAATTCTTCAATTTAGCCTCTCTACTAAATGCAATTCTCTCTTTGTCCCAAACTGATAATTTGTTGTCTAATATAAAACCACATATAAATGATGAACTTATACAGCCACAAAAAAAACGCTCGGAACTTAGTAATTGTCTTTGACTGCAAACTTTGTTTCAAGAGCATGTCTCTCTTTTACAAAAAAAAGTCATATTATATAGAAATTGCAATATATTGATATTTACGAGGGTTTAGCCCTTTCTTTATTAAACTTTGGACTCTATCCTTGTCTTGATTATAATTACGAAGCTAAGGTTGTAAAGAATTTAAAATTGGTGCTGTAGATTTACATTTGGCTTACGAAAATATGATCACGTTTTTACAAAAATATACCAATTAGGGTTGGCTTAAAATCTATAACTCATTTAAATTTCCCATTTCTTCCTTGGTTTTTCGGATTATGTCTAGGGCAAAGTGGGGTAAGTACGATATAGCAAGGAAAAATATTTATTTTATGAAAACGTGGTGGTGCATTTGATTAATGTTTGTTTCAAAGAATACTTATTTACTTCTTACTGGGTACTAATTAAGAATAGTTACTTAAACAAAAACAATAACATCGAACAAAATAACAAAAATTACAATTCTGGGTAGGAAATTGCAATACGCATCCGTGTAAATGCGATACTGCTATTACTATCGGCAGTTGTCGCAAATGTACCCTTCCTCATCTTCTGCGTTGTTGCACGTTGCGTGGACCACTTTTGGCACACAGTGCAGCAAAACCACAATTTATTGTCACGTCCAAATTTACCTCACAAAGTGCATAGGTGTTCGTTTATTTCACAATTCGTCATAGTATTCGTTTTCCCTTTTTGAATTTTTGTTTCGGAAAAACTATATCTTCGTTGTTTTTGACAGTTTCTTTAATTTTTTGGCTTCTTTCTCCTCTAGTTTCGGTTTTAATGGGGTAGCTGTAAAATTTCAGAATGTTGTTTTTTTACATGGTCTCTTTGTGGTTACAGTTTTCTGATCATTAGTTGTTGATTGTTTAAGTGTTGGGAATATTTCGGAAAAACTTTTTTTAAAAATAACTCTTTTGTCAGAAGTGAAATCTTTAGTGTGAGATGATTCATCGGAAAATGTGTCACTGTCAGTCAAAGTTTTAGACTGTTGTTTTTTCTTCCACAAATTCCAGAAATAGAAGGAATGGGTTCTGGTGTACTACGTCCGTTCTCGATATTTAAGTTAACTTCATTAGTTGTCAGATACAACTCTCGTGTTTCATTCAACAAATAAATCCTCTGTCCAGCATTTATAGATAGAGCCTGCAAGACTCTCAGAACATGGATGTTTTGGTAAGCGTTGTCTGGGGTATACAAACATGGGAGGTAAATAGACTCCTGAAGCGCTGGCAGCACATGTTACCGTATTTGTCGGACCCCTCTCACCATTTGCTATAGCTCTCAAACATTTAATTCCCTTTGGTGCCAAAAGGGTTATGAACATTTTCCACACCCGTTTCATCGACGTTGTGCAGATCCAAAGCCATGTTTATTGTACATTATTTCAAGATTCTCAAAAAACCTTCCTGTTTATTAGATGCTGTAATTTTATTTAAAGAAGTAGCTTCCGTTTTCTAATTGATAATAAATCTGTAATACCAATCATTTCCTGCTAATTTCTTTTCTTTGTTAAAGGGATGTGGTATATTATTCAATTAAGTTCGTCTTAGTTCTATTGCATTGATACCATTTTGGTTACATTTCTTATTTCCGTTGTTAAAATATAACAAAAAACATGGCACGAAAGAACTTTGTCTATAGTGACACCATCTGTCGTCCGATTCTTGAACTGCTTTGCCGATCACGTCAAAATCACACAGGATTTTTTTTTGGGAAAACTAGTTACTTTTTTTAAAGGTTCAAGGAAAATAGCAGTATCGGAATTGCCTTCTTATCGGGATTTCCCCACGTTCCCATACCTCATCTCCTCCCTACTTAAAAAATAAATTATTACCTCGTCATTATTTTTATAACATTAACATACCCTAAATACCAGTTAGTTACTTTCAACGCTTGTAAGAGGTTTACAATAGTATTCCTAAAGAATTTTAGGCACATTCTTTGAATCTATTGAACTCCTAGACAACAGGAACTACTAGACAAAGAAAAAAACTTTTTGAGCTCGTGTAGTTAGTTCTGGCTTATGAGCTTATATGTCAAAAACTAGTGTAAATATTAGTTTAAAAGTAGAGTTAGTGTTAATATGTGTGCCCAACAAAAAGTGATTCAAAGTGTCAAAAACTGAGGATCGGTAAAGATTGAAATTATAGGTTAAGTTTCTAATTAGCATGTTGAGTTACACTAAGATTGCTAATTAGTCTGTATGACTTGATTGTAATTGCATGAAGTGCTTACTTATAGTACTTTAAAAAAATTGTATCTATTAGCAGCTTTTGTATTTAAAAAAATTAATATAATTTGGTCGTCACCCTGATTTATCTCATAAAGAAAAAAATTCGCATCGGTAGAGTGTACTGGATAAATTTTCTTAGCACAAAGGCCATAAAAAACTATAAAGGAGTAAATTACAGAAAGCATTGGATGGTTTACATTTTCCTATGAAATAAATATTACTATATTTTATCTTTTACATGATTACTATAAACATAAAAATTAGTCTATAAAATGTCACTTCATTTATACAGAAGGTGGAAATAAAATAATGAATTGAACAAAAACTCTTAAAAAAAACGTTTACATATAAATTTGGAAACATGTCGTTTGAAAATTTATTTATATTTATTCGACTGAAAACACGTAACCTTTACGTGCAGTTCTCTAATCTACGATTCAATTCGTGCATTTCCAGTTGCATGCATGATATTCCGTTTGTAATGGTACTTTATGAGAAAAGTATTTTTTAACTTTTTTCGTTCGTCTGGTGCTAATCCCTCAGAGTACATCCATCATAATTGTGTTTTTCTACTAGATACATTTCATTAAAAAATCCATTATTCATATAATTTAGTACGTTTGGTATCATAATTCAAATTTTATTGGGTTCAAATTGTATGAAATAACGAGTAAAATAAATCGATCGGTTTAAAAACTACATTTCTAAAGCTCTATCTGTAGAAAAGGAAACACCAAAAACTGCACAAAAAATACTTGTTTTATATCAGTGAATTAATTTGTACAGTTTTTGGCGTGTTTCCTTTTTAAAATTTGAAAACTATTAACATAATTTTTCTTAGCTAAAATTTGTATGAGAATTTTGTAGATTAAATAGTGTAGGTGTTTTAATTTTGATTGCAATACAACTAAAAATCTGACATGATCCGAAACCTAAAACAGTTTTGTAACAGTTTAGTTTTGTATTTAAAAAGGCACCAATCATATAATATCATTTTCATAGTATTTTCATAGACTACTATAGCTGTCCGTGATTTTTCGATTCTTTCGTGTAGAATGTTATTCCACTTGTCTTCCACTGCAACCATTAACTCCGGAATGGACGTAACTTTAACTTTTCTCATAAGCTCATTCCACAGATGCTCTATAAGGTTTAGGACCGGAATACATGCTGACCATACTAGAACAGGAATTTACACTTCTACAAGCTACTCTCGCCTGAATCTGACAGTGTGCGGCTTGGCATGGGCACCACACGGTTTGCCAAAAACTTTTTTTATAGCGAGTTTATTACAGCTCCAACCGTCTCTTGCATTTCAAACGCCACTCATCTCGGTTTATCCAGGCTTCGTTGTCGAGATTTCTGGATCAAATATCGTCCTGAACTTGTTTGGTCCAAGTATTAGGTGGTCTACCTCGTTTTTGCCTGCTCGGAGGATTCCAATTTATGATTTTTTGGTCATTGTGTTTCCTCCATTCTTTGAACATGTCCGAACTATACTAAGCGTTTTTTTCTATTTCCTCCATTGTTGTTCTTTGTTTATTAATTTTTTTCTTATTTCAGTATTTGGTGATCGAGTCTTGACACTCTGCATCCTCTGCGAAGGAAATCCATCTCCACGACATTTATCCTTTGTCTATCTCTTTTAGATATCTCCCAAGTCTCCGAACCGTATAATAAGATACTTTGGACCACGGTATTGTAAATTCTGACTTTAGTGTCACTCGTTATGTTATTAGACCATAATATAGAATTTAATCTTTGTGTTGCTTGTTTACCTTGTCCTATTCTATTTGTGATGTCTGTTTTGAGTTTCCTTCCGATGATATTGTACTTCCCAGATATTTGAAGTCATCACTTTTTTTATTGTGTGTCCATTAATGGATAAGTCTGTTGTTACTGATCCAACAGCGACGTATTTGGTTTTTCATAATTTATTCTCAAACCACTATTTTCGTATACGTCTATCAGTTTTCTCATCATATATGTGATATCGTAGTCGTCTCCGGCAAGAATTACCTGGTCGTCGGCAAATAGCAGTGAGTATATGTAGTCATCGTCTATAGGGATACCCATATATTTACATTTATTTTTCCACTTTTTTAGTATATTTTCCAAATAGATTTTAAATAAGGTAGGCGACAAGCAACATCCCTGCCGTATTCCTTTATTTGTGGGGAATGGTTTAGATAATTTACTACCAATTTTAATGAGGTTTGTTTGGTCTTTGTACATTTTCTGAATGGTGTTTATGTAATATTGATTAATATTTGACCTTTGGAGAGGTTTAAATAAATTTTGAATCGGGACTGTATCGAAGGCTTTTTCTAAATCTATGAAAATTAAATGAGTTTCTAGGTTTTTCGGTTTTCTTTTCTCTATTAGCTGCTTTAGGGAAAAAATATTATCTGTGCATGATCGTCCTGCTGTGAATCCGCTTTGTTCTTCTCCTATCGTGATTTTGTTTTCGACTCTCTTTTTGATTATACGCCCATACAACCTTCCTATAGAAGCCAACACGCTAATTCCTCTATAATTTGAGCATACATTTCGAGGTCCTTTCTTATGTATTGGTGTCAGATATCCTATTTTCCAGTCTTGAGGCAGCTCATCTCGTTGCAATATGCATCTATTGAATATGTAAGATAGTATCTCAAAACTTCTTGTAGTTGCGTGTTTCAGAAGTTCTATAGGAATGCTTCCTGGGCCAGGAGCTTTTCCATTTTTCATCTCCCTCAGAGCCTGTTGTATCAGTTGCAGTTATAATTTCCACATTGCCTCTTATTTCTTGTCTTCGTGGTGCCTGCTGTATGTATTCGTTTCTGCTTTCTTTTAACATCTCACTAAAATATTCGTGCCACTGATCAATTTGGATCATGTTTAGATTTTTACCTTTTTGATCTTTTCTCAGACTTTTTATGAGATTCCAAGCTTCCTTTGTACGTGTACGTCCTATGTTTGTTTTTTTATCCTCATACAGGCTTTTTCCCACTCCTCGTTTTTTGCTATTTGGACCGTTTTTTTGACTTTCCTTTGTTTTAGTTGGTAAAAACGTCTATCTTCAGTTTTACCTGTTGTGAGCCATTTATTATATGCGTTCTTTTTTTTCAAAATTATTTTATCTATCTCTTCATTTTCCCAGGAAGGTCTATTTCGTTTTTTTTCTACGGTAGTCTCTCCTAACGCTTTAAAGCAGCATCATGCAGACATTTTTTAATTTGTCGTATTCTTCCGACTCTGTACCTGTGACATTATTTGGTAGTTTAGAAGAGAGTTTCAATTTATATACAAAATCCATGGATTCTATATTTAACAATTCTATATTGTATCTACTTTCTTTGAGATCTCCCACTTCTTCCGTTTTGCTATCAACCTTTTGTTGATAATTAGTCGATTTATGTGACAGGTACGTTGTCATTTTAAAAGAAAGTGATATGAGTCGCATTCCGCTCCTCGATATACTCGTACGTCTTTAATGGTCAACTGGGTAGACTGTCTTATAATCATGTAGTCTATAATAGATTTAAGCCCTCTGGTTGTTTGGGTCTAAGTGAATCTATAAATATCTTTGTGTTGGTAATATCCATTCAAAATTTTCAGTTCGAAGGTTTTGCACACGTCTATGAGTCTGGAGCCATTATTGTTTTTGGTAATTTTACCGTCAATTACTTCATCATTTTCCATTCGTCCAGTTCTGGCATTAAAATCGCCCATTAAAATAATTTCTTTTTGTTTATCTGTATTATTTAGTAGCTCGGTCATTTTATCTTCAAAAACATCTTTTTCATCTGTATTTGAATTGTCCGTCGGTGCGTAAGCTGCCAGTATGATGATTTCACGATCCCATATTTTCATCTCCATTTTAAGGATTCTTTTGTCTACTTCTTCCCAAGTTTTTATCTGGAATTTGTGTTTTTTATGTACTGCAATGGCGACGCCGGCACGTGCTCGTTTATTTTTTGGAACTAAAAATTAACAGGTAGTCCCCAAGACCTTCGTAACCATGGTCTTTTTTTTGTTTCTGTGAGTGCCGCTATGTCTACCTTATATTTTGTCTCGGTACCGCAACAATATGGATGTAGGGAAGCGATCATCTCTTCCCGATATATACCGACCTGTTGCTGCTTTCCGATGGAAGGAGTCAGTTTCCTCAAATTGCCGGTACGCCCTCGAACCACTGATCGACTCATATTTAATGTTGACTATGCTCAAGTTATATGCAAACAACGAACTTGAACAGCTACCTCAGGTGAAGTATGATTATATTATAAGGGATAATGTTGCTAATGGAGTCATTGTTAAAACAAAAACTTTTTCCATGATTGGATCGTGTCGAAATGGTAATGGCAATTGCGGTTACCATTTCAAAACGGTTCCCCAAAAGTTTTTGTTTTAAAAATTCATCTTCGGAAAAATAAAATGATGAGAAACGGTTTCAAGACACACTTTTTTCTTACTGGTTCCTGAGGTATTACAGTAAACCATAATTTGGGAAATAATTGTGCTGCATTCTTCCACGCAGTCCAAAATATTTAAATTTGTTGTCGTTTAGATTTATTTTCCACCCACTGTTCAAATGGCCACTTCTCATTTCTACCCTCAAAGTCCTATACAGAAAGGTGTTCATATACTTACTGTAAAATGCAATAAGTGTTGAACATTCTACAATAGAAAACTTTTGTTTCACGTTTTTGTTTGTTCTGCCACTTCAACATCATTGTGGAAAGTGTTCAGAGCCACGGTTTGTTGATTATTTTGCCAAATGATACTTAATATTTCTTTATTGTTGCATAGAATTCTGATCTCAATTTATTTAGATAATTTTTTTCTCGAGGATGTTCATATCTGAGAGCCAACAGTGCTTATCAAACCAGCACTCGTAAAAAACGAGCAAATGTAAACTTTGTCTTTGTGGTATGTATTTGTTACAGATACAGATTTTTCTGGATAACTTTGAAAGTATCAGCTAAAATTATCCCGACTCTTTATTGTTTCCAATGAGACCTATTATTGATAGGTACTTTAACTTTTTGAAGATGTTTTTTCTTTTATTTTGTTTTCTAGAAACCAATGTAAGAAATCTAGAAATATTTTAAAAAATTAAGTTTGGGTCATGGATTACTGGTTGTCTTGATGGTGTCACTTTGCGCTTGGGGCGGATGTTGTTTTTCTCTTCTGGTTGAATTTCTTTTGGCATTTTAAACATTTCCTGCAAAGAGTCCGTTTTTGTTTCACCTATTGTTTCAAGGAGCAGTAACAGTACGTATGGAGAAACGCTGCAAGGACGGACACCCACTAGTTTAATGGTAAACAGCTATGGTTTATATTCCAATGGTTAATTCAAAAAAATGTACCTTTCAAGAATTCAACTAGAACATGAAACCATTAAAAGACCAACCGGGTGCAATACTGAGAAGATCGGAAAGGCAGCCGAAGCCAAAGTTCTTACCAGACCATGAGATGTACATAGAAACTACCAATTACCAAAAATTTAGATTACGATCCAACGAGGAAGCTTTATCGGGATTAGATAAAATCTTTTGGAAAGAAGCAATGTCTGAAGAAATGTCATAATTTAAGGATAATGTTGCATGGGACTTAATGTAAGTAATGTTGCAGTGGTAGACTGTAAGGAGCTATTCAAGAAAAAGAAGGACTCTGAAAGTGGTGTGCGTTATAGGGTGCGTTTAGTTGCTTAGACACTCAACTTTGTGATTACTTATAGGATTGGCTGTAGAGTTAGACTTGGGCCATAACACATCTGGATGTAACCACTGCATTCCTGAATGGATTTTTTTTTAGAAGAGACTGTTTATATGAGGCAATCAGAAGGATTTATTCTTCAAGGTGATGAGAATAAAGTATGTAAGTTAAAAAGCTTTCTGAGCGTGGAACAAGAGGGTTCACTGTGTTTGGGTTATAATAAATCGAATTTTGAACCATGTTTGTATATGAATCTTTTCTGTGAGGTTGTATTAATTGTTTTTTGTGTGTGTAGATCATATTTTCGTGTTTTTAAATAATGTCTCAGGGATAAATAAGTGAAAAAGCTAGTTAGGCACAGAATCTATGAATAAAGATTTGGACGAAATCAAGAATTATTGGTATCAGAATTAGTAGAAACCTGAAGAAGGTATTATTACATCATAAATGTTATATTGAACGCATATATTAAATTAATTCAATATGATAAATTGTAAAATCTGTCAGTACCCATCTAGAAACAAACGTAGTGTTTGATGAAACATAAATTAAAGATACTAATTTACCGTGTCAAAAACGGATAGGTAGCCTAATGTACTAACTTGGTAGTATTGACTAGACTGTAACACATACAGATGTAGAACAACATGTTACGGTTTATTTGTAAGGGTTCATATATGAAAATCGTAAATTAAATTTTTAAACAGTAAATACGTGACGTGCATCAATATTAAAATTAACTAAATATTTTAACCATTATTTGATTTGAATTTGATCTAATTTCTTACAGATAAGTATGTACATTAAAATTATTTAAATTTTAAATTGTAATTAATTAAAAAATGGTTACGTGCATTCAAATCTTAAGCAATGAAAAGTGTTATTTCATACTTAAGCAGACATGATACGAAAATAGCGCCCGAGCATTGCTCTTTGCCACATGTAATATTGCTGATCAGCGTTGTTCATTATTTATCCAGTTTAGCGTCATCAAAACTTGAGAGATCAGAGATGCAAAGATAAATGCGTTACACGGCAGCCAGTACACATTGGCGAACAAGAAAGGCAGATAAGAAAATTCGGAAAATAAGCAGGAAGAAAGAAAAAGGATGGTAAAATACTATTAAAGAAATATCAACAAATGATGTTTACCAAAATTACTTTTGGTCTTTTTTCGGTAGAGATAGTTAATTCAAAACGGTAAATGCGTTATCATTATATTTTACTGTGAAAATCTTACAATAGAGTATCGCTTTCTGAGTCTACGTCAAAGTGCATTCTATAGAAATAAATAAATGTAGAAAGCATATACCGAGTGAGTCGAAGTCAAATACATATGTAGTTTCCACAACAAAAACCTATATTAAATCAATAATAATCATAATTAAAATTACTGGAAGTGTGCCAGTGGCTTGTTACGGTTCAAGGTACAAAGAATTATGGTTTACGATTTGTAAGGAGTAACCCAGAATTGGAACGGTATGGTGATACTGAAGCAATAAGTTAGATGAAAAATCCTATACTGATCTCGTGTTTCAAATTAGACAGTTCTGCAATATCCTGAGAAAGTATTAAGCAAAAGACCGTGGTACAGTACAGAGACATAGTACAAGCCGCTGAGTAACGCGAAAAACTCAAAAGTCAGAGTTCAAATCAAAAGTTGAAAGGGAAAATTGTTCAGTAAAAAAATGAGCAATGAGTTTATTTTGTATCTCTTTTTGTATCTCTATTTTGATTTGCTATTATTTGATTTTCGTATTAGGAGAGAAATAAAGGAACAATTCATCTCCCATTTTTAGTACCGGGTACGTGGCATCACTTTTTAAACTGACATACCAACAATCATGGTATATGAAATCCGAAAAAAAATGAGGAAATTTGATTTTGGCTAACGAAGAAAAACACAACAAATAGTTAAAACAAAGACGTCTTCCGGGATTGGGCCATGTCGTACTGGTAACCGTAGTTGCCAACGATTCGCCACCTATTGTACGGGGCTTCATCAATGCGAGTTTTAACCATTTAACCATTTCGATACGGTAGTGATAACTACATCTAATTATGTAAAAACAAACAGATTACTTTAAAAATGGTTATCACTTACAAACCATTGATTATAAAACACAACTAAGTGTGAATGAATGAAAACATTTAAAATATTAAAAACACTCACGTGCCAGGATTATATGAGTTAAATTGTTAAAAGTTGGGAAAAAGTCACTATGGTATGAGAGTGAATATACATGAGATACTGAATTCTCATCAAAAACTTTCCAAAATGAAATTTCATAGTGAACACGTTCGAAACTAGACCATAAAATGTGCAAATTACAGCTTCGATGAAAATTATGTGCGAAATATATACCTAGAAATCATAACCACTAGTAAGAGCCCAGACGTGTCCTCACTATCTGGATAATTTAAATAATCGAAGAGTAATAGTAATAGTAATAGTAACTTTATTTCCAATGGACAAAACATTTGTATAGGAAACGTCATATAAAAACACACTTTGATGTATAAAAACAAATAACTAAACATTGTTAAAAAAGTCATTGGCGGAGTAAAGAAACTTAGATATAAAAAATTCTTTCAACAATCTTTTAAAATTTACTAAATGTTTACATGTTTTAATGTTTACTGGAAGTTTATTAAAAGCTATTAATCCTAGACTGTTTGGAGATTTATAAGTTTTGACGCATTTATTAAATGGAACGTGAAAGTTTTCTCTGCTGCGGGTGTCATGTTTATGTACATCCTTATTCAGAATAAAATTATTTCTGGTTTTGAAAACGTGTAGACACAGTTCGTATAGGTACATAGCTGGCAAAGTAAGTAAATTGAACTTGATAAAAATTGGTTTACAACTCTTAGTACTGGAAACTTTTCCTATGCAACGAATGATACGTTTTTGAGTTAAAAAAAACTCCAGCAGAAGATGTGGACCCACCCCAAAACAAATTCCATACCGCATTCTTGACTCTACAAGAGCATAATATATATGGATTATCTGTTGCTGTGTTAGAACACTACTTAGATTTTTTATTAAATATGAAATCGTTCTTAATTTAGCAGCAAGATATTCACAATGGTGTTTCCAACTAAGAGTGTCATCAATGAATAATCCTAAAAATTTGACAGAATGTGATATAGGGACAGTTTCATTATCTACTTGCATTTCTATATCCGGGCAGTTATTATTCTGTCTATTGTGGAATCGCAAAGAAGTAGTTTTACCGGTATTTAAAAAGATATCATGTGAACAGAACCATCTATGTAGTGTAATGAGTGAATTATTACTTTTTTTTGCAATTCAATATTGTCTTGACTAGTTATAATTAAAGACGTGTCGTCGGCATATGTTATGACATCTGCTGGTAAATTTAATAAATCAATATTATTGATGTAGAGAATGAACAGAACTGGTCCCAGAATTGAACCCTGGGGTACGCCTCTCAAAGTTTTGAGACCTCTGAGCAAGTCTCTCCACTGTAATTGTTATAATTATTAATAGTTACATATTGCAGTCTCTCAATTAAATATGACTTTATCCAATCAAAAGCCCGACCAGTAATCCCATAGTTATATAGTTTGGATAGTAATTTATCTTTATTAACACAGTCGAATGCCCTGCTGAGATCGCAGAAGATTCCAACGGGCATTCCCCGTTATTTATCGCTTTTACAACTGAATCGTAAAATGTGTGAATTGCAGAACTAGTAGATCTACCACAACGAAATCCATGCTGGCTGTTTGACAATATACTATTGTTAGTTAGGAATAATTCTAGCCTTTTTAGAAAACAAATTTATTGTGATAGGCCTGTAATTTTCCGGCACAATTTTACCTATCTTTAATTTTTCCGGAAAATATCCATTACAAAAGGATAAGTTAACCAGATAAGTTAATTGAGGGACAATACAATGAACATAGGAATGCCATCAGGACCAGACGATTTCTTATTTTTGAATTTTTATACACTACTTCAAATAACTCACATTCCGTGAAAGGACACAAACTAAGAGGTTCTCTTAATGGTAAGGTATTTGGTTTATTATTAATTACATTTAAATTAGCACTAGGTATTTTGTTTAATATTTTCGTAGCGGCGTTATTAAAAATTATTGAACGCATTTGCTACATCATTTGGTTCATCTGTTAAAGCACCATTTAGCCGAACGACAATGTCAGTTTTATGGTTTGAATCAGTTTTTGTTAATTCTGAAACAACGTTCCACGCAGCCTTATTAATATTTTCAGAAACAACAATTTTTTATTGATAATGCAAACTTTTTACATTATTTATTAGTGTTCTATGTTTTCGTTTAGCTTGTCTGTAAGTAGGAATTAAATTTGGATACGCACGACTCAATACGTATAAGTCTTTTAATTTTGAACTTGATAACTTTACTTCATTGTTAATCCAGAATTTAGTTTTTCTGGGATAGTGTTTTTGTAAAGGAAAATTTACATTAAAATGTTGTAAAATGTATCGTGAAAATAATTAAATGCGACATTTGGATCGCAGTGGTTATATAATTTCTCCCAATTTTCGTTTACTAAACCTGATTCAAAATTTTTAATGTTTCTTTTATTATAATAACGCCTACGGTAGACAATCGTTTGATTATTTACCTGCGTGGAGGCACTTCCATGAAAAGAAAATAGTAAGGTCCGATGATCAGAGATGACATTATCTATGATATCACAGGATCCTGGCTGATTGATATTGGTGTAAATATGGTCGATAGTGGTTGCAGAAGTCTCCGTAACTCTTGTTGGCCCGCCTACAACGTTTTTCAAATTAAAATGAGATAATGAAGGGATTAGTTTTTATATTCATTGTTGTCTTTTGTACAATCAACATTGACGTCGCCACAGAGAACTAAATTCACATTTGGATGATAAAGTAGATTAAGTACATCAGTAATTTTATCTATAAAATATTGCAAACATCCAGAAGGAGACCTGTAACATGTTAAAATTATGTATTTACAAATATTATTATTATCTAAGAAGTTAGTGTACGATAAGGCACAAATTTCAAAATGTTTATCGGTACAATATTTCTGTATGTCGATACATTTGAATCTCGCATTAGTAGATAATAGTTTATTATTTACCCAAATGCCTACACCGCCACTTTTACATGTAGATCTAATATAATTACAGTATAGAGTAAAACCCTTAATGCAAATACTTTTATACAATCAGAATTGGCTCCGATTTCTGTCAAACATAAAAACTTTAGCTCACTGTTAAGATGAGAATCAATCAACAGATCGTCTACCTTATTACTATTTAGGGATTGAATATTTAACAATAACAAGTCTGGTATTAGCTGACTTATTTCAATATGATTATTCGAAGAGTTTTCCATATCTGCTGGAGCATATATCAATTGCGTTTTCGCTGCTATTGCTGCAGTAGGGAGATTTTCATTTTCATTGTTGTGCATGATGAAGCTTGGGACGAAAAAATTTTGATACCAAAGCTCCAATTGGCCAATTTTGAAGGATACCATCAACATTAATGAACATCATCTTAGATCGAAAGAACATTTAAGAAACGACATTGCATTTTTTATTACCTTAAACAGATACTATTTACGAAATAATTTTTGGATTGACATAACGAACCCCGCGTTTGAATTTCTGTTTGCTGCTGCTGTTTTTAAAATACCCTCACCCCGAATGCTTCCTTATAGTGTGGTAGTTTAATTAGTCATGTGTTATGCATTTTTATTTTGATATAACATTAGAGAAATAAAGAAATATTTGAATGGAAACATGTTTCTAATTTTATTTTGCAAAAATTTGTAGATTAACGTGATAAACACATAAAAAACCAATTTTTCAGTTATCTTTACATGCATTAAAATTCTAATAATTTGCACACTAACTAAAAATATCATATGTAATCATTTATTGTCAAAACTAACATTAATTTATTTTTGAATTACATTGCTTTTTTCCAATCTGAATAAGATTGTGTATTAAAGTCGAAGAGTGGCTGATAATCTGCGGTCCTAGGTTTAAGTTTCTTACAGAGCATTATTTTTTACTTTTTATTAGGGTGAAGTGGGGGTGTTTGTGGACCAAATATAAAAGTTTTAATTTACGACCACTTATGAAGTCAATTCGGTTTTATACGCTTCCTTGTCGGTTAGAAGATATTCGTTAATGTACTGTTAGTATGTTACTTTAATTTAAACTGAAAAACAAAAACAGTTCATGAAAACTACTACTTTTTTTTCGACTGGGAAACTGTGGTCTGCTTAGAATGGGCACGTAAATGGGTAACTGTGGGTTAAACTAAAATAATATTTTAAATGCAGAAATACAAAACTTTATAAATACAGAGCAAACAGTTTACTAATATTTTTAAGAAAACGAACGTTCCTTTATCTCTTGATTGTGGAGCTCCAAGTATCCCAGCTAATTCTTCAAAATGAAACAGGCTCAGTTTCCGCATTGAGTTTGAAAATATTTCCCATATTTCGTTTTAAACAATTCGCTATTACTTTCTTCGTTGCATTCTTTTGTAATATTACTATAATAGAATGACTAACTGCTCATTTTTTCATTCGTACTACAATGTATTTATCCAAAAATGCCTTCTACATTAAGGAATTTCTTAAATATGAATTTAAAAAAAAAGGGATTGTTATAAAATAAACTGAATTTAGTAGTCATGAGCATGGTTCGCTTCAAAGTGCTGTAAGATCCTTTACATTTTATCTTGTTTTTTTTATAATTGCGTTACCTACCCGGATTTGTTTTATTAATTGTATGCGATTCAAATGTTAAATGATTAACGAATTTTATAAGTATATGACAATTGTAAACATCTGTGTAATAACATGCACATAAAATAAATAAATAAATAAATAAATGTATGTTCGTGGTAATATATTCTCGTCAGTGGGTTCTTGAACTTCATGTGCTGCTTCTTGTTCGTTGTTGTCATATGGGGGTTCATATGAGTCATCACTTTCCACATAAACCACTTGTTCTAGTTCTTCCTCGTAGCTACTTAATTGGGACTGCTTTTTGGGTACTCTCTTTGCCGGGGTTTTATTAACTTTTGCCAACTTCAAGTGTTCTAAATAAGTTTTAGTGGTGATCATTTCACATATCTATTCTTTTTCTTTTTCTCTGTTTTAGCCTTGGAGAGGGTTTCACTGCAGATAATAGAACCTTCTCCCCACATTCAGCAACGGAAATTGATCTAACATTCTGTTTTTCTGTGGTAGTACTACTAGAAGCTGTAACTATGGCAGGAGTTTGCTTGTAGTTCGAGTTTGTTCGTCTGTAATAGCGTCACCTATATTTTTTCTTCATAATATTGTTTCAGTTTTTTGGGATCAAACTTTTCTTTACAAACGGAATCTAGAGAAAAAATGCCTGTTTTTGAAAACCTGTTCTGCACGATAGGTTCTTTAATACTGCGCCATGCTTTTTCCAGCAGGTAGGATAATTCACTTTTTGTTAGATGTTGACCTAGATTTTTACGCTGCTAATCTGTTAACAAAGCATCCCACGAGGATTTAAGCCCCTTGAAGACCGATACGTCCAAGTGCTGTAAAATTGCAGAAGTATGTGGCGGTAATTTTAAAATTGTAACATCTTCAGCCAAGGTAACTAATTCAGAAGAAATGTGCGACAAATGACCATCGTAGATCAAGAAAGCAGGCCGTTCTACGCAATTCTCCAAAAATATTCTTAAACCATAGGAAAATACTTGTTTAATCATCCAGCCGTTTTCAGATACATAGTAGGACGTTTCTGGATATTCGTCTGTACCGAACATATTTTCTCATAATATCTCATATTATAGGGGCATAATGAATCCGCTGGCATTAACACATGCCAAAACTGTTGTTGTTTTTTCGTCCTGAGCCGGTAGTTTGCCTCTGCGCTAATTCTCCGATCCCAGTCACAACCTTGTACGACTGACGTTTCATCTGAATTCCATATTTTACCAGGAAATTGATGCAAATTCAAGTTATCCATAATATCTTTTAACTGATCAAAGAAATCGTAAACGATAAAAGGAACACTTTGTTGTCTTACACGTGATGCTTCGATTATCTCAGGCTGCTTAATCGAGAGTCGAATGCGTTTTGATAAATTGAGAAACCAATTCTCACCAGGTTTACCATCTTTAAATGGTGTTTCCACATTATTCTGTTGTACATATAACTGCACAGTGTTCAGTATTTCTTTTCGAAAAAGACCAACATCTCTTTCTCTTTTTTAGACAAAGTAGTTTTAGCACTACCAGCTACACCTGTTTTGAAAGAATTTTATTCTAGATTTCAGAATCAATTAAAAATTATATTTTTTACATTTGGGATTTCCCGCCGCTGCTCTACCTTTCCACCTATTTACTTTCAATCCAAGAGTAGATTTTCGTATGCTGTGCTCATATGCAACCTTTTTAGTGAAGATTTTCCCGATTTAATGCATTTCCTTGGCATTATTGCAGGTAAATAATACTTTTTAGCACACTAACGTGACTCTAGCCGACAATCACGTGAAACCACATGTAACGGTTGCAGTTCACAAGTAATAAGAAATAAAATAAAGTGACGGCTCTAGCGATGCAACCTAGAAAAAAAAGCACAATAATATTGGGCTCGAAGTAGCGCTCCAAATGCGTGGAAAATCCCGTATTTATAAACAATAACACAACAGTGTCTGGTTGAGTCGGTGAGATGGTGGAGGTCCTTGGGAGAACTAAAAGAAATAACTGCTGCGTAACGAGGTGCCACCTGTACCGGAGAGAAATGAAACCGATCAACAGGAATTCACTAGGTTCTACTTAGAGTCTACTACGCTAGAACGTACACAAATCAAAGAGAGACAAAAGACATACAAATATAGGAAATACAATTTAAAACAAAAATATTCAAAGAATCTGGGAGAAAAGAGAGCTTCTGTCGCATGAAATTTGCGTGCATTATTAGCAATAACCAATTAGTTATAGTTCGCGTTCAAGTATTGTAACGTTCGAAGTGTAAACGCTCCTCCTGTGTACACACTTCCTTAACTCAATTTCGCGGGCATAACTTTGTATTGGTTTCCGGCGTTGATAACTCGAAACTGTCCACGATTGGTCCGCTGCTTTTGAACGTTTCCGGAAAGCTTGTCCTGAATCAACCGTTCACGAGGGAGAAGATAAACCCTCATCTGAGAATTTCCTCGCTTTATGGGGTAATCAGGCTGATGGTAAAACATATGATACCGCATAAAGTCGGATTTTAAAATTTGCTAAAAGATTGTGCTCCACGTGAACCGTTCAATAAGCACGTCCTGCATTCTTCAGGCTAGGGGACGTTTTGCATCAGAGAGGGTGGTTTATGTCTCCCTATTAAGAATACATTCTCTTCCGGTTGTTTCTTCGTCAACTTGTACGGCTATTGCGGGTCTACTCATGTCTTTTGGAGGCGCTGTGCCGAAATAGCTACCCACGAATACTCCGTCAGATTCGCAGACTACGGTGGAGGCTCATCCAGAAACCGTTAGTAATATTGAGAGCAAGAGTAACACTCCTACTGCTGCGTGGAAGGTCAGAGGTTTTAATATCTTTTTAATTGCGCGTGAACCTGCAGTAGACCTATCACTCAAGTAGAAGTCACCCCTTGACACCAACTATCAGGTGCGAACGTAGAAAATTTATTGCGGATTATTTGTCGCTCCAATGTGTAATTGCATAATAATACCTGGAACGTTAACTAGTTATAGATAAGAGTATTTAACACCTACGTGGTGTATAAGTCGTGTAAGAATTTAAACATCAATCGTAATTAAGCCGAACGCATTTAGTTCCATTGATCCTTCCGGTACGAGCTCGTTCCAAGTTAGGCCCAAATTGAACAATCGTTTAAACTTCGCGGTGACTGAATTAGTCTTAAAACTTCCCTTACACGTCTTCCTTAAATTCATGTAATCTGTAACGTTACTCAGTACTATAAATTGACATACATTCTAGGTTAAGTTCACCATAGGCGTACCTTCAGTACGCGAAATATCAATTGCATATACGAGACAGTGGCGTAGCAGTGGTAAATATTTGGGTAATTCTCTTTACTTTAACTTGTAATTCTGTGTAGCTCTAGTCATTTTCGTGTTTATTAAATGCTGTGACCTATCACAAATTCGTTTGTGTATTGGGGTGAATAAATTTTGTGTGAAGGTTTCTCTGACTTTATGTCGAATTCTTTCGTGATTTGTTTCCCTTTTTTGTATATTCTGCTGGGACAGTTAGCTGCTGACCTTTGGTTCTGGGTCAGATTCTTCTCTACAGCGTTACTCGGACCTGGCGCCCTACCTTTTAATTTTTTTCTATAGGTTCTAGGAATAACGTTGAACTTCCTAACCCACACCCTACTCTCCACTGAGGGGCATACTTTCCTAACAACTGACCGTAACAGTATCTCGCAATTCAGTTAAGTTTTTCGTTTATTAACCTCAAAATAAAAGTAGCGTACTAATTTGAGATTGGTGATTACGAAACTTGACGCACACACGTTACTTATACACGGTGACTTAAAACTAGTAATTACACTTGTTCTAATACGGAATGTAGCTCCCGCCAATCCAAAAGGCCTTTTGTTTTGTTTACCCCACAATTAATGACAGCGCTCCAACTTTGAGGGAGTTAGTGCCAACAACACCGAGCGTCGGTGGATGGAGACTACCCCGAATAACAATTCGCTTAAAGGCTAAGGATACAAGCGCTTGATGTCGCGTGTGTACTTAAGTTTCGAACGTCCTTCATAACGACAACTAGTTTACAGCTACTCGAAGATCCAGGATTTCTCTGAAGAAGTAAACCACACAGCTTTGGGAGCAGATTGTTGCCTTTGTAATAGGAGGTACACCGCGTGCTTGATCCTCAACCACTGAAGTATGATCGTGTAGCTTTGAGGTCGACGACAGCGTGATACGCAGGCATGTTTTGTGTAACACAGGATTCCCAATTGCTCGTTCCAGCGTTCCCAGGAATTATCAATATGAGTAGAATGTGAGGTCAGACACGTGCTAAAGCATACGTTGTAATTAGCAATTAATACACCCACTAAACTAACCAAAGAAATAGCAAAGAAAACCATTTATCAGCGTAAATCGGTCGAATTTATATTTTCGCACTCATTTATCGTGCAATTATTGAAGCCACGTTGAACTTTTAATTGTAATTTTTAGCTTCGTGAAACACCGTCAATCGCCCAAAAGGAAAAGAAAGATCCAAGATGTCGGCACGTCGTTTCGATGAAGAATCTCGAAATCCCGATCCACCAATAGGAAAATTCATTGCATGCGCGGTAAATTTGATTCTCGTCGCAACGTGAAACTCGAGTATTTTGGACCATAACACACAGTTGCCCCGGTATCGGAGTACACAGTTGCCCAGACTACGGTAAATGTCAGGGTAACTGTGTATCCCATCTAAATTAGAATATTTATTGTTGCCTCACTTGGACCACCGACTGCTAGATGGCGCTTCATATTTACTTAAAGCAATCTGCAATGGAGATTAAAGTACTTTTACAATGGAGCACGATTTCTAATATTCGACTCATATACGAGTGTCATTATAGCGGTCAGTTATCAAGTGGATAATTAAATTTGGATTAGCAACATCTATTGTTAGAAAGATTAAATGAAAGTGTTTATAAAATGTATATTATCATGTCAAATTTATGAAAAGTTAACTGGTACCACAGTTACCCCAAACCACAATTACCCTACTGCACCCTACATTTTATGCGGTTACAAAGTTTTCGTTTTTTAATTTAATGATTTGTGTGTGGCTCATTTTCGAGTAACACTACACTGACGAGCTTTTATAGGTGAAGTTTGCGAATCTACAATTTTTACCCCTAATACCTAACATGACATCAAGAATTCAGCATTACACGCAGTTTTCTTTACATTTAATTTTTTAACTTTCTCACGGCATTCGTGCATAATTTTTTGCCTATATAAAGCTTGTAATTGTTGAATTATCAGTGCTTACACAATAAATGAAAAGAATAAAGGGAAAAGACGAATCTGAGGCTCAATAAAAAATTTTATTGAAGTTTTTGTAGGTGACCTCCTAAAAAATCTCTAAAACACAAAGTGAAATTAAAGAGACAAATAAGAAATTGACGAAATAATAAACTTCTTTAAGCCCCTTTCTTTTATTTCTTTTGCGTGATGCGTCCAAATTTTTACTTTGAACATAATTTTACAAGCACTTACTCAATATCATTAATAACAGGCTAGAAATTGGGTTACGAGTTTTTATCATTTGTGTTTTTATAGCATACGTAATCTAA